>CM031244.1:579044340-579434646 GCA_018340775.1 Taxus wallichiana var. yunnanensis | reverse complement strand
AAAGTTACGTATTGCTGTCTAAGGATAGGTGAATAATGACTATAGAGATGTTAAATAAATGGGAAGCTACTATAAAGAGTAAAATGAAAAGTTAATAGGAAAGACTTTGATTATTATGCTGAGTGATTGAGCTCAGCGCATAAGATGCCTCGTTGAGAGCACCCACCGGGAAATAATTCGATGGTGGAAAAATCGCGGGCATCACATATGACAATCGAGCTAAGTATGTGATTTTAAAAAAATATCGTGGTTAAAATTAGTCATTTTTGATGATTTTCAGAAAAAGTTGTTTTTGGAGTTTCTGTAATGTTTTGGACCTGTATAAAGAGTGGTGGCGCTTAATAACTTCAGACACCAAAGATCTGCATGGGTGTTAAGACCTAATCCCGGGTGCCCCTATCCTTCTCATGGGCCTCCGCAACCCAAAAGGATTAGTTTGATCCTAAAGTGTTGTAAATGTGAAAATTGATGCTTGTTGATGTTATATGTAGGTATATTTACATTTTTATGTTCTAATCGCCATGTTTGTTGTTGTTTTGTGTTGTGTTGAGGGATATTCATTTGTGGGAGTTTCGTGGTGGTCATCACTGAGTATGTTATCTGTGGATTAGGTTTGGTCACATGATGAGTGGGATGTTTTATACCATTCCAGCTATGTGACACATGAGTGAGGATGGAGGATGTCTGTTCCCATAATATGCCTAGGTTTATAAATTTGTGTGAGAGGTGGTGTGCAAATACTTGCACCTTTTGGTTTCCTATGGGTATAGTGATGAACATGAATTTGGAGAATGTATATCACATATTGCGCTTTCTCCTATTTTGATGATAGGGTTCAAGTGATGGCTATAGATGATTCTCAAAGATAGATGAGGCCTCACTAGGTGGTGAATTTTACATGGTGGACCCGAGTTCATACTAAGGTCCACATTAGCCTAGATGCTATAGTGAGGTCAAGGGTCTCCGTGATTCGCTGGAAGTTTATTATTGTTGTTATTTGCTTCGATCACAAAGGAGGGAAGTGGTGTAGGCATCTTGTATAAGAAGCATGATATTTGGTTATATGGAATAGAATGGGATGAGATATGCTTCATGTGCATGATGTGTATCGCCCACTTTTATAGAGATCTATATAGATTTACACAAGAAGAGCACAAATGTGGTATTAGAGGTACTAAATTGTTACACGTAGTAGCCTGCCTATGAACATATTGTGATATTCAAGCT
The DNA here is from genome assembly GCA_018340775.1 of Taxus wallichiana var. yunnanensis. Lineage (NCBI taxonomy): Eukaryota > Viridiplantae > Streptophyta > Pinopsida > Cupressales > Taxaceae > Taxus > Taxus wallichiana. The sequence continues at coordinate 579,433,419 of CM031244.1, read as the reverse complement.
TGGGTGGACCAACGCAGTTGAGTGGGTGAGGCCAGATATATTTGCTAGAGATGGGTTGGTGTTCACGATAGAAGATGGATACGTATACCCTTTAGAGATATTTTAGATCACATGTGGGCCAAGTCATGATAATGGAGGCCATACCGAGACTACAGTAATGGCTTTAGAGATTATAGTAGAGCTATGATGTATCTCCACATACCATGTGGATAGGGGTGATCACCCCAGGATGACTAAGATATCACAGTAGGTATGGGCAATGTTTCACAACAAACCCTATATATACATATGTAATGAATTACTTAAGACAGATAGATAGATGATAGATAGAGACACATGCTTTGAAGAATGAGAAAACATGAGTACATGCGATCTGGGATAGTTGTAATAGATCCACGCGCATGCCTAGTATTGTATGAAGCTTTCAGATCAATTGGTATGATGAATAGATAAAGAAAATTGATCGAAAAAAAAGTGTTTGATGTGTTTTATCAATGCATATTATTACTTTCATGATGATTTACCTTTAAGCTCTTATAGATTCTGGTTAATGTAATGATGAATAGATGGATTAGTTACTAAAAATATATGTTTACTACTTTTTCATGCCACCATTCTATTTTGCAGAACCTTTAAAGAGGACCCGGCACCTTTACAGCACTTTGGTGAGCGCAACCTAGCCGAGTGATGTGCCAAATGGTGACTAGGTGTTACTAACAATTCTAGGCTGCATCATTGGTTCGCCGGGACCTCTTTTTCAGCTTGTTTGTAATGGTTCACGATGAAGACATACCGGCTAACTTTGGTGAAGCATGAAGAATGGATTCATGATTTGGAGGAAGAATATGCATGGAGGTTTGACACTGGATCTAGATTTAGCGCATGCACTTGGGTAGAGCAGAATTTGTATGATAGTTTATACGAAAGCTCTTTTTATCTTTCCAAAGAGAATTATATGAATGGTTGACTGCATATGCATCTAAGAATTGGAGGTATCGCACACTTGTTTGGACACAGGAGGAATTTCAAACACTATATGATGCTGACCTGAGCTGGACTCACGTGGTAGATACCTAGTTTCATGGTGTCCTAAATAGCTATATTTTGGAGTATTCAATTTGACTTATTCATGCCCGGAGGTAGTGGAGTTCCAGTTCCTACGATATCCTAGAGGGACATATTTGCAAGGTATTCCACTGGCAATCAAAATACTAATGGTAACGTTGAACTTGGAAGCTAAACCCATGGAAAGCTAAAAAAATCTCCACACATGGGGGCAGGAATAGGATTGGTGAAAGATGGCAGACCTAGCGGCAACATGACAGAGGGAAGAGAGGTGGCTGAAGTATGATGAGGCATGCGAGAGGGAATTATGCAAGAAACAAGAAATTGTAGAATGGATGGTGTTGTGGAGAGAGATGGCTCGTGAAGGATTTGAGGCTCATGGGGAGGAAGAAGAGCAAGAGCATCAGGAACTCCCCCATCTAGGAAAGCATGATAGAGAACCCTCTTCGCCTCACATGGAAGTGCGCCAGTAGATATGACCTGGGCCGTGGGCGCATCTAAGCCAACCTGCTGACCTAGCCCTTGCGCTTGGTTTTCCAGTATCTAGTACAACAGGTAAAAATAGTTTTAATTTAGGAAGTGAAAGCACAAAAATAGGTCAGACAACAAGTACATCAATGGCAAGCAGTATAGTAACTTCATTATTCTTTTTTGGGGGTATTTTCAAAGCTCATCATCTACATACGTAATATGAGCGCGCAAAGTGTGGGATTCACCTCTGAACAGGACTACTTCCCAGATCGTAGGTCCAAGATAGTACCACCGCTGGGGCACATGGAGTGCATCCATGGGCCCTATTCTAAATCCTTGAGGAGGATCGGGTGGTATGGGTAGTTCTAGTTCCAAAGTGGTTTGGGTGGTATCGAGGAAGAGGAAACCAAGGAGGTTCTGGGTCGGGTGGTCAAGGCCCGCAACAACCCCATAAATATTTATATGGAGATGTCCCTTCATCTTCCATAATATAGAGGTATCGAGGATGCTGCTGAGCATGTTCATATGTGTGAAATATTGTGGCGCGCAAAAGGTATTATGGCCTCTGAGCGCAAGGCAAGTCAATTTATGACTACATTACATGTAGCGCAGCACGCACGCAATCGGTATAGGAAGTTTGATCCCAATCAAACTTGTATTGACTATGCAGCATTGAAAGATGCTTTCTTAAAAGAGTTCCACATCCCAGAGTTTGAGCAGAAGAGTATAAGCGCACTCAAGGATATAAAGCAAGGCACTACTAAAAGTGTACATGAGTATGATGCGTGTTTTAAAACACTTCTATCCAAACTCTCTTATGACATTCATGCAAGTCAGCATGCACAATGGTTTGTCGAGAGGATTGATTACCCCATTTCAAAGAGCACTATCGCATAAGACTTATACCGATCCACGCAAAGCATTGGAAGCCACTTTACGTACTGAAGTAGTTGGGAGTATTGACACTGGAGTTAGTCCATTTTTGGAAGCTCAGATAAAACTATGGCAAAACAATTAGAGAAATTATCAGCAAACTCAGCTCATGAAACATGCTCAGGGATCTGGTGTACAAGATTGTGAAGTGGAAGGGCACACTAAGGATAGTTTCCTCGTAGAACTGTACGTTCGTTGTTATTAGATTGTGAGATTTTCCATTTGAATCATGATGCTAGTCACTGCCCCCTACTACAATGTGTGATCAGAAGAATGTATCCTCCTTTTGTAAAATTTATAGGTCCATGACCCATGATACTGAGGACTGTAGATTGATTGGCCAGATCCATGATGCCATTGATATTGGGGTAAGACAGGTGAGTGTGGCTGATAATTCTAAAGGGAAGAATGAGCATCAGGATAGGGATTATAATAAAACGCGCTATGACAGAATGACTGGAAGGTTTGAAGGGGTTCGTGAAAGGGGACGAGGATATCGAGGCGGATATGGAGGATGAGGCCGAGGTGGAGGAAGGAGTGAATTCCTCGAGGAACTTGCTATACATGTGGTTCACCTGACCATTATAGGCACAAATGCCCATAGAATATTTCTGTTCATTTTGTGGAAAGGGGCATGGTTATGAAGAGTGTCTAGACTTGTATGAGCATCTCAGTAAGCAGCACAAGCAAGAAAACAAGGGCGCGGGGATGGTTAGAATCTAGCGCGCGATAGAGAATCAGTGGATGCCCAAGTTAACACCGTAACCGAGGTAGTAATACCAAGATAACCACACGAGATGAGGCGGCAGGCGTGCACACAAGAGAGGTGTGCAAAATGTGGCTTCGACAATCACTAGGGAGGAGGTTTTGCATGCTAGATATCCAGATCTAGCTCATCATAAAAGAAGTCTATCAAGAAACAATGGAGGTCCTTAGGAGCCTTCAAGGTGAGATACAAGGTTTAAAAGAGAAGTCTCAGAAATTGGAGCACAAGGATACAGTAATGTGCCCCATCGGATATCGACGACATCGAGAGGTATGTAGAATGTTGTCAGTGTCAGAGAATATTATTCCTTTATTAGGAAATTGGTTGAAAGGGAATACTCCACGCACATGGGAACTAAAACTAAGAGACAAATACTTCATGTGAATCTTCCCCCGATAGCATTGACTATGACAAGGAGATCACTTTGAATGCTGTTGTGGATGGGTGGCTGGTCATTGAGCAATATCATTGATTGACACAGTAAAAAGGAAGTAATGTACTTACATTAGATGTGTGGGAACAAATGGGGAGACCCCCATTACAGCCATCATCTAATGTATTGTTCATGGAAAATACAAAAGCTACTCCCATAGGAGTTTTGAAGGATGCATCTATCACTATACAAGGGGCCAAGTTCATAGGAGACTTCGAAGTACTAGCGCTTGCAGAAGCCGATAGCTTCCCAGCTCTGCTTGGGCGCCCTTGGTGTTATGCAAACAATGTTGATTTGAGGTTTAACAAGGGGTATATCAGCTTCGAGAACAAGGAGGAAAGGGTCATAATACCATTGATGATGGGAAATCCATGCCATATGTGGAACCTTTAAGTGAAGAGGACTTGAACAGAATCTATATACGTGCTATTCGGGACCCAGAGGTCAATGATCCGTCTAAGGAAGGAATCCTTCATTGGGAAGATTCTCAGTCAATCAGCTGATACTACTAGTATTGCTTGTGATAATTGGGCTCATGGCACTTATGAACTGGTGGGGTGTGAAGTTAAGCACGTGGTTACTTGCAAAATGGGTTTTTCTTGTTCGATGTATAGGTCGCGCAATACCCGCTATACTGGGTCTAAAGATTTGGCTGGATTTTTATAGGTCATGGAAACAAACTGGGTTGACCAACTTAAACGATGAGATATGCTATCATATACTTTGGGTGGGATGGCCACATGCTGGTGGGTAGTCCACAGGATAATCTCTTAGAATGGGGAACGATTGGGACCGCCTTATCAACCAAGTTTTCAAGAAGTAATGCACCTACAAAAATAAGCCCTTATCATGGTGATCAACCTACTCAACATCATATCCAAGTAGTGTGAGAGACTCTGGACAGTAGGACAGGAAGTATTACCACCCTCACTTTGGGTGCATCAGTTTTATTCTACTCTACAAGGTTACGTACATGCTTGGTATGTCTATGTTGAATTACATCGCGACACTGGAAATTGGCAAACTTTGACTGTAGGGATGATCCAAACGTTTGACTTCTTTTCATCTACACCACCAGTGAACACAACTTTAAGCTTTATCAAGTGCTTAACCATGGGAGATAGTGGGAAAGTGGAAGAACTTATTTAGGAATTATTTGGTGAGACAGAGATAGGGGTGCATTTTGTGGATGAAGAAGATGATATCATATTACTTGAGTGTGCTTCTCTAGAAAAAGATAAGGGGAAGATGGTTTACATAATTGATGAGGAGGAAGTTGAGCACTTGGATGTGGATCATTCACATGGAACACGTGAAGTATTATCTAGTGTGGATGTCAATGATGCACGCATATCACGAACCTATGAAGACAACAAAGGTCAATATAGGCACAAAAGTTGAACCTAAGGAGGTGATAATTGGGGATTACTGGTTAGAATCAGAGGTAGCAAAGATCATAGAGTTACTTGAGACTATGAGGACTTATTCCAAGAGGATACCATGAACTTGTGCATATATCACTCAGAGAAATGAAGATAAAGCTCAAGGAAGGTGCACACTGTTAGGAAGTGACCATATCGGATGAATCCCAATTTGTGTGAGAAAGTAAAGGAGGAGATTGACAAGATGTTGAAATCTGGGATCATTCGACCATTGGATGAATCAGAATGGGTTAGTCCTATGGTGATAAGCATCAAAAAGGATGGTAGGATTCAAATTTGTGTTGATTATAGGGAGTTGAATGCAGCATGTGTTACAGATCCCTTTCCTATGCCATTCATGGAGGAAATATTAGGAGTGGCTGGGCGTGAAATATATTCATTTACAGATGGGTTTTCAGGGTATCATCAGGTTAGGATTGCCCCAGAAGATCAAGAGAAGACCACCTTCACTACTGAATGGGGAAGCTTTGCCTATACTGTGATGCCCTTTGGATTGAAGAATGCACCTGCTATATTTTCAAGGATAGTGGTACAAGCCTTCAAGGATTTTATTCATAACTTCTTACAGGTCTATCTTGATGATTGGACCGTTTATGGGCTGATTAAGGATCATTGTGACAATCTATGCTTAATGTTTGAAAGATGTCGACAGTTGAGTATCTCATTAAACATCAAGAAGTGCATCTTTGCTACTCCCTTTGGCACACTTTTAGGACATATTATCTGCAAGGAAGGGTTGTTGGTTGATCCAGCTAAAGTTGCAAGTTATCATAGGCTTGAAAGTACCACCAAGTCAGAGGTGCGTGGATTTTGGGTCATACAGGGTATTACAGGAAGTTTATAAAAGGGTATGCAAAATTTTCGTGCCCTTGGAAGAATTTCTCCAGGGAAAAGGTACATTCTACTGGGGGGAGTCACAATAACACGCATTTGAGATATTGAAGAAGAAACTTACTACCATGCCTATCTTGTGTTTTCCTTCATGGGATAAACCTTTTCATGTTCATGTGGACACCTCTGACACAGCCATTGGTGCTGTCTTAGCTCAACCAGGAGAAGGTATTGTGGATCATCCCATTTGTTTTTCTAGTAGGAAGTTGACCCTTGTGGAACAGAATTATACCACCACAGAGTGCGAGGCCTTGTCCATGATCTATGCCTTGCACAAATTTCATCAGTATTTGTTGGCTACACCATTTGTGTTTTATACAGATCACATGGCATTAAAGTACTTGGTGAACAAGCCTGTTTTACAGGGGTGCATATGCCGATGGATACTCTTATTTCAAGAGTTTGACTTTACAGTTGTGGTAAAACTAGGCAAAAGCAATTTTGGACTAGATCACTTGTCTAGAATTCAATCAGGAGAAGAGGCACAAACAATAGAAGAGACCATGCCTGATGCACAACTGTATAGGTTACAAGCATGTGCCATCGAAATTGGAGGACATTGTTGTTTTTCTAAAGACTGGTATGGCACGCCGATGACATGAAAGCTTTAGAGAAGAAGCAACTTGCTATTCGCGTGGCACCATTCATGTTAATTAGTGGTGATTTATACAAGTTAGGCAGAGATGAGGTGTTACGCCATTGTGTCTTGGAGCATGAACGAAAGGACATAATGGAAGAAGCACATGGTGGTATTGCAGGTGGCCATTATGCAGGTGATGCAATAGTGTGCAAGATCCTACTTGTTGGTTTGTGGTGGGAAACATTATACAAGGATTGTAAAGAGTATTGTAAGACATGTGACCATTGTCAACGTCTCGGTCGACCAAGACAAAGGGATGAGATGCCCCTATGACCAATAACAAGTGTAACCCTTTGAGAAATGGGCAATTGACTTTGTCGGGCCTATTTCACCAGCCACGCACAGGACTGGATCAGCTATATCATCACTTGTACAGATTATCTTACCCGATGGGCAGAAGCAACACCTACAAAGGACTGTACAATGGCTACAACAAACATGGTTCTTATGGGAGAATGTTCTTACAAGGTATGGCTATCCTTTAAGTTTAACAAGTGATAGGGGCACACATTTTTTAAATGAGACAATATGAATTCTTTTAGACGAGTTTATGGTTGCCCACCATAAAACTACACCCTATCACCCTCAGGAAAATGGGACTGCTGAGGCTTTTAACAAGATTTTGAGCCACACATTGACCAAGATTTGTGATGTTGGAAGGAAAGATTGGGATGATAAAGTATCTGTTGTTCTTTGGGCTTATAGAACAACATACAAAAGATTGAACAAAGCCACACCTTTTCAATTGGTGTTTGGCATGGAAGTTGTTCTTCCTATAGAATTTATGTTACCTTCTTTGCGCATTGCATGCGCACTGGAGGTCTAGCTGATGAGCAAGCCTTGGAAGAATGGATTGCGAAGATGGTTCAACTAGATGAGCACCGAGCCATCACACACTGGAGTCAAAAATAGGAGAAAGCGTGCCAAAAGGCATGGCATGATCGACACATCAGGGATAAGAAACTTCATGGTGGGACAAATGGTACTTCTATATGACTCCAAGTTTTTGTGCCATCCAGGAAAGCTCAAGGTGCATTGGTTGGGGCCATATGTTATCACTCATATACTTGAGTCAGGTGCTTCCAGTTGGAAACAATTGATGGCACAAGGTTTCTCAGTTACTTTAATGGGAGTAGGTTGAAGCCCTACTATAAATAAGTCTTCTTGGTGTTTGTAATAAGGTAGTATTTCCAGATAAATTAGGTTTCCCTTTATGCATTTCCTTAATGTATTTCTTTCCTCATCACTATGCTTTGTCAATTTTCACTCTTGTTTGTGTAATAAGCGCACTTGTACGCATGAAACTAACTACAATATGAAGCATGTTGATGTGCAGAGGACTACACATCCTTTTCATGTGGGGTGGATTGTTGGTGACTCAAATATTTTGGATTGTTGGTACTCTCAATGCTGCAAAGATTTAATGTTGTGGGTGTTGAGAAAGAAGGTTGCTAAGGGTAACTGACAAAAGATTGCTTCTCAAGATAAGAAAGGATGAAGATGGATGAAGGAACGTATAACGCAAGGTAAGTGGCGGCCATGGTAATTACCTAGAGATGATGCAGTGATGAGGTATTCAGGCACTAGGGTGCGCGCTGAAGAGAAGTCTGTGACAAAGGGTAAAAGGGCACGCTAGAGGCTATAGCATTTGGCAAAGGTATACCACGTGGAAATGATAAAAATGGGTCATAAATGAGGAGAATTTGGTAGGTGGAGGAGCAATTAATGCAGCGAAAAGTAGAAATCTATATAAGGACGGGATGCGATTTCATTTTTACCCTTGTGACTATGAGAATTGACAAAGAGCCTACACGTGAAGAGCATAAAGCTAACCAATTCAAGGTACGAAGCAAGCAAACCAGGCGGAGAAGAGATTTGTTTATTAGAAGGGCTTGAATCCCCTAGGAAAAGGGTTTGATGAAGCAGAGTAACAAAACAGAGCTAGGGTGTGCAAGTTCATGATTGCAAATTAGGGCACGGTTGGATCAAGTAGGGTTTGAAGCAAACCATGAAAAACTTACAACATACAAATCTAGACAACAAAACCCTGAAAGAAGAATGGCACCAAAGAAGAAAGCAACACCGAGTAAAGGAAAAGAAGAAGGTGGTGGTGGAAGAAGAGGAGGAGATGGCCCCGGAGAGCAATTTTTCTGAAATGCAGTACCCTGAGGAAGTTATTGTGGGGTAGGAATGGAATACCCACATAAGACAAAGTAAGATAAGTGAATACAATCACCGGACCAATGAAAACCAGAAGAAATTAGATGACCTGCTCACTTCTCGAATGAACAGCACTGAGGATGACATGCCAATATATGATGATGCCGGGAAAAGCTACTAAAAGGAAATGGTGTCTACCAACTTTATGAGCTTCCATACTTTGGAAAGTATGCACCCTTGTATAGATGGCTGATGAGCCGAGTCCATGAGGACTTCTTCTACTTTGCAGGATGGAGGGTAAGATTGACACCCATCCTTATTGCCACAGTTACTAGATTACGGGCATCGGGTGAAGATATTAAGACCGACTTAGCTGACAAAAGTGCCATCTTGGAGACACAAAAGGCGTTGGGCTATCAGAAAGGACATGGAATGGACATTGACAAATTGAAAAATTGTCCAGTAGTACAGGCAGCAGCACATCTAACCACAAAATTGAATGACCAAGAACGATGGTCACAAGTTAACTCTATGTGGCTGCATGTGGCAAAGCGCATGTCAGAAGGAGTCACTTATAACATTGTCGGCTTCATTACAGAGTGGATAGTAGAGGAAGTGCGCGAAGGGAATAAGATAAGTTTTGGTTGCATCCTACTAAGTTTGGTCTTCATGGAGATTGGGGTACCAGATGGCCCAAAAGAGAATATATGGGAATACCCCATAAATAAAAAGTCTCCAGTTGAGCGATTCAACAAGTATCTCTGCAAGGGATCGATGATGGAAGAGGTGAAGGAGCAAGCAGAGATGTGGTATGATAGGCTCCACGTGGCGTTTGGAGAAGAATGGCGTATACCCAAGGACTTCCTTTGGTCCTAGGGAAACATGTACAATTTGTAGTCTACCAAAGCACTTTTATATGTACATGCTTTCCAATGATAGATGGGTCATGGAGCCCCTGGTGCAAGCTGCCATACGCATTTCCCATGCGTAATACTTCCAAGCTACAGTTCATCGGTTCACCAACACATGGAGGTTGGTGTTTAATGCAGACAAGGTGGAATGTGAATATCACACCCTATGGAAGACATATGGATATCCAGGGAGGAATGCATACAATGAGAATAACATCTCAGAGATCTTGAGCATTAAGCCAGAAACACTGGCCATTGCGGATATCGGGCTGCGCTAATATACCTCCAACTGAAGCCTAAAATGGAGAATAACAAGTACGTGGAGAATGAATTCGCTTCTAGGGCCACCGAAGGGAAAGCATACTATGGAGAACATTCTGGCACCTAGGCCCTCTACGCCCAAGCAAGATGATGAGGAAGAGGATGAAGAACACGAAGATAGTGGTGGCCTGGTGTGAAGGAGGAAGCAACCATCTGGCCAGGGAGGGGAGCATGACAACTCCCCAGGGAGAAGGAGTTATGGGGGAGGAGTAGGGCACACAAAGATTTAAGAAGGTGTTTAAGCACACAAGGGTGCAAGGAGAAACCCTGCAGGTGAAGGAGCCAGAGGAGAAGAAATGAAGAAAACTCAGGCTGAGTGAGGAGACAGAAGAATGAGGAGAAGGCGCCTTCCTCTCCAACTGAAGAAGAGCCTCAACACGAGGAGGAGAAGATGGAAGGAGAAGAAGGGGATCAATTAGAGGCTACACAAGACAAGGGTGGGGATACATCTGGTATTCCTAACCTTGATGCAGCCATTCCAAGAGGGCCCAGATCCCATCGAACAGGGGAGGATGCCAAGGCACATACCATGGGGTACGCAGAAGACCCAAAGCTGATTATTCACACTTGGTTGCAAAGCACCATCGAGTAGAAGGATTTATTCGGATGGGCGCTCATGGATGAGGACAAGGTGACTTTTGCACAAGGAAGCAACTTTCATGGTCTATGCACACGCATATGGATGAGCCTGAACTTTGATGTCGGTGAAGAATCATGTGTGCATCAAGGTGGTGAAGAAGGCACCTGAAATGCGCCACATGACAATCAAACCAATGGTGATGTCAGACGAGTAGGTGAGCAATGCTCTAGTCAAGGTATCCTCTGAAGTAGCAAGAAGAAACATAGATAAATCTGCTACCATCAAGGCGCTGATGGAGAAATTGAAAGCCATGGATGTGGAGATATCGCCAGTACAGAAAAGGATTTGATTAAGAGGAAATATGACACTTTTGTTAGTATGGCAGAGGAAATTGGGGATGATGTCCTCAAAGTACACCCACATTTGGAATCCCAAGTGCCAAAAGAATTTCCTTCTGCAATGCATTATGTAAAGACAATAATAACATTAGTGTTGGAAGATGAAAAGGTGTGTATCCTCACAACCCAAGGACTCGGGAAAAGACAAAAGGCGCAGCCGGGCTGAAGAGCTGTGAAGATTGCTACTTATGAAGGCCTACTGCAAGCCACCCATGATGAGCTCAAGAAAGCCGATCATGCGCTAACAATATGCATAACCCCAGATGCGCTGATCATGATAAAAACCTTGGAGGAAGAAAATGAAGTACACAAGGTGATGAAGGATGCTTCCCTAGGCCACACTGAATGCTTAGTCCTGGTAAAGCAAAAGCGTGAGGCACTAGCTGCGCGTGGTGTAGCACCGCATAAGGAGAGGTTGGAGGAGCTAGGAAAGCTCATTGCTTTCAGAAGATGGATGTACTGGAAGGGGTGCAAACCTCTATGTCAAGTGTAATGCTTGTGATACAAAATGAGCAAGGGAAACTCACCATGGAAGAGCTGTAGTCCATCATTGCAGACATGCTTGAGATAGTAGGAGCGGCGCTAATGGCGTGGGAGAACCTAGAAGCAGATATCAAAGAAGAATATCTAGAGTTGCTTGCTTCAGGATGAGATGGAGGGGCCTGAGGCTTAAACAGTTTTGTTAGTTATGTATACCTTATTCAAAATTCCTTATTCAAAATTCTTTATTCAACCATTCTTTATTTATCCATTCTTTGTATAAGTTTTGGACATCACCATTGTCGGGGTGACAATGAGATTAGTGTGGGGTAATGTTGATCAGAGAAAACACTTAGTTGAACTTGCACACAGAGTCCGCGTGGAAGAACAACACAGGAGCAAAAGCGAAGGTATAGGAAGGCATCACGCGTGGAGGTGTAGAGTCAAACTCTCAAGGACTTAGCCAATTTTGGAGATCAGGTCTATTCTTAGAGATTGGCATGTGGAGCACACAAAGTGATGCCGAGATTTGCGTGCCACTCTTCGTGGAGATTCTTTGAGGAGCATGACAACTCACTCTTGCATGGGCATAAGCTAAGAATAGATCCACCACTGTAGTTAACTATCAACGATCTATAGATAGCATACTTGCATGTATGGCTATAGTTGTAAAAAGGCACATGGCTATTATTAGCATGCAACCTATTTCTGGTAGAGTTAAGTGGTGAAGGGCTAGTTCCCCACCCTATATATACATATGTAATGAATTACTTAGGATAGAGAGAGAGATAGATAGATAGATAGAGACACATGCTTTGAAGAATGAGAAAACATGAGTACATGCGACTGGATAGTTGTAACAGATCCATGTGTGCATGCCTGGTATTGTATGAAGCTTCTGTACTGTTGGTACGATGAATAGATAAAGAAAATTGATCGAACAAACAGTGTTTGATGTGTTTTATCAATGCATATTATTACTTTCATGATGATTTACCTTTAAGCGCTTATAGATCCAGTTAAGTGTAATGATGAATAGATGGATTAGTTACTAAGAATATATGTTTACTACTTTGTCATGCCACCATTGGTGGAGGTCCCTAGTATAGGATGTATTTGCGATGTTAATGGAGATCTGAGGATTTTTAGAGTAAAGCGAGGTGAAATTATTACGTATGTAGGTAGAGAGATATAGGGTCGTGATCGGTATTTACATGATTGAGAGGTAAAACTTCTAGTTCTAGAGCTCCTGTCAGTTGTCGATAGTTATAGTGATGATGAGATATGATATGTAGTGTTGCTAGAATGTATGAGGGCTTTCACCCCAGCATTGGCATTGTTGGAACTATGATTTTAAACGATATATATATGGACTATTGGTGTATTGTTATTGTATTTGATGTTTATTGATATGTGAATGATGATTGGTACACGTATGTTGAGGTATGATGTGTCGATTATTGTTTTTATATTTGAGGTGTGATATTTTTAGCATTGTTCGTATTTTTAATTGATATGCATCGCGTAGTTATTGATGTTGACTAATAGATAATGATGTGTAATGTGATCATAGATAAATAAGTGATGAGATAATGTATGTGAGAATAGATAGTGTATGAAATATATATAGTGTGATTGTGCCATATGATATAGAAATGATGAAAAGGTGATGAATGGTAGAATATGTATAAAATGAATGAGATGAAAAGTGTATTATATTGAGGGGAAGGAGAATAGTAATGCCCCTAGTGTGTAGATGATAAGGTTCATTTATATAAGACCCCTCAATAGTCAAGAATGAACCATAAAGTAAGAGTGTGTCATCGAGAAGTGATATGATAGTGTATGCTAGATAAATATATTGATATAATGTGTAGCACAAAGATATGGTGAGGTTCTTATTGTAATAGATCCCTCAATAGTCATGTAAGAATTGTAAGAACATGAGTGCGTCATCGGGGTAAGGTGAGAAAAATCACCTACCAGAGACCAAGTGTGCATGGAGTGGTGGAAACATGTGGAATGGAAGCAACATGAGTATATGAACCAAATTGAATTATGATGAAATGGTGCCAATGATGGGAGATACGGTGGTGGGAAGTGCGAGATGCTAAAAGCTTAGGAAGCCAATATGTAGAAGTAACATTGTGTGGCGGATGAGATGGTGCAGCAAAGTGAATGATTGAGATGGAGAGTTTGCATGATTAGTGACATATGGTGGTGTACGAATAATGACCTTAGAACTAGATGAAGGAGATAAGTAAAACCGGAGTAACAATACGCTTACATGGAATTGGATAAATAGATCACTCATGAGAGTGAGAGCCAAAGGAAATGACACCCTTATATTTTAATTGTTGTAATCTATCATGAAGGGCACAATAGTCATTATCACAATGGCCATTGATACGATGATAGTTGCAGTAAGGTTGATCACATTAGCATTGCAAGAGATGAGGTGGATGATGTTGATTAGAAGGTAAGTGAATCAAATGCTTGTCAAGAAATTAACATAGCACATCATGAGGTCTAGCATGATTAGAAAAGTGTAAAGGCTCCTATGAAGGAGATGTAAAATTCTAAGGTGGAGCGACTTGGTGGAATATGCAATGGAGAAGTTGGAAATTTCTTGTGAGCCGGAGGAGATGGAGACCTAGGAGGATTCTCAACAGATGGAAGTGGAGAATAACTAGATGGTGCGGTAGTAGGAGAACTAGGAGGATCTATGACATGTGTAATAATGAGATCCTATTCTAAATCAATGACCTTATAGCATAAGAGTATGAATGATTCACATGTATCATATTGCAAGCATTGTTTTAAAGTAGGAATCAAGACCACGACAAAAGATGAATTAATTTTCTAAGTCAATGAGCTGAAAAAATAGCTGATGCATGCAAGAAATGAAACAAAAAATGTAATCAATGATAGGTTCTTTTTGACTTGATGTAAGCTAGGTAAGCATCATGCATGAGTCTAGTGCCATTGTTAAGTATGCATCGATGAAGAATTTTTTTCCATCTCACAATAGGTACTAATAGATACTAAGAATAAATGTGTGTACCATTAGAAAGTGTCATCAGTAAGACTATAATGAAAATATGTTAGCAATAATTGATCATTAGAATAATAAGCCATAGCTAGATGATAACACTTAAGATGTAAATATGGATTTCTAGTACCATCAAATCATGAAAATGTATGCATAATGAAATCCTTAGGGAATGCTTAATTGTGAATATTTTTCAGAATAGGGTTGCCATGTAAAGAATTATTAGTGATAGAAGCATAATAGGATTTTCTTTCAAGTGTGAGAGATTGGACTGAGATTGTAATTGACCAACAACATGCATGAGTGATAAGATATCATGTGATGGAATAGTAGGAGATGTAGATGGTGTATTGAGCAATTGTATCTTGCCATTATGAGTGATCATAGGGGTTTCAAGAAAATAATTATAAGATATTGATGCTAAGGGCACACTAAATATAGGTGCTAAAGAAGTAATAGGTAGTGAAGTAGTAGGAATAACATTAGAAGCGTTATTAGGAGATGATGTAATAGAAGGAGATGAATCATGCATGTTACTAGAGACAATATCAGAAGAAGATGAAAGTGGAGTAGAAAATTCACATTCAACAATATGCAAAGAAGTAGAATCATTACTATCATGTGCCTCATCAATATCAGACAAATATTTAGATGTAAGGATTTCATTAAGCATATCATCAACATATAATGGAGGAGAACTAGTATGCGATGCATTATTAGAAACATTTTTAGAAATGGAAGGAGTATGAGATGCAACTATAGAATCATCTTGACTAGTATGAGAAACAACATCATGCACATGTTTATTTTCATCCGATTTTTAGCTAAAGCATTATCATCAAGATTAAGCATAAAAATGATAATAACATCATCTAAAGTCTTAGTATAAATAGAAGAAGGTGGAGTGCAGCTAACTGAATAATAAGGTCTACAACCAAAAAATCTTTCCAGATTAGAAACAATGCTAATGGTAGAATGATCAAATATAATAGGAACATTGCATTCATGAGCTAACAATTGCCTTTGAGTATCATCTGGAAGAATAATGTTGTGATATAGAGCGCTAAGTTCAACTATGGTTTCTTCATCATAGATAGGATTAATACTCACATGAGGCATGACTAACCTAGGAGGAGAAGAGCTATCCTTAGCCATTAGGGTTTTAGTGGATCCTAGGGAAAGTAGTTCTAATCTACGGGTTCACCAAAATTATTTAATAAAATAATGAAAATATGAATGCAAATATTTGCTATAACTGATATACAATGAAATACAAGTGCTTGGCAATTTATTTGATCTTTATATGAAAGAAAATGCAAGAGATATGGCACTTACCTTAATTTAGGTGATCTCAAAGTGAGTTTGAAATGAAGAATGTGATGGAACATGAGCACAGACCATCACAATCATGCTAAAAAAAATGCAGAGGTTCTTTCCATGCCTAGACACGGGCACTTGGGCAAGGATAGGGGCACCCGTGGGCATCCAAGACTTACGTGGGGGTGCAAAGTCTTTAGAAAAGATCAAAATCTAGTTCCAATGGTTTCTCTAGGGTTTCAAACTTATATTCCTTTGGTCATCTGTATGTCACACTTGGATCATTGAGGTACCTATAAACCCACACACAAATATCCTCCTACAAAACCCTCAAAAAGACATTAAATCCTAAAAAATAAAGATGTAAAATGAGGGGTCAAACTATCCCACTGTCACAATGTTTAACTTACAACTAAGTGTTGTAATACATCTCTGACTAAATGTAGTTATATGTGTTTGTGTGTGTAATAGTTCTCCTAGGTTTCCCTCACGCCAACGATGCCAAGATAATAAACGATAACTAGATAAAATGAAAATGTGTGGATGGAATAGAATGAAATCCCCTTCCTATGTAGTGTGTATTTAGAATAATGTACCCAAATACAATCCCTTGAGATATGTAGATAGATAGCCCTTGATAATAATTTCCTGCCCTTATAATGGTATGTATGTTGTGTTTATATAGGGATCTCTTGCTTGAATTTCAACACTAATGAGTTCACATGCCAACTAGTACCTCAAGATATAAGTGGGAGAACCAAAAAGACCGAACTCACATGTCAAAAATAAGATCAAACATAAAAAGGGCATGGGCATTGAATATGGATAGGAGCGCCTAAGTGTCGGTGTTTAGTCCTAGGTCTAGTGTCTGCAGAGATAAATGATAACAAATGAGTGGAGACCATTAATGTAGGGATCCCTATCATCTAACCATAAATGAATATATGAGTGACATGTGTGAAAGAAAAAAAAGTAATATTAACACGAAAGACAAGCAGATGGACTAGGGAATGGGTCACCAGTGAATACTTTTCTTATGCAAGATCCATATATAAAACAACATAATTAGCGGTATAGTAGATAGTAATAAGTGTGTGATTTTGTGTCTACACATTTATCATTTTGGTATTATCTACAATATGTTATTGACAATATATAAGAAGGTTCATTACAAGTGGTATCAAATATTTGATATAGAAAGATTATCTGAGGTGACATTGTTTTTCTAGTCTATCAGTAACTAGCGGCAAAGGAAAAATTCGTTGTGATTTCGTAAGTTTTTGAAATTTTCTGTCACTGTAGTGTTGCTCAAATTTTTTTACAAAAAATGAAGTGTAAAAATAAAAGATTTCAGAAAATTTTGGGCCTTTCGCAATATAGCAGTCATTAGATTTGTCTTGTTGTCAAGATCACAATCATACCATCCACCCATAACCTTGTTTTCCACCATTTTCAATCTTTTTGCTGTCATTGCTAGTAGTCTTGTTTTCAAAATACCTTTGCAACCGTACAATCCACCAGAGATCCTATTTTCCCCACCTAAACTCTAAACCCTAAACCCTAAACCTTAAACCCTAATCCTATACCCTAATCAATGGTAGGAGATTCAACTCATGGTAGCGGTAAATGATGTAACACACAAGTAAAAACACCAAGTAAGGAAGAGGTAAAGTATAAGTCTGATTTTTCTATTACACTAGATAAAATATAGGTGGATGTTTAAGATATGGTGAAGAAAGATGATTTGTGCCAGGCTAAAATAGATTTTTGTGAAATCGTGATATATATACATGCATAAATCACCTCTCTCATTACATCAATTGCTAGTATAAGACATTGGATAGTCTAGGAACCCTCGCCATATACACCACTACCAATAGGTCCTAATGGAGAATTACGTAACATGCTACCAAAGTTGGAGATGCGAAAATTTTATGGGAAGGATCCAGTCACTTGGATAAACCAAATGGATATTTTTTGATCTACACCAAACCCATGGTGCACATGAGGTGATTGCATCATCCTTATACTTGGAACCAGACCAATTCATTTGGTATAACTAGTTGAGAGCATAGAAACAAAAAAAGGGACTCAATCTCTCTGTTGAGCATTCAAGGATGAGATTCAATTACATTATAGAAATAGTTTCACTGAGAACTACTTCAATTAGCTCACCAGATTACAAAAATAAATTTAGTCAAGGATTATTGTATGCCTAAGAATCAACACATGATTCCTAGATGCATGCAACCTACCGAGGTCATGCTTAGGACAACCGAAATGTGCAAGATTGCAAGAATGATGATGGGAAACTATAGGAGAATCAGGGACTAAGATCGGGTAGTGTGAGTTCCTAGTAGGTTATTTGGCCAAAGGGGAATTAAAGGTTATGTACGGGTAGCATAAGTTCCCTATTTTTTAATCGTTTGATTTGATTTTTGATTAAATAAAATGGGATATTGGGGACGATTAATATAATCTAGAATGACATGTAAATACGTAGTAAATAAATGTAGTAAACAACTATGAAAAATGACCTAAGCAACTAATCTAATGAAAGTAAAACCCTAATATACAAGAGAAGTATGGAAAAGAATTAACTGATTCAGAGGAAGATCTAAACTGTGTCGTAAAGTGAAAAAAGTAATCTCAAAGTAGGAACGACTATGCAGAGGTCCAGAAAAGGATGGATCAAGGTATTTAGCAAGACTGGAGCACTGGAGAGGGAATAGGGTGCCTATGGGTTATCGGTCTACAAAATGGGTTCCCTCGTATATGAAAATTATCTAGAACCAAGTTTCATGGTTTTAGAAGCTAGTCCAAAACCCTCGTTGTGTATTCCATCAAATTCTCTACAGTGCACTAGGTGTCATTGATAATCCAAGATGTATAGAACACCTTCAAAAGACCAAAAAAAGTATCGAAACCATAAAAAAGAAGAAGAATGTAAATGAATGGGTCATAATGACCTCAGCTGCCACAATAGTGGGTTTACTAACTGAGCGCTACACTACATTTCAAACCCAAATATAGTTTTGGTGTGTGTGTGCATCATGTGCTGTAGGTGCTCTTATGCCAGTCACACTTTTTGAAGTAGATAGAAATAACTATATGTAGAAAATGTAATATAATGTGTGTTTGAGATAGAATAAAATCCCTCCCTTATGCTTGTGTGATGTAGATGAACCAACCTTGTAATTTTGATGGAGCTAATGGATGTAAATGATCTCCAAATGGATGTAAATATAGATGGATGATAGTAGTGACTAGTTATTTGTCCCTCATTATGGTCTCATAACTTTATATTTATAGGTTTCTCTTGATCTAATTTTGTAATTAACCCCGAAATGGATGACCACCAAAAAGATAAGAAGATGAAAATGGCTAGAAAGAGCCCAAAAGTGGTGGGAAAGTTCAAAAGGATTGGGGTTCCCGTGGTGAGACTAGGGCATCTATGGGTGCCCCAATACTAGTCTCTGGGCACTCATTGAGGCTAAAATAATGGAAGATGACCGAAACAGACTGGGCATGTGGGTGTAAAATGTCGGGAATGATGAAATAAAATAAGAGAAGATGGCCAAAAGATGGGGTTAATTAGTACTTTCTTCACTCAAGAACCTTCTAAATAGTAGTATGAAATTAGGATTAAATAATATCTAAAGTGCATGATTTTGTGACTACATTTTCCCCCACTTTATGTTGGTGAGCGGAAATCTCGAGTAACATAAAGTAGATAGATATGTGTACCTAATGTCCATGAAGATTATAGTAGAAAATGTGTCGATAGACTAGATAAAGCATGGAATGAAAAAATATGGTGGAATGTGGAAACTAAAGATGAAAATGCACAAAAAAGTGATGAGAGTGAACCTAGGGTAGAAATGTGTGTGTAGCTTGATGTGTGTAATGTACCTGCATGGTTAGTATGGTGTGTGTTATCACAAATGTTGTTGTTGATGTCATTTTTTTGTTGTTGTTGCCCCCATTTGACTACTTGTTTCTCATAGAATAGGAGAAAATGATCAAGTAGAAATATGATAAATGTAGTCAAAATACGTAATGTAAAAGACGCATGTAGATGTATGTAAATGTGAAATACACAAATGAAAATGTGTAAATGGAACATGTGCACCTGATCCATGTCGAGAAAGAGAGTGTAGAAGGATATCTGTCTTGCCGGTGTTTTTGGTGATCCATCGTCATAGGCCAAAGATGTATAGGAGGAATTCCATTGTATCCTCTAACCTTTAACTTCTTCCCTGAATGTGTGTGAAGAGATCTATGTACGTCCTAGTTTTTGGGTGATCCAATGCCATTGGATAAAGTAAGTATAGGGAGGACACCCACCTTTGTAACCTTCAAGCTTGTAATTTCTTCTTAGAATGCTAAGGACACCATGTCCTATAAAATCCACTATGTATGGGGTTTGTAGACTAGTCTGAACCCATTCATTGTATATAACCCATAATGCCAAGGTGGAAAGTGCATTGAAATGAACCAATGTAAACGTGTTGTGTTAGTATGTAAATCCCAAATGATGCCCCCCTCTTTGGGGATACATGTGACATCATTGATAGGAGAATGTGTCCCCAAAAGAGGACCAACCACATGAACTATACCCTATAAAGTGCTTGGTAGAAACCAAGGCATGCACAAACAAAAGGCTAGCCAAAGACAAGTGTTAATACAAACAAGCATGCATATAAACAATAGTGTATAGGCTACAAAATAGTGTAAAAGCTACCAAGAAAAGTAGTAGTGTAAACACGCAAGAAGAAAAGTAAGCTACACAAAGAGGGATGTAAACATGGGACATCACTCACGATGTCACAAGACACGCAAGGCCATCATGGCCAAAAAAATAAACAAATGTGACACAAACATATAGAAAGGCCCAAAACAAGAAACAATAGAAGACAATGTGATAAACAAGTATGGAATATAATATCCTTGCATAAAAATATTACACATGAAGCACCCATTAGCATGTTAGAAAGATAACTAGTATGTCAAAAGCATGTATAAATAAGTAATGAAAAGTTGTAAGTACAAAATGACACAATAATACTTAGAAGAGATGAACATGGATGCCCCTAATGACCAGTGTAGGAAGGATAGAAGGTGAGCATCTATGTTTCATGTAATGGACCTATATTTATCATCAAAAATAGAAAAAGACGTGAACATGCATGTGTAGATGATATAGATAAATGACATATGAGTAATGTAACTAGCATGTGTAATAAAGTGACCATGAACAAGCAAAAAGTAAGTAAGAGTAAAAGCAACCATAATATGCAATATGTTGTGAATGGATGGAATGGAATACAAGATGGAATGATAAGAGCCACATGCCCCCGAGTGAATGGAAATGTATGCAATGAGGTTCATTTGGTTTTCCCCCTCAAGTAGTCAAGAATGAACCGTAAATGAGAGTGCGTCATTGAGAAATGGTCGAATATTGTGTGTTTTGTCTAGCGCATTGTGATGAGTATGTATGCGTAGTGATGATGATATGTGACATATAGAAGATATGTGTATGAACCTTATATCCTAAGCGTATATCATGAAAAAATGAATGTGAGTGATTATGTATCCTAAAGTGTATATCACTACTAGATGAATAGAGTGAGTGATGATGTAGCCTATAACATATGTCACTATAAGATAATTAGTAGGGAGTGGTGATGTATTTTAAAGTGTATACCACTACAAGATGAGAGATTAAGTGAAAATTTATCCTATAACATGTGTCACTATCCTAGAAATGTTTCATGATGAAAGGTGGAATGATAAATGTGTGATGAGTGTAAGGTCCATTTGATTTATAAACCCTCGAGAGTCGAGTATGGACCGAGGAACTAAAGTACATCATGGGAAGTGAGTGCGTGCACGTAGAATGATGATGTAGTATATGTAATGAAGATTATAAATGACCACGTGATGAGTAGAATGTGTATGTAATGTATGATGAATATAAGAGTTAATGTATGCTTAGACTAGCAAGTGTGAGATGTGCCGATGTGTTATGTAAAATGCTAGAGTTGTAAACCATGAAATGTATATATATGATTAAGACTAGTATGACATGTAACTAGGATATGCAAATGTGAAAATGATGTATTCTAAATGCAAGATGTATGATGTAAGGTGCAAAGGGAAAAATGATGTAGAATAAAAATAGTATGTATGATGTATGATGCAAAATGCATGAATAGATGCAATGTGTAATACTTATAGTGCAAGGTGTGAGGTTCATGTGTAGTAAGCCCTCAATAGTCAAGTGTGAACCAAAAAACAAGATGTGTGTCATCATGAAATGATGATGTTAAAATGTGCAATGAGTATGCTTATGTGAGAATATTTATGTATGTGGATGCAAAGATGATAGATGCTAATATGATTGTGGGGGGAGTGTATTAGATGTGATGCTACCCCAAGTGTAAAATAGAGAAGATGAATATGTGCCACCATCAAGGATATCATCGTTGTCATGATCAAAACCTACTGGAGCAACATCAAAAACTTGATAAGCTATAGAGTGAGTAGGGTCATACAGGGATCCATTGTGGTGAAGTGTGCACACATTCATTACATATTCTTCATCAGTAAAGGTGATAAGTGGACACCCATGAGCATGTCAACAAGAGATATTTTGAACATAAGTGGGAGGTGAACCATTATGGATAGAGATATTTTCAAATGGCATAAGAAATGTGATCACAGAGTGATGATCATCTACTATACCACCAATATAGTCAAGCCAGGACTGTCCAAGTGTAATTGGAAATTCACAATGGGTATGCACAAAAATAACATCAACTAAAAAATACGCAAGCCATAAGCTGTTGTAATGTGGAAATAGTCATGATAAAGATGTGGAAAATGAAGAGGTGGTAAGATTTCATTAAGTGTCATGCCAAACCTAACCAAACTATCACATGTACAAATATTTTCTAAACAAGTAGAATGGATAGGGATGTGTTTCTAAAAGGACTTGTTGATGAATAATGTGCATGTAAAAGGAGGTAGTGGAGCTATAACCCATGGAGGAGAAGATGAAATAGCACCCAAACTATTTACAAACCCCTGGTATAGTGCCATAGCATTCGTAGAGGGAGGGATCTTAAACCTATATTAACCTGGGCCATCAACCACAAAGGTTTCGTCAAAATAAGAGTTGTCTATACCAAGATGAGTAAACTCAAGTTGTCTTAATGCTTCATCCGTAAGTTCAATAGCATCAACTTCGCCATCAGAACCCTCGAGAATCATTTGTGTAAACATCATCATGTTGTATAACACTATCAAGTATGTTGGTAGGGGGCACCATAAATAGTGTAATAAAGGGTGTCGTGATGGGTCGAGAAGGGACATTACTAGGAGATGATACCATATGTGAAATAATATCCGTAGTGTGAGTATAAATAGCTAGAATATTGATAGTGGTAGTAGGAGATTGTGAAGCACTAGACTAACCAATGTCATATGTGTCAAGGATACTGTTATATGGAATATGTTGCAAAGGTGGTATGTACATAGAAGTAATAGGATCTATGTGAAAATATTTGAATGGCTCTAGATCAATGGTGATAGTATGTTCATAGCCATCATGTAAGAACTTGACACATTGATGAAGAGTAGATGAAACCACATGCATTACATGAATCTAAGGCCTACCTAACAAGATATTAAATTGAAAGGAGGCGTCGATAACATATAATTCAATGAGAACAATCTTAGGCCCAACATGAATATGTAATGAGATAGTCCCTAGACATGAGTGAGTGGTAGAATCATAACCATGAATGAGGTAGAATTCTTAGAAATTAAATTATCATTAATACCTAATTGCTTTAAAAGAGAATGAGTGCATAAATTGACACTAATCCATTATCAATGAGGACTTGTTTAATGCAAGTAGTGCTAATAACAACAATAATGAGAAAAGGAGCACATGGATTGCTTTTAGCAAAAGGTGACAGATCCTCATCAGTGAAAGATATAACATGTGGTAAATTACGAAGAGACTATATGAGATGTGTAAAGGCCACCGCAGAATTATCACTTTCAATATGAATGACACGAAGGGTAAGCTTCTAGTGTGTTACAAAAATATGGTGCATTATGCAACAAGTCATAAAGAGAGATCTTAGCGAGCATATTTTTAAGTTGTTCAATGATTTGATATCCCTTAGAAGAAAGGATGAGTAATGGGTGGAGGAATAAACAAAGGTGGAGTTTTAGGTGGATTAGGATGAGTATGATGAGTATCGACTATATTGATGGATGGATTATCCTTGTGTGTGACAAAGCGAGGAGGATGTTGGGTGCAGATGTGCATGAAATTACAAGTAAATAAGCAAGTAACTATGTCTAAGACCTTAGTTGGTGCAATGGTAGGATGATAATATTGAGCCATAACTTGATAAGGAGATGACATGGTCAAAAGGAAGTGTTGAAATGTGGGTTCACCAAAATGATTAACTAAAATGGGATATATGGGGATAGTTAATCTAATCTAGAATGACATGTAAATGTAGTAAATAAATGTAGTAAAAATGACTATGACAAATGAGCCAAGCAACTAATCTAATGAAAGTAAAAATCCTAATATGCAAGAGAAGTATGAAAAAGACTTAGTTAATTAGGAGGTAGATCTGAACTATGTCACAAAGTGAACTAGAGTAATCTGGAAGAAGGAATGACTATACAAAGGTCCCTAAAAGGATGGATTTGAGGTATCTAGGTGGATGGAGTACTGGAGAGATAGGTGCACCTATGGGTGCTCTAGACTACAAAATGGCTCTCTAGTCTATGTAAAAGATCTGAAATTGAGCTTCATAGGTTTAGAAGGTGGTCAAAACCCTTCATGTGTATTTCATCAAATTCTCTACACTACGCCATACGTCATTGATAATACAAGATGTATAGAAGACCTGTAAAAGACAAAATAAAGTATCAAAACCCTAAAAAAATAAGAATGCAAATGAATGGGTCGACTGACCTTAGCTGCCACAATAGTGGGCTTACTAACTGAGCATTGTACTAAATTTTGGACCCAAATGTATTTCTAGTGTATGTGTGCATCATGTGCCCTAGGTGTTCTTGTGCCAGTCGTACTTTGTGAAGTAGCAAGAAATAACTATATGTAGAAAATGTAATAGAATGTGTGCATGAAATAGAATAGAATCCCTCCCCCTATGCTTGTGTGATGCATATGAACCATCCTTATCCTTGTGATGGAGCTAATGGATGCAAATGATCTCCAAATGGATGTAACTCTAGATGGATGATAGTAGTGGCTAGTGATTTTCCCTCATTATGGTCTCATAACTTCATATTTATAAATTTCTCTTGATCTAATTTCATAATTAACCTCGAAATGGTCAACCATAAAAGGTAAGAAGCTGAAATGGCTAGAAAGAGCCCAAAAAGTTGCAAGAAAGTTCAAAAAGGATCAGGGCACCCATGGTGGGACTAGGGTGCCCATAGGCACCCCAAGGTACTAGCTTGGGCGCCCCATTTGAGGCTAAAATAACAGAATATGACCAAAATAAATTGGGCATGGGGTGTAAAATTTCTAGAATGACGAAATAAAATAAGAGAAGATGGCCAAAATATGAGGGTTAATTAGTAATTTCTTCACTCAAGAACCTTCTAAATAGTAGTATGAAAATAGGATTAAATAATATCTAAAGTGCGTGATTTTTTTACTACAATTTGTTTGCTAAACTACATTGAAAGTTCATTTTAAATAAATAAAGAAATTAAATTCAACATAAATAAAAGACATTCCCGGATCGTTTGGTTTGTTTCCCCATTACTTGCTTGAACTCTCTTGAACGCTCCATTCTCGAGTTTCAAAAGCATTCCCGTGTGGTTCCTTTGCACCAAGGGCTCATTTTGTTGCTACACAAATCTCTTTGTCTCCTCAAGTTTCTCGGTCTCCCATCCTCCCTAGCTCGATTCCCCCTTTGCTGGCTCTGCCGCCCAACCCCTGTTTCTCCTTTCCGCCCCGCCACCGCCGCCATTTGCTTCGTCACCCCCGGCTGCCGTTCGGGAATCTTCTCCCATTCCCCTTCTATTGCTCCGCCCCACTTAGCCTCTTCCTCACGGAGACCGTTACCAGGGCTTCTAGGAAGCTTAACCTTGAGACTCTTGCTGTGGAGAAGGGTTCTCATGAATTTGAAATTGCTCATGACCTCCGAACATCGCAGGTGCGGCCCGAGAAGTGCAATGGAAAGCCCTTCAAGAAGAATTTGGAAGCCTTAGAGGCTGATATGAAATTGTTGAAGGATGAAGTTAAAAACTTGGCAAAACAGAAAGGAAAGAGGAAGAAGGAGGAGGAGGAGGATGTTGACAGCAGCCAAATTGAAGATATCTACAAGAAGCTGCACTCCTTAGACTCCCGCTTAGGGAAGGCCAAAACTCGACATGATTACAACATTGCCATCTTTAGGGCGATTGAGGAGTTCATTGAGCAACACGTCAAAAGTGTCTCCAACCTAAGCGGAGTTCCGACAACTCTTTGGGGTAATGATAAGGAAAGTAAGAAAACCGTGGAGCAGCTGGATTATAATGACGCTACCCACATGACTACTTTGGGTATGTTCAAATCCTGGAAGAATATCAAAACCATCATTGACAAAGCTACTAAAAAGTAGTTGTAGATGCTTCTGTTGTCCTTGTTTGTTTTTTTGTTGTTTTTTTGCGGACCCTTTACTGCTTTTTTGCAGTAATTTTACTGTTTTGTTTCATCTTGGTAGCTGATTTTTGGCTACTTTGAACTTCATTGTAACATTTGGATTCTGATCCTTTTCTCTCTGGTTCTCTTGCTTATTCTAGCTTCTAGGCCTTCTTTTGTAAACAAGGGTATAGTCCCTTTCAAAAAACTATTTGCCAATAATAAAAAAAAAAACATAAATAAAAGACAAGTGTGTTTAATATTTTAATTAACCAAATACATTCCCAATTAATTAAATAAAAAAGAAATGAAAAACCATCTATTTTATTTATTCGAACAAGAAACTATTTGAAAGAAATTATTTAAACAACTAACATCTTTTTGTATTTTTTCAAAGTATTTAAATGAAACAAATAAATGAACTATTCTATAGACACAAGAAAATAATTAAAATAAAATTCTACTACTTCTAATAAAATAAACAAAAAATACATAGAATAACCGGATGTGGCTATTCCTCTATTATAGGGTTGTCTGACAATTCTATTCTAAAAAAATGTATTTGAAAATAATTAATCTAAATAAAATAAAATTTTTCTAGAAAAAATATTATACCTCAAGTTTTCTAGAAAGGGAAAATCTTCTCAGAAGAAATTCCCTCTTTGTCGTATGAACTTTCCCTAATAGAAGTAATTATGAACTAATCGAAAGAAAGAAAAGATATGCAAGGATTTCTTCACTTCTTCCTCTAACTAATTTCTCAAGCAAGATCCATAGGGATAAGCTGGGAAGAAGTTATCAAGGGAAGATATAAGAAATATTTTGAAAAGGAATACTAGAAATAAGATAAATACATTCGGGAAGTGATGAAATCTTCCACTTCTACAATTCTACCAACTCAAAACAAATGCATTATTTCTATTCTAACAAATACAAATTAATTAAAGCTTCAAATAATTCAAGTACAACCCCAACCTGGTTACTACTATACTGTGGTAGCTTCCCAAAGATGAGATGTGATTTTTGTCTCCTCAGCTTTGTATCCTCTTCCAAAGATGAAGTCCAATTGATCTAGGAATGCATAGATGTTGGTTGGTAGCAAAGAAAACAAAATATTGGTTGTGGTTGGCTTGGTGTAAGAAACAAATGAAAGTAAATGGTAGGAAAGAATATAGAAAAGAGTTGGTTGTCTATGTGGTTCCTCTCAAAATTTCAGTAACATAACTTAACCTCAAGAATATGAAAAATCCAACCCATCATACGAGGTAAAAGTTTGGCTTTTATAAAATCTGGGAAAGAAGAATTCAATTACATGTGTCAATGAAGAAGTGAAAAATTAGAAAAGGAGAGGTAGTCAACATTCTAAACATATCCAAACAAGAAGAGAAAATCAATATGATTCCAACGAGTCCAAAAATAGGAAAACGATTGAGAAACAAGTGAGAAAATCACTCCGAAATCCAAATGTGCATCAAAAATGTGCATTTTAAGTCTCTGATTGTAAGTGATAGGACTACCGGTGAATGCAGAGGGGTGGTTACACAACCTCAAGGGAAGTTTCATAACCACCGCTAAAAATTGTGCAACCGCGAGGGTAGTTGAACAATTGCTAAGTCGGTTACTGCATGAACACATTGCTCAAGACAAAGATAAAACTAAAAAATGATCTTACAAAAAAATTAAATTTTGGAGGAAAAATAGAAGAGTTGATTTGAGTCAAAGGAGGGATACAAAGAATAGGAGGAAGGATCTAGACCTCATTTTTACCTTGGAAGAATTTTTTTATCATCTTTTGAGATTTTATTGTTCCAACAATATAACTCTGTGTAATTTTGGGTACGTATATATCACCACCTCGGAGAATCATTTTATCCATGAAGAGGCATTAAACAAGAAGTCCGAGTTTGGCAATTTCAAATGGGAAAGTTAGAAATTATACCTTATTTTCCAGTGTGTTAAAACCATGCCAATTCATCCTTCCCGCCACCTGTAAAATAAAGACGAGAATCAAGTGCAGATATAAAACATGATTAAAAAATACTTTTGAAATAAAATGACAAGATTATGTACCGTATCGCAAGGGTGAGAAATATACTTGCTCCAGTGCATGAAATCCCTACACACATAATGTTATAAAATCCAAATATATGTTATTTTTACTATTTTTAGAAATCATTTATGTTTTAAAATTCGTTGAATTTATAAGTCTTGATTTATGGAGAATGTTTCATTCGTGAGTATGGTTAAATTGGAAGGGATTTAGAAATGGCGGTGTCGGACCCAATGAAGATGGAAGGGGTTGGGGACAAGTTATATGTGAGAGACCTTTTTTTGTGTTAGGATTTGGATTTTAATTTTTGAATGCATTCGAGGAGGATTTCTAGGAAATATGGCAAGCGGTCGTAAGGGGCCTCAAAGAGGCGAGATAGGAAAAGTACCTTTATTGCTTAGTCTCATTTTTGTGTATTTATAAATTTTTATTTTTGGCTCATGATGGAGTGTTTTTACCACACTTACTCTATGGTTTTATGGCATTGTACATGAGAAACTTGACATTATATATATACATATAGACTTTTTTGGTTCGGCATTCCTTGCAAGAGTTGACTTCATTGTAGTTTTCTTCATCTGTGTACTCTTAGATGGTTTGGAATTTTTGATAATTTTTTATGTTTTATGAATGCATGCCATGGATGATGATGCAAATGTGTAGACAGAATGATATATATTTTTTGTTTTATATATGATGCATATGAGAACAAATTGTAATTTAGAACTTTGATTTTCAAGCAATATTTAGTACTTTTGTTTTATTGGAAAAATGTGATGAATGTGACATGATAAGAAAATGAAATCACTCCAATCCTAACTCCACACAACTAGTAAGATGCAAGGGATCACCACCAAGAGCTAGTAAGGACACAAGTTATGTGAATTTGATGAATGAAGATGGTGAGAAAAGACAAGATTTTGACAAAGACCCAACTAGAACTTACAACTCAACCCTAAACAAAGTCAACTAACCAGCTCAAAATGCATTTTTCTTGCAATTTTAACTAGAATTAGATCCGTGGATGGCCTCTTGATTGAAAAAATCTAGTTTTAAGGATTAACTCTCTTGTAACATGCACATCTAATTCATTTTTCATGGGATTTTGAAATTGTAATCAACTTTTTATTCATTGAATTATTTATAACTTATTGATTTATTTGATGGGATCTCCTACATCTTGCCCCATACTACTAGTAAGAAGCATGGGCTCATCACCGAGGAAAAGACATATGCAAGTAAGGTTACTTCCCTCCTTTCCCAACCTCACACTACCAGTAAGAATCGTGAACTCATCACCAAAGGTTGGTAGGGAAAAGAAGTGTAGTATTATTTTGAAATGAAATAATTTTCACATTTATTATTGATTGATTTATTTATTTTGTTTATTGGTTTTAGAATTGTGCTTTTATAAAGGAACGATTGCCCCTAGCCTTAACCCCATGTAACAAGTAAGACACGAGGGCTCACCATTCAAGGCTCGGGTAGGCGAACAAGAGATCCAGGTGAAATTTTTAGATTGTTTCTTTCATTAGAGAGGTTTTTAGGGAGAGATGCGACATCAAGAAGATTCTAATACTAATTATGGGTAAAGACACCTAAGCTAGGAGAAACAATGAAGAATACTAAGTGTGAAAGTCGTGGTAGGATTAATGTAAAAATTTCATCTAAGTAGCTGAAATGATAAAAAGATTAAGTGTTTTGAATATGACAAGATGAAAGCTTGAAGAAATGTGATTAAATGTTTTTGCCAATATTTTAAAGTTTTGTTTTTAAAAATTTCCTTGAAAAGTAAATTTTGGTTTACAATTTCACAATATGATAATGCAGTATGGATGCATTATGAATGCAATAAGGTACAAGTGGAGATGCATACAAATTATATATGGAAACATTTAGGGTGAAGCTAATTGACATATATCAAACTCCTCACCTCCCAAGGTACACAAATGATACACATGATCTTTGAAGTTTCCGTTCTCTTGGCAAGGGCCTACTACCTTGGGTTTAAACTTACAACCCTTGCCTATAGTTGTATATATATGATCATCTAACCTTGGCGTGAATCCGTCCATTTGAAAGAGGTATTTGTGAACCTCTTTGTCACATTTTTGACATATTGTATTCGTGTGAGCATGACTATGTTGCTCAGATCTATTCCCTATGTAGGGAGTAGTGGTTACATTTAACATTTGTCACGCTATGGGATTATGTCTCATGGACACAATGAGCTTGGTTTTTGACATATTTGTGTCTAGACCAAGGCTAGGAATGGAGGAAGCCCTAGAGATGGATTTGATGGGTATCACTTTGTTCTCAAAATCCTCTCCTTCCTTCATTATTTCTATCATGTTTATGCCTAGGCCAAGATCATCAACAGGAAGAGAAGTTATACCAAGGAGGTTACCCATTCCTTGTGGTTTGAAGGGGAGAAGGATTGGTTCATCACTCTCTAAGAGTTTCATAATATCTCGATGTGGTTTTGGTGGACATGGTTTCCACATATATTGCTTTACCCTTATTTTTTTCGCTACCTCAAACTTTTTTTGGGTTATTAGCCTCAAATTTTGGAACATTCGGGGTGGTCATGACCAATTATTTTGATGGAAGAGGTTTTTTTAACTAATTCACAAGGATCTCATATTCTAAATGGACCCCTAATTTCTTCTTAAGGTTTTCCAAATATATGTTGAAGGGCTTAGGATCCCTTGAGAAATGAAGACCTTTCCAAGGTGGAGAAATCTAACTTCTTGGAACAAAGTGGAAGGAATGGCCTTCATCCAGTGAATCTAAGGTCTACCAAGGATCATGTTATAATTCATCTCCTTGTCAATGATGTAAAACTCTATTAAGATGGTTTTTGGCCCAAGGGAGACATGAAGAACTATAGTTCCAATTGAGGTTGCCTTAAGATTATCATACCCTTGCAACATGTTTCTCATAGAGGAGAAGTTAGTCTCCCTATATCCAAACTTCTGCAAGAAAGAGAAGGGAACCAAATTCACAATAGCCCGTTATTGATCATGGCTCTCTTGATGAAATTATTATAGACCTAGACTTGCATATATAAGGTAGGGTCTCAAAACAAACCCAGTATCCTTATCACTTTGTCCCAGAGGATGTATATCAAAGTCAATATGATTTATTTAAGCTCTAAGAGGAGGTGTAACATGGATTAAATTACCAAGACCCAATGCATCAAGCAATGTGGAACGATGCACGAGGGAATTCTTCAACAAATCTAGAAACAAGATGTGAGAAAAGGTCTTGTTCAAATCCGATATTAAATCATAGGCTCACCAGCTTTGAGATTATAGGAACATCATCCTGTGAGAAAGAATGAGTGGGGAGGGGTTGCAAAATGTATTCTCTTGTCCAAGTTGTTGCGTTAATTTCTGATTCAACCTATAACTCAACTAATCCAAAAATGTTTACATTTTTGTTTGAGTTAACATTAGGAGTAATCAAGAGCTATCAAAATTTGAGGCCTCATGGTCATTGTTCCCAACAAGAATACCCTTGTTTATGTTTTGAGGATTCACCTTAACATCTTTAGGATGCTTAGGGAATGGGTCCCGATAGATGCATAGATTTTCACCGAGGGTCGATGGGCCATGTATGACCAGATTATGAGGTTCTTTCAGGATTTTCTAATAACATGTCCATAAAATAGCTATCTTTGATTCTCGGGGAGTATTTGTATGAACTTGTTTTAGTCCTTATAAGACCTATTGTTGTGACTAATAACATGATGAAAACCACAATAAATATTGTGATCGTAGTCTCTTGACCTCCGGTTCAAGTTGTGGCTGATTATAAACCTGGTTGTAGTTCTGAAACTAGTTTTTATAACCATAATTCATTGCCCCTTGGCGATTTCTGGTATTGGTTTGGGCCTTGGGTTTGAAATTTTCAAGCGGGGGATAGTTGACATCAACTATGTTTATGGAGAAAATAGAATTAAGGTCTCTTTGATTTCTGTGTTTTTGTCATTATTATTAGTTTTAATATTGTTTGTAATACCAACACTATTTGATTAATTGGTAACACCATCCGCGGTAGCAAAGACTGTGATCGCAATTAAAAACTTTAAATCCTTAGTTGTTGGATCCATTGTTTTGATGACTTACATTTTTTTATTAGGGGACACCAATTTACCATTAAGACTGTAAGTCTTACGCCTACTATAGACAATATTTTGGTCAATTCGAAGTGCACCTTATATCACTTCTTCATAACTACGGAAAGGAAACTCTTAGAATTCTTCCTTGGTCTCTCGATCGAGAGAATGAAGGAAGAGATCAAAAAATTCCATTTGGTCCATTTTAGGCGCACTTTGAGAGGACTAAATAATGTATAGAAGCTTCTAGTACCAATCTAAATTTATTCCCAAAAGGGTTATCAAAAATATATTAGCCACCACATCATTCCATGGAAGTAATTCCCTGATGGCAGTAGCTTAGGCCTTGATATGAACATTCGGGTCTCCTTCTCCCTTAAACTTAGGAAGATAAGGAAATGGGCATGGAAGCATGACACCTTGTATTGTGAAATCAAGGGTTATTTTAGATACTTAGCATAAGTACCCATTGTGTAAGATTCCACCATTGAAGATCCTTGATGAGGAGGTGGAGGATGAGGAATTGGATAAGCTATAGTGTAGCATTAAGCTGGAATGTATGGAGCTCCTTGATATGGCATATAAGGAGTAGGGAAGGTATATGGGTCCATATGGGGGAATTTTCATACATATGCAGTAAGGTGGAACAACACTAGGAAATGGGCTAGTGGGCATGAAACTAGGGAGCATCATATTGCCTGATGGAGCGACATTCAAGAATGCACTTTCGTCCAACCCTTTGTGTAGGGTAAGCATGAGAAGGGTGAGGGCCCATTCCTAGGGTATCATCTCCCATGAGAAGATCACCCAGATTTGATTAAACAGGATAACCTTGTTGCATTGGTTGTGCATTGATAGGGGTGTACCCTTTGTTGTCAATGGGATGCCCCATGTTCTGCATTACTTTATAGGTCGGTTTTGAAGGTTGGGCACTCTCTAGTTATCCAATCCTCCATACTAAAGTGGAAATAACATCATGAGGTGAGGATTGAGTCTCTTGTTTGGGTTCTTACTATGTAGGGTTTAGTTGAGAGGGCACATGATATCCTCTTATGAATTGCTCAATGTTTTCATTCTTGTTTTCCTTAAAAATAAGAGTCTCAAGATTTTTTGTCGATACATAGTTATTAAACAGTTTTGAGGTATGAAACTTCAACCTATCTAAGGAATCATCTATTTGGAAAATAGGATTAACAATTCGTGTAAAAATTTCATCTTCTGTTGATTACATGATGATGTCGGGTTTTAAAAAGAATCTAGGGTAAGAAAGTGTCCCACTCGTAAAAACCATGTTGTTTGAATTTGGTTGACTGTATTGCATGTCTAAATGTTGATCAACCTCCTCTATTATCACATGAATAGTGGGGGTTGAGACATAGCTAGGGGAGTTCTACATGTTATTGGTGTAGTTTTTCAGCCCATCAAGAAAGAGAAGGGGATTATTGCAATTGAAAGTTGGTGTAATGTCTATCAAAGCCAAATGGCCCACAAAACTCTTTGCTTGAAATATTTTAGGAAGTATAAAATACGTATCAAAATAGGGGAAGAAATAGAAAGGTGAGGTCATGAAAATGAAAGAAAAGGAAATAAGAAGGAACTATTCCTTCATGTTGAGTTCACCATTTTTTTACGCCTAAGAATCAACACTTGATTCCTAGATGCACTCGACCTCCGAGGTCATGCAGGACAGCCAGAATGTGCAAGAATATGGGAATGCTAATGGGCAACTATAGGAAAATTAGGGACTAAAATCTAGTAGTGTGAGTTCCTAGTAGTTGAATTGACCAAAGGGAATTAGAGGCTATGTATAGGTAGCGTAAGTTCCCTATTATTTAATCATTTAATTTGATTTGTTTTCTAAACTATGTTGAAAGTTTGTTTTAAATAAATAAAGAAAGTAAATTCAACATAAATAAAAGATAAGTGTGTTTAATATTTTAATTAACCAAATTCATTCCCAATTAATTAAATAAAACGAAATGAAATACCATCTATTCTATTTGTCTGAACAAGAAACAATTTGAAAGAAACTATTTAAACAACTAACATATTTTTGTATTTTTCAGAATTTAAATGAAACAAATAAATAAACTATTCTACAAACACAAGAAACTAATTAAAATAAAATACTACTACTTCTAATAAAATAAACTAAAAAAACAGAGAATAGCCAGATGTGGCTATTCCTCTGTTGTAGGGTTGTCTGACAATTCTATTCTAAAAGAATGTATTTGAAAATTATTAATCTAAATAAAATAAAATAAAATTCTTTTGGAAAAGCTTCTGCCTCAAGTTTTCTGGAAAGGGAAAAGCTTCTCAGAAGAAATTTCCTCTTTGTTGTATGAACTTTCCCTGACGAAAGTAAATTTGCATTAATTAACATAAATAAAAGATATGCAAGGATTTCTTCACTTCTTCCTCCAACTAATTTCCTGAGCAGATTCATAAGGATAAGCTAGGAAGAAGTTATCTGTTAGTGTGAGTTATCCTATGTGTCCTCCTCTCATGTTGGAGGGTCATCTCACATGGGTTAGGTTTAGGGTTAGGTTTAGGGTTTCATGTGTGTCATGCACTAGGGTTACTCAGCACCCTATATGTACCCCTTTTCTATTCATTTATGAGCATGCCAAGACACTCCACTGTCTTTCCTCTATGCAAGCTTTGTTTTTGTTGAGCAAGTTCTTCCATTACTGATCATTTTTTTCCTTGCTATCGTTGGAGCTTTCACGATTCTATTGGAGTGCAACTACTTTGTGGTGCCTCGTTTCGATTCGATTCTCGCAAACTCTTTTCATGGTATCAGAGCTGAGATCGGGTAAACGTGCACTCAATTTTTTTGTTGCGATTACTCTTACTTGGTTTTGTTATTTTACTCTGCATGTAAGTCTTTTGATCACTATTTTCTG
Source organism: Taxus wallichiana var. yunnanensis (assembly GCA_018340775.1). Lineage (NCBI taxonomy): Eukaryota > Viridiplantae > Streptophyta > Pinopsida > Cupressales > Taxaceae > Taxus > Taxus wallichiana. Next base: position 579,397,796 of record CM031244.1, on the reverse strand, counting down.
GAAATTATCTTGCTAATATCTCTAACAAGCTTTCTCAAAAAAAAAATTTGTGTTTTTTTTTTCTTGTGCATGTTGTCTGTGGTTGCAGGATCCTTGGGTTCTTCAGCCGTGGTTGCTCATCAACGAATTACTATCCCTCTGACCACTTTTGGACTATTCAAACTGCCATCACTATTCATTCACGCGTGGCTTGCATTTTTTCTTCATTCCAGGCATTTTGTGGACTATTCGAGGCATTTTCTTGGACCTTTTAGGAATTTTTTTATTGTTCTGGCTTTTTTGGTTTAAAGGGGTTGCTCACACGGAGGTTTTTTATTTGTTTCAACATTTGTTTCTGCTGTGAGGCACCTGTAAACTCAGATCTGCCATGCCCACGCATCACCCACACCAAAAACGGCTTGAAAACCCTAATCACTGCGTTTTTTTGCTTCTCCCATGCGGTTGTGCATCTTATCTCTCCTGTGCAGCCTGGTCAGACGTGGAAACAGTTTTTCTCAAAGTTTTTTGGTAAATTAAAGCTAAAACATGGCCTTTTTGGCGCACCTTACCTGTAACCTGCAACTTCATTCGCAGCGGCCGAATACTCTCCAAGATGGTGCATTTTTCAGTGTTTTTTTCCAAAGGTACAGTCGGTTGGTAAGTTCCTTCTTTTTTATCTCAAAAATCCTTGCTTTTTAACAAAAACGACCGCATTTTTTCATGGTTTTTTTTAAAAACAAATCAACTTTTTAGTAAGTTTTTTAAAGTTTTCTAAACTTCACCTTGTTTCTTTAATATATGTTAAGTTTCTAAAATCAAATTAGAAATTTGTTTTTAATTAGAAGTTTCTTCAAATATTTAAAAGATCTAAATTAAACTTCTAATCCTTTTTAGATCTTAATTATTCCTTGAAATTAATTAGATTTAATCTATCTTATTATTAATTTCACATTATTTAAGCTATATTTACTTTGGCATTATAATTTGGTCTTTGGCTTGTTGTATTTCTAACCTTCCGTCGAGTGTCGAAGACGAAGGGTGAGGTCGGGATTGGCAGGTGGCTAATCCCCCTCTGTCTACAAACAAACCCTATCTCAAATTTCATGCCATTTCCAACAAGCATACATACGACACCCTTTGCATGCATTTAGGTCACTTTTTTAATCCGTTTGTAGGCTTATTGGCTTTTTCTCATCAAATTACGGGAATTGGTTTTTGCTATAACTTTTGACTCGTTGCTCGGTTTTGAGCACTTCTTTAGTCAAAGTTGCATGTTTTTTCACAATCTATATGATGGGATCATTAGCTTTGTAAACAAAATAATTTTATAAAGTGTCTGCATTAAGGGGGTGTCTGTGTTGCTTAATTCAGCTCATTCTTTTGAGATTTGTTCAATTCCTTTTTTCATGGACTTGTGAGCACGTCCGCAGTCTTACGACAAAGGGATTCTTTCATGTGATGTGAGACACTTTTTCTCACCACCAGGGTTGGCTTTCACCTCCTTTCTATTTTTTGTTTGTGCTTGTTTATGGTGTTCCTCTTTTGTTGCGCTCCTCGAAACACTATTGTGGTCTCCTCTCTTGCGTTTTATTATGCTAATTGCAAGAAGAGTTACCAAGTTTTTCAAACCACACACATGGACCCGATTGTAATCAACGCACTAAACTATAAAGTGCCAAAATCGGGGTTGTTATTGTCCCGGTGGTTTTGTTTCTTTTACGCATTTCTCTCTCTCTCTCTCTCTCACTATGGATGCACTTTCAATTCCTTTGCTTACGCCGTTCAACTTTTCGAATGGAGATCGAAAATAATAATGAAAATAAGGGGTAAAGGGTTATACCGTATCACCATGGGAACTGAGATTGAACCAGATGATGAACCTGAAAAATCTAAGTGGTTAAACCATAGTGATGAAGCTTTAGGTATTCTTTGCATGTCTGTTTCTCCTGACTTGCTCTTCCACATTGAGGCGTCTAAAACACCTACATCTGCATGGAAAATGCTGGATGTGATGTTTGGACAACTAGATGACATGAGAGCGCATGAGTTGGAAAACGAACTACTAGGGTTAAATCCTAGTGACTTTGAAAACCTACAAGCCTTCTTCTCAAAATTTGTCCACATTAGATTATTGTTAAAAGGATGTCAAGTAGAAAAGAAATATTATCAACTGATCTTGTCAATTCTCTCTAAGCTAGGTCTTGAATATTTTGTCTTCATGTCAACTTTCTACGCTACAAAAGCTGATTTGGGCGATACTTGGATGATGCCTTCCTTTGATTGTTTTTCATCCCAACTCATTCGAGAATAAGAAAAACTCATTCAAATAGGGTCTCTCAAGTCAAGTCACATGCCCTTGTAGCAGTACTAGCGAGGAAAGAAGACTGAAAAAAAGAAAGAAACTAAGGATCAACCTAAGAAAGAAACCAAGATCAAACCTAAAAATGACACAAACACTTCGACTTCTGAGCCTAGAGCGCAGAAAAGCAAGTATTTGTGTTCCTATTACAAGAAGACTGGTCTCGACGAGCAACACTATTTTAAAAAATAGGTTGATCACTTATCTCATTTACTTGAGAAAAATAAAATAAGTGTTCCTGAATCAATAAAACAAAGTGCTCCGAAGGCCGAGTCTTCTGCTGCAAAAGGTGCTAGAAATGATAAGAAGAAAGGAAAGGCCATTGTAGCCAAAGTTTCTCCTTCATCAACATGGATTATAGATTTTGGTTCCTTGCACTACATGGGTTCTTCGCATGTTGAGTTTTCTAACATCGAACCTTGTGGAATGTCCCAAATCACGATGGGTAATGACACGGCGAGTGTCGGTTTCAGTAGTTGATTAGTAGAGATGGATGGGGGAACATTTAACCAAGTGTTGAGTGTTCTGATCTCTCTACCAATCTCCTATCAGTTTACCAAATTACTCACCTTGGTGAAGGAATGTGAGTGGAATTTGGTCCTAACTCGGTGATTATTTGTGAGCTTAACAATGACACTACAATGGCTGAGGGAAAGGTAGATCACCATTCACGGTTGTACACCTTCTCCCACTTTACTTCTGATTCTACACCCACTACCTTGCTCACTCATGCAAATGAGGTTAGTAAGTTATGGCATGATCATTTTGGACATCTAAACTATCGCTACCTTGAACAATTGAGTCAAAATGAAATGGTCAACGGGTTTCCTCGCGTCAAGTTTTCTAAGGGTATTTGTGAGGGTTGTACCCTTGGAAAGCATCCTGAAAAGAAATTTGACAAAGGAAAATCCTGGAGAGCCACTCGTCCCTTGGATCTTGTTCACAACGATGTTTCTGGTCCATTTCCTTCTCCTTCGTTTACTAGAGCTCTTTATGTGCTAACCTTCATTGATGACTATTCACGATATACTTGGGTATATTTTCTTAAGCTTAAGTCTGAATTCTTTGAATATTTTCAAGACTTTAAGGCTCTTGCTAAGAAACATGTGGAATGGTCTATCAAGGTTCTTGAACTGATAATGGAGGTGAATATGTAAACAATAGGTTCATGGATTTTTGTACTTCTGAAGGGATCTCTTTGCAACATACAATTGCTTATAGCCCTTCACAGAATGGAGTCACAGAAAGAAAGAACCGTACTTTGAAGGAGATGGCCACTTGTATGATTCACTCGAAGTCTCTTCCTCCGTAGTATTGGGCCGAAGTAGTGAATTGTGCAAATTACATTCAGAACCGTGTTCTACATAAGGCAATAAGAGGGATGACACCCTTTAAAGCTTGGTTTAGATGCAAGCTTGATGTTGAGCACTTTCGAGTCTTCGGATCCAAGGCTATGGCTCGGATTCCCAAGAAGAAATGCAAGGCCTTGGAACCACAATCCAAACCTTGTATCTTTGTAGGGTATCTGATGGCGTGAAGGGATATCGATTGATGAATTCTACTTCTCATGAGCTATATATTGAGAGAAGTGTTAAGTTTGATGAGTCTTCTTCGACTTCTACTTCTCCACCTATAGAGGTTCTTCAGCTCGTTGATTTGGATTTTGACTCATCAGATGATGATACTGTTGAGCATGCTCCTCTTTTGGATCCTCCCGACCATCAGACCTTTGAGTCTTCTAATTCTGAGTAGTGATGACAAGGACTATGTCCCTTCTCACTCAAGTGAAGAATCTTCGACTCTGAGCCTGATCCTCCTGGTCCCCTTTGGGCTAGGAAAACTTTACAAAGTGCTGGAGATTTAGTTGGAGATACTTTGGATATGAGATGTACTCACTTAGATTTCGTTGGACCCCACTCTTTCTTCACCTCTGCTTCTGATCCACAGTCTTTAGGGACACTTACTGTTATTCCTGAGTGGGATTCTGCCATGGATGAGGAGTATTCCTCTCTCATGAAGAATGCCACTTAGGATCTCACCACTCTTTCGAAAGGAAGAAAAATCGTTTGGTGTAAGTGGGTGTTCCGAACAAAGTATGGAGTAGATGGAGACGTCGAAAAGTTTAAAGCGTGATTAGTAGCTAAGGGTTTCTCCTAGATAGCTGGGGTTGATTATACAGAAACCTTTGCTTCGGTTGCGAAGATGACTTCTATTCGGTGACCTAGCCATTGCCACAACAAATAGATGGAAAGTTCATCAAATGGACATTAAGAGTGCTTTCCTTCATGGTGACCTAGAGGAAGAAATCTATATGGAACAACCTCTGGGTTTTGTCTAAGATTCCTCCCTTGTTTGTAAGTTAAAGAAGTTTCTTTATGGCCTTAAACAAGCCCCTTAGGCTTGGTATGCCAAGATGGACTCCTTCTTACTTACATCAGGGTTTACTAGGTGTCACTCTGATCCAAATGTTTATATTCTATGGTAAGATGACTCCATACTCATTCTTGTTCTATATGTTGATGACTTGTTGATCATAGGCAGCTCTTCCTCTATTATTGATTCTGTGAAGATTGCCTTAGCCAACAAGTTTTCCATGACTGACTTAGGTTTGCTTCATTACTTCCTTGGGATCCAAATTTCACAATTTGACTCGGGAATCTTGATTTCACAACCTAAGTATGCTCTTGATTTGCTAGCTCGGTTTTAGATGTCGATTGCAAGTCTTCTCCTACTCCTTTTCTTTCGGGGTTAAGTTGGTTTCAAATTGCTCTACTCCCTTGGTTGATGGTACTCTTTATTGTGATTAGTTGGGAGCTTGATCTACTTGACTCACACTCGACCGGATTTATCATATGCCATTGGGATTGTGTCGATTCATGCAGGAGCCACATGAGTTGCATTGGAAATCAGCTAAATGGATCCTTCATTATGTTCGTGGCACTTATGCTGATGGCATACACTATCATGGAGGGGTTGATATTGACTTGATTGGGTTCACAGATTCTGATTGGGCCGGTGACTTAGATCATCGAAATCTATTTTAAGCTCTGATTTCTCTCTTGGTTCGGGTCCTATTAGTTGGTCTAGCAAGAATTAGAATGCAATTGTGATATCATCTACAGAGGCAGAATATAGAGGAGCAGTTAACGCTGCCACGCAGGAAGCTATTTGGCTACGAGGTGGTATTCTCGGTGAGTTTGGCATCCACTTTCGGCGGCCTACCATTATCTACTGTGATAACACGAGCACTATCTCTATTTGTAGAAATCCAATTCAGCATCAGCGGATGAAGCACATTGAGATCCATATGCACTTCATACGGGAGCTTATTCATGATGGTATCATCGACATTCAATACATTCAAGACGCTGATCAGATTGCAAACTTATTCACCAAGCCTTTCACTGAGATGAAGTTTCTTCACTTACAGTCTCTTCTTGGGGTGAGGTCTTCTGTAGCTTCCCATCTTCTTAGGGCTATTTAGTCCTTCTTTTCTTCTTCTTCTTCTAGGAAGATTATGTTTGTATATGGGCACCTTATCAGGCCTTTAGTTGTCGGGCCCCATTGGCACATCTTTCTTAGTTGTTTAGGAGTGTCTTCCTCTTCCATCTAACTCATCATAGCCACTACCCCAACTTCGATGAAGGGGGGGTGTTAGTGTGAGTTATCCTATGTGTCCTCCTCTCATGTTGGAGGGTCATCTCACATGGGTTAGGTTTAGGGTTAGGTTTAGGGTTAGGTTTAGGGTTTCATGTGTGTCATGCACTAGGGTTACTTAGCACCCTATATGTACCCCTTTTCTATTCATTTATGAGCATGCCAAGACACTCTGTTGTCTTTCCTCTATGCAAGATTTGTTTCTGTTGAGCAAGTTCTTCCATTACTGATCAATTTTTTCCTTGCTATCGCTGGAGCTTTCACGATTCCGTTGGAGTGCAACTACTTCGTGGTGCCTCGTTTCCGATTGGATTCTCACAAAATATTTTCTCGAAAGGGAAAACCTTCTCAGAAGCAATTTCCTCTTTGTTGTATGACCTTTCCCCGACGAAAGTAAATTTGCATTAATTAACATAAATAAAAGATGTGCAAGGATTTCTTCACTTCTTCCTCCAACTAATTTCCTGATCAGATCCATAAGGATAAGCTAGGAAGAAGTTATCAAGGGAAGATATAAGAAATATTTTGAAAAGGAATACTAGAAATAAGGTAAATACATTTGGGAAGTGACGAAATCTTCCGCTTCTAAAATTTTACCAACTTAAAACAAATTTATTATTTATATTCTAACAAATACAAATTAATTAAAGATTCAAAGAATTCAAGTATAACCCCAACTTGGTTACTATTTTAGTGTGGTATCTTCCCAAGGATGAGATGTGCTTTTTGTCTCCTCATATTTTTATCCTTTTCCAAAAATGAAGTCTAATTGATCTAGGAATGCAATGTTACACCCCTCAATCCCTCATTCTCTTTTGTCGTAAAATGAATTGAAGCATTTAAATAATTTGTGAGTAGCACAATAGCTGGTACCGCTATGTTGTCTTATGTACCACTGTGGACATGTACGCATAGCCAAAATGGTATGCATACTCATGCAAAATTATACACGTGACATCTCAGTGGCTCTATTGTCACATAGCAAAGCAAACTAGGTAATGTTGTGATTCATTCTACATGTTGGTATGCTACCTTGTTTTGCTAGATGATGATTTTAGTAATCATCTCGGATGGCTATGTGGTCATGTTGTGTGTTGTGAAATACCTTCTAGTTAGAGAAGATGAAATTTCATTAGGGGATGCATTTACGGCATCTATATCTTCATGGCTATTATTATTATTGTTTCACCTTTGCATGATGAGTGAGTTAAAGTTACAAAATATGGTTGAACTTATACACAACCTCTATACTTTAGTCATTTTGATGAAATAATGATATTGAGTAAGATACTAAATTGTATATTGAGCTTGGTATCTTACACACGACCGTTATAGCAGGTTGATCAATTCTTCCATTGAGTATTATGGGATAAATGTTTGATTAATCCTTCAGTGAGCATGGTTATAAAGTTATTATCTTCGTCCTATCCGAATATCCTCCATGCAAACTCTGTTATGATAAACCTCTATAAGTTTACGTACTTAATTGAATAACATTTTAAGTTATATAGAGGCATTCAATCATTAAAATAACCATGAGGCTATGAGATAGTGTTTAGGTTAATATTACTTATATTTTGACAATGAAATCAAATGTTTTAGGTATTGTTATTAAATATAAAGGCCATGCATGAGGCTTAAGGATTTGTAAGTCTAATGTCAACAATGAAGACTCACCAAGCATTATTTAATTCATTGATTAATGAAATTTATGATTTTTGCTACCAGGCTTAGTTAATCACAAACCTCAATATCGATGAAGTTATTCGCCATGTGAATGGTTAGTTATATTTCTAACTATGCAAGTAGTTAAATTTGGAAAGAATGAATATAAATAATTATAAATATATGAACCCCGCCTTTTGTGGAGGAGAGATTGGAGGCCGATGGTGATGGTTGGTTGGTCATTAATGACATTAAATATATTAAAGGCACTTAAATGTGGAGATAAGATTTGAAAGTGGTGAAGCTTCCTGAAGAAGCTATCAGATCTACTAGAAATCCATCTTTTTTTGTTCTTGCATGTAAATTATGAATTCTTCTTCTACCTTGAAAGCTCCACTTTTGGAACAAAATTTGCATGCAGTTTTGAAAGATAGCTCATTGGAAATTTTGGGATTATTAAAGGAGCTCAAATATTCTGTATAAGAAGATGGATACATGAGATAGATGAGTTTTTATTTTTCGAACTGTGTATTGTTTGGCCTTGTATAAGGAGCATTGGTAATTGCATCTCGGTGGTGAAGGATAGTGTGTGCATGTGTTGTTTTAAAACTAATGCTAATATAAGTAAAGACTAACACCTAAATAGCCTTAATTAGCAAAAATTAAACAACATACTAAGCACCATCATGATAAGAATTAAACAAGGGTTAGATGCTAACATTCATCAATATACAAAACTTTGAAACTAACAATGTTAAGCATCTAAATCCTCTATTCTCTAACAAAAATAAATGAATGGACCTAAGTAGGCTCCATGGCAATCAAAAATGGTTGTCTTTGGTATTCCAAGAACCTAGGAATGAGGGCTTGTCAAAGTTGGGCTACAAGACCCTTTTGACACCTCCCATATGACCTAAGCACTTAGGAAAGAGGCTTAACTCTTCAAGATGATGAACCCTCAAGAAAACAAAAGGCAAGCTCTTAGTCTATTTTGCTATATGCTTTGCATTTGCTTTCTCAAGAATTTTAGGTGTAGGTATAAAGGTAGAAGGAGGGCTCCTTATATAGCCCAATGGATAAAGGAAACACTTCATCCCTTTGCATGTGGGATAAAGGTAAAACATGATTAGGAATGGATAAGGCTGATTTATAAAAGGTAACCTTACTTTAGAAGGGTTTAATTTATACTTAGCAAGTCATGGGAGTTGGGAGGTGTTTTAATTAATCAAAGGTGATTAACTAATATGTAGATGTAAGCATATGGAAGCTAATTAGAGGAATATTAGTACGATTTAGGCTATTAGAAGGGGATTAAATCAATTAAATATTGAATTTTTGTTTAAATGGAAGGAAAGCTAATTAATTAATAATAATTAATTAGTCTAGATAGAAGGGGTGATTTATTAATGGAAGGTCATTAATTAGGGTGTTCATTGGATAGGTGACTTAATTAATTAGCGTAGTGTAATTAATTAATGACGATATGAAGAAAAATGAGCGTTATTGATGATATGTCGTCAATTTTCCAAAAGAGAGATAATTAGCACAATTTAAGTATTTAAATTGCTCAAGTGTAATTATGGGTGTCTACGAGATAGTTATTGGGATTGCGAGGTGGAAGTATTTCGGTTTTAACAGGCATGGATCGCTCTCTCCCCCTCTTAATATCTTATTCAATCTGATATTTGAATAGATAATCTTCTGCAACATTTTCTTTGGTTAAATATGCATGTGAGGAAGGTTATTGTGTACTGTATGATCCTTGTGAAATTATGAGTGATTGTTCTTGAGCTTTCAGAGATCTGCAATAATAACTGTTAGTTTTGGTGTTGTTATACTATTGGGAAGTGTAAACTCATTTTATTGAGTTCTATCATTCTCTATTTTGAATATTAATTCATTAGCTCTGGGTATTACCCAGATGCCTAAAATATTTATACCATTAAGGAAAATACCTTAAGTGTGTCGTACTCTGTAACTTTTGGTATTATGGGGATTATGTTGGCTTCACTTAATAACTAAAATTGTGTTCAATTTTGGATTACTTTTCTTTCAAGGATTAGTTGATAAACAATAATATTGGGGATATCGATGGCTAATATGCAGTCACTGAGTTGAAATCTTGAAGACTCAATCACTTAGTCCTTGGTCTTCAACATGGACATAGCCATAGACATTTTGATTTATGAATTTATTTGAGTCGCTATAAAAATCTGTCTACGATAATAATGAGGTTTAGGGATTGTTATGGCATAGTGGAAACAAAATAATATGAATTTCGTAGGCCTGAAACTTAACCCTCAGTGGCTTTAAAAAGGATGCACTGTAATTTTTAGTACTATGGAGTTAATACTTGCTTCTTAGTAAAACTAAAACCGTGTTTAGTTTTGGGTTAATTTCCCCCTGGAACTTGGGGTTGTTATCATGTTAGAGAACCCAACGTCAATCCTATATAAAAACCCACAAGGGGGATTTCTTGATTTGATCATTTCTAATCGGTCAGTTTCATCCAGTTAGTCTGGACGCATTAATAATAGATACCACATAGATGTTATATTGTTCTATCTGGTAATACGATTTGCATGATTGAGTGTGAGTGATTGACTTGTGAACTCTAAACTCTATATATGATGTTAGCTATATTTTATCGGTTATCTCTTGTAAATGCAAATAAACCAGTAATAAGTTATTCCCTTGGGTTGTCGATTAGTATCGACGTTAAATGGAAGGGGTTTTGATAAAGCAAGAAGGTTGCAGGTATTTTTTTTAGAAGGCTCTCGATTCAGTTAAAGGTAATTAGAAATTACCATATTAACGTGTACCTAGGGAATTTGATAGCTTAATGTCTTATGTTGAGTTTAGTGGTTTCTATATATGGGAAAAATTAAGGATTCCCTAGTAAGATATATTTGACTAGGATTAAAGAACAATAATAATCTATTCTTGTAAGAGTATATCAGTTGTACCTAAAAGGAAGTGAATATATTTTCTTAAAATAATTATCAACCTATTCTAGTAATAGATTCTGATGGGAAGTAAGGAGGAAGAATGTTTTTAAGAGTTTTGTTTTGAATATCATTTCTAGCAAATTTCTGCTACTTGTATCGAGTAGGTCAGTTGAAATCAGTCCCTATGGACACTAGGAAGAATACCTTAAGGGTATAAGGATATAATAGTATAATTATATGTTTTAGAAGTTTTGGCTTGAGGATCAATTCCATTAAGATAGTGGCAACTACCAAGTACGCCATATCCCTTTATTGGAAAACAAGATCACGAGATAATTAGATCTCATCAATTTCATTTCAATTGATTTGGAAAATATTAGTTCCAGTTCAAGGGATAGATAACTTCTATTACTTCATTATCTTTTGACATCTCAGTCTCATCGGGGCTGAAATTCATTATACTATTTTTGTATTTTTAAGCTAGTGATTACTTTCCACTTTTTCATGTTTCAGACTAGTGAAACTATTAACAACAATTGATTTAGACTTATAATTCATTATGTTATTGCAAATGGAATGAATGCTTTAACCCTATGTTGTTATATGTTCTACTTCAGGTGAATTCTTTTTATTAAGGCATTTAAAATTATGATAGTGAATAGTTTTCAGATGGATGAAAAGAAATTATTTTAAACACATGATGATTGATTCTTTGCATTATTGAGTTGTTACTTTGATCTTAATGTTGCAGCATATCATTTAGTCAATATTATATTGCATAATTTATTAAGTGGGGAAAAGGGCTATTCATGCCAGTCATGTTGGACTGACCATGTGCAATTTTTTACATCAACTTTTCAGTGCAGGGAAAAAGGAACTTTGTGGCAAATGAAGTCTGGATGAGGCATTTTGTATTTTCCTTAGAATGTATGAGTGATTGATAGTATTGAGACTGTAATTTTCAGTCAATACTTATTGAGAATATGATGACTATTGAGCTTAAAATATTTTGACTCACTTATGAGCTTCTTCTTGATCGTTTTCTTTTTAAAAGAAATAAGATAATTGATGATGTGTAGAAAAGATTTCTGTTTAAACTAGAGGTATTAAGCCTATTTCAATTTATGTTCAAGTTTGATTAGATACTTGACCTCTTAATCTTATTCTTTAATTGCTGAGAATAAATTCGAAGATCTTTACAGATCAACTATTTGAATAAATATAAGATATGATATATGATTTCCATTTAGGTGCATGAGTCATTTCGTATTATGGTTTGCAATAAAATTAATACCTTGGAAATATTATTGGTTATGATAACCACTGTTAATAAGTTGCAAAATATGTAGTTTTTATGGACTGTTTACCAAGTAGAAATGTTGAGAAAACATTCTATTATGTTACGCATTAACATATGTTACTCATTAATAATGAGGTAAATAAAGAAATATCTCAGATTATTTCAAGTACTATTGAAAGTAGGTGGGAATCGTAGCATAGGTATGAATGCTTGCAACATTGCTACGTATCATTGGAATATAACTAAGTGCTATTTACTTAAATCATGTTTGGAATATCCGGTGATGTGACCTCACCAATTGGCATAACTGAGAAGAATTGAATATGTATTTGTAGCATGTATGGCTACCCTGCTACACTCTAACCTCAACTACTATGAACTCAATTAATAAGAATAGAGGTAATTATTAATGAGATAAAAGGTAAATAAAAATAGTTTTGGCAGATAGATAAAAGGATAATATTCTTAAGTAATGGATCATAGCTAATGCCTTGAAAGGTCATGTAGTATAATCCAACTTAAATGAATTAAGATCTTAAAGTTAAACCATTATCAATAATGTGATGCCATGTAAGAGAACAATAATGGATCAAGTAGAATGAATGGCATTTGGGAAAGATAAATTACAAATGAAGTAAAAAGGACTTCATGGATAATATGATCCATGTTGATGAAAAAAATAGTTTAAGAATTTATATCCGAAGTGGTATAGTAAACCATACTCGGTTGTCTACTATTCTCATGGCAGCATTCTAATTCTTTAAGGTCGAGTTGTGATATCTGGAAGACAATCTAGGTCTGATGAGTATTCAAGTGAAAGAGGATTCGAATCTGAATAATCAAGTACTAAGGTACGTTGATACCTCTATGAAGGTTTAGGAACCACACTTATATAAAGATAAGTTTAATACAACCATAAATAAATTCAGAGGGTGTAGACTTACTTCCAATTGAAGGAAGAGGGTATTGGTCCTATAGCTGATTTACATTGTCATACATCAACAATCACCAAAGAGGTTGACATGAAGATGTAATAAGATTGGTTTCATTGTTCAAGAATCGAAAAATGTGATAATTTTCTCTAGGAGATGATAATGTATTTAAAAAGGGTTTTCTCGTAATGCATCATTACGAGCATACAAGTATGATATATGTTTTTATTAAAAGTAAAATGGGAGTACACTTACTAAGTTGGAGAGAGTGTAGGATCTTAATCCTAACCCTAGTCAACTCTACTATTCTATATAAAGAGGATTAGTAAATGATCAGTATTAAAGGAAGCAAAGACCTTATGAGAAAGGTTATGGTAGGAGTGGATAAAAGGGATAGTAGCCCATCCTAACCTCTCATAGCATATACTCCTGATATATCTACTGGTTGGACATAGTAAAACAAATGAACGATCTTGATTAAGCTGCCACTAGGAAAAGGGGAGTGTTTAAGATTAAAATGTGTATTAGCATCAATAGTCTATGAATCTATAGTACTTGATAAAAAAATTCATACTTATACATAGTTTTACGTAAGTATATATCCCTAAGATGAAATAAAGGAAACATGGGATTAATCGATTAATCAGGGATGAATTTTAATTTGTAATTCTGGTCTTAGACCTGAATAGTATCATTCTCCATTCACGGTTAACTTAAGCATGAAACTTTGTAAGGTAATTAAGTGATACGGAAATTGAGGTCCTGGGATCAACTTAAATTGGATCCTAGGTACGGCCCATTCATGGAGAAGGTGTCGTAAAACCTAGAATGTTCTTAAATGATTATTATTACCTTGCAAACATTAGATATCATGTCCCATACTAGTTCCTTGGTGGGCTAACTCACTACATTTGCTACACATCTATATCCTTATGACATGAGATGTCATTATTAGGATATTGTTGCTTAGCAGTTGTACCGAGTTGTCTCATCAAGAGGCTGAAGTATGGCATGGTGTTGTCTTAAGTACAAACCTTGATAGAGATACAAAAACAGTTTAGACCTCTGGAGTATGTACCCCTATATCAACTCATGATGGCTATGGGAAGGGAAGTGGTCAAGTAACAAGGTGAGTTGTCACAAAAACACTTACTTTTCCATAGGCATCATGGGATGACATAGAAGTACACCTTCGTGTAGGTTAAACTGGATTTGTGCCTTGTTCAAAACTTGTAGCTGTTTATAACATTAACATTTGTGAATCCATATAAATGAATAAGTGAGTAAGGTGAAACGAAAATTTCCTAATGATGTGTGTGCCATCATGGAATGGAGTATGGCATACATGGCTCAGAAACTTTGTGCAAAGTGGTGTAAATGGCTGGTTACACTGTCGAGATTTCACCCTTATCTAAGCTGTGAGATGTCTATGGATTTCATAGGTGGAACCCAGATACACACTTAGGGGTTTTCACTTATATATCATATCCTATTAAAGGAGAACCAAAGGGATACATTCTATGTATGGCTCGTATAGAGCATTGAGGGAGAATGAGTAAGTTCAACATTCTCTCATACAACTGCACATGGTTCATGACAGTTATCAGAAATGGATTGCCTTAAGGTTTATGTAGATTTAAATATATGGGTGTTTAAATCAGTTGCATAAAGATATTATTAATAATAATAATAAATCTAGATATGAGGTGACAAAAGTGGATGTTACATGTAAAGATGGTGGTGGTAGAAAGATAAACAAAATATTGGTTGTGGTTGGCTTGGTGCAAGAAATGACTGAAAGTAAATGTAGGAAAGAACAAAGCAAAGAGTTGGTTATCTATGTGGTTCCTCTCAAAATTTCAGCAACATAACTTAACCTCAAGAATATGAAAAATCCAACCCATCATACGGGTAAAATTTTGGATTTTTATAAAATATGGGAAAGAAGAAGTCAATTACATGTGTCGATGAAGAAGTGAAAAATCAGAAAAAGGAGAGGTATTCAACATTCTAAACATAGCCAAACAAGAAGATAAAATCAATATGATTCAACGAGTCCAAAAATAGGCAAAACAATTGAGAAATGAGTGAGAAAATCACTCCCAAAATCCAAATGTGTGTCAAAAATACACGTTTTAAGTCTTTTATTTTAAGTGACAGGACTACTTTTGGTGAATGTAGAGGGTGGTTGCGAATCGCCATTGAAAATTATGCAACAACCAGTTACACAATTGTCGGCGTGGTTATGCAACCACCATCAGGATAAAGAAAATGCTAAAAAAGTGGTCTTACAAGAAAAATTGAAGTTTGCAAGAAATACAAGAGAGTTGATTTGAGTCAAAGGAGGGATGTAAAGAATAGGGGGAAGGATCTAGACCTCATTTTTACCTTGGAAGAAGTTTTTATCATCATTATATATTTTACGTTCAACAATATATAGCACCGCGTAATTTTGAGTGCATACAATTACATTCAACAATTTTAGAATTTATCCTTGATAGTGGAGGATATCACTTGATGAGAACCTTAATGACCTATTTTTGGGAGGTCTCAAGGATAACATCAAACATATTGTTCGTATTTTAAACCCGAATTCAATCTCTGACTCTATGGTCCTTGCTCGGAGAATGGAAGAAAGGAATATGTCCAAAAATTGGGTATTTACCTCAGGTGGGGAATGGCATATGCCAGGACCACCAGGACCATCATTCTCCTAACCCATTCGCCTAACTCCTCAACATATTGAAGAGAAAAAATCCAAAGGGTTATGCTTCAACTGTGATAGAAAATATAGTTGAGGTCACAAATGTGTTGAGAATAAGTTGTTCTACATCGAAGGAGCATAGGATGATGAAGTGGTGATGGTGCGTAAGAAGGATGAAAACTAGAGGATGTGTCCAGTTACAAAGATCTCAACAAGTACACCATCAAAGATAAGTTTCCTATTCTTGTAATTGATGATTTTTTAGATGAGTTACATGGTGTTGTCTATTTCACTAAGCTAGATCTTCGTTCGGGTTATCATCAAATTCAAATCAAGGATGAAGATGTCCATAAGACATATTTTCAAACCCATGAGGGTCACTATGAGTTTTTGGTGATGCCTTTTGGCCTCACAAATGCCCCCTCCACTTTTTAGAGTCTAATGAACACCATCTTCCGGCCATTTCTTTGTAAATTTATTTTGGTATTTTTTGATGATATCTTAATTTACAGCAAGACATGGGAAGATCATTTACAGCAGGTGGATCAAGTGCTCCTCACCCTTGAACAACATCAAATGTATGCCAAACCATCCAAATTATCTTTTGGGGTGAATGAAGTGGAGTATTTAGGTCACATTGTGTCACATGAAGGGGTAAAAGTGGACCCTCAGAAGATCAAAGCCATGATGGAATGGCCCATTCCAAAAACATTGAAACAATTGCAAGGATTCTTGGGATTAATAGGTTACTATTGGAGGTTTGTCAAGCACTATGGGGGCATAGCAGTACCTCTCACAACTCTCCTAAAGAAATATTCCTTCTATTGGAATGACGTTACTACTACGGATTTTGAACAACTCAAAGAAGCTATGTGCACTACCCCAGTCTTGGCTACTCTAGACTTTTTAATCCTTTTATTATGGAATGTGATGCATTTGGATATGGAATGGGTGTGGTTCTCATGCAAGAAGGATGCCCCATTGTTTTTAAGAGTTTCCAACTCGCAGGAAAGAACCTTCTTAATCCAACCTATAAGGAAATGATGGCTATCCTCCATGTTGTAAAACAATGACAACCCTACCTACTGGGTAGGCACTTCAAGGTAAAAACTAACCATGATAGTCTCAAGTATTTCTTAGAATAGAGGTTATCATCTGAGGAACAAAAAAATGGGTTACTAAAATGTTGGGATTTGACTTTGAAATAATTTACAAGAAGGGGAAGGAAAATGTTGTAGTAGATGCACTCTCAAGAAAGGATGATCCCACTGAAGAACTACTTTGTGCCATGTCAGTACTATAGCCAAATTTGATAGTAGAGGTCAGGACTGAATGGGAACATGATGCAACAACACATGATCTCATTCGTCAAATTATTAAAGATTCGAAAGTGTCAATTTTTTTGTATGGGATGGTGCTACTCTTTGGTATAAGGATCGGTTGTACTTGTGTAACAATTTAGTACTTAAGTATAAGATCATTCAAGAATTACACTCCTCTCCCATAGGTGGGCATTCGGCTTACGAAGACATATCGTCATATCAAAAGGACTTCTTAGGAAGGATTTAAGGGGGATATATATAAATTTGTGTTTGAATGTATGATATGTTAGAAAAATAAGGGAGAAATAGTCAGGACACCTGGTTTGTTGCATCCCATGTCTATCCCAAGCCAGTGGTGGGAGGAGGTTTCCATGGACTTCATCACAGGGATTCCTAGGTCAGATGGTAAGAACATCATCATGGTGGTAGTGGATAGGATCACTAAGTATGCTCACTTATGTGCACTATCACAACCCTTTACTAGTTGGTACACAGTGGCCTTGGCCTTCATGGACATAGTTCAGAAACTCCATGGTACTCCTAAGATCATTGTAAGTGACAAAGATCTAGTATTTACTAGTAATTTTTGGACTGATTTATTTTTAGTTCTAGGTACTTAGCTAGCTCACAGTTCATCATATCACCCTCAATCAGATGGTCAAATAGAGGTAATCAAAAAATTCCTTGAGGGATATCTATGTTGTTTTTTGTTTGATCAACGGGAAGCTAGGCTCAGTGGCTACCCCTTATAGAATGGTGGTATAACACATCCTTTCATTCCTCTTCCAAGATGTCACCATTTGTGGCTTTATATGGGTATGAACCACCCTCCATCACATCCACTTTAAGGATGCATCCTAAGGTTAGGGAAGTGGAGGATCACATCCAACATCAACAAGAAATCTTGGTATCCCTCAAGGAAAATTTGGCTCTCTCCCAAAATAGAATGAAACAACAAGTGAATCAACACCGAAGTGAAAGGAATTTTGAATCAGGTGATTGGGTATTTGTAAGACTTCAACCATATAAGTAGATTTCATTGAAACAACAAAGGAAGGATAACAAGTTGGCTCCCAAGTATTATGGTCCTTATCAGGTCTTACACAATATTGACACTGTGGCATACAAATTGGACCTACCCCCTTCATCCAAAATACATCTTATTTTTCATGTCTCCTACTTGAAGAAGGTCATTGGACAATGGGTACCCACCTAGACAGAATTACCAGAGCTAGATGACGAAGGGCACATTATTCTTGAACTAGAGTCAATCCTTCAAATGTGTATAAATAATCTGTGTACCAGGATCCTCCAACAATATTTGATCAAGTGGAAGAACCTGCCAAATGAGGATGCCACTTGGGAGGATGAAGAATTCATTCAGAAGCATCCAAGATTACTCAATGTTGAGGAAAACATTGGTTTCAAGGGTAGGGTCATGCTACACCCTTAATCTACTTACTATGTAATGGGATATGATTAGCCGACATGTGGCTAGCATAATCTCTCCTTGGTCTTGTCACATCTTTCTATGCTTTCATATTATAGTAGGGTCAGCATATGGACTAACCATTGCCTAAGTAGGATATATATAGAAGGTAGGGGTAGTACTTGAGGATCATCTTGAGCATTATAATCTTATTGTAAGGTTTTGGAGGTTTCCCCCTCGAAGTGGTTGAGTGATATAAGCTATTCTATTATGTTCTATTTTGTTGTTCATTGATCATTTTGGTATTATCTACGATATGTTATTGACAATATCTAAGAAGGTTCATTACATGTAACACCTTAACACTTCAAAAAGCACATATATGGAGTTAGTGTTTAGCTTAGATGTTATTTTAAGTTAAGTAATCTATGTGAATAGGGTTGAGTTTATGATCATAAGACATTTATCTTTATCATTGTAAATAAAAACACCTACAAAATTGACCCTTCCATTTATATAAGTGTTAGTTTATGTTGATTTAAAACATTTTTTTATACAATTTGGTCCAAATAAGACAATTGAACCCTCTTGTTGATAATAGTGTGTCCCATAGGGGAGTTCTAATGAACACCCCTTCACCAAAACCCCTTTGTGTGAACCTCCACATATGTAGTTACAGGAATTTTCCCAAACCATCCTTCACTCGAAGGGTGTTAGGGATAACCCCATATATATTAGTCTTTGGTGTTTCACCGAATTGTTGTGTGATAAAAAAGATAAGGTAAAATGTCAAGGAGGAAAACCTATTATTATGTTGGTGAAGGTTATTTGCATGCATAAATGAATTTTGATCCAAGCTGATTGTGTGAGATTCCCTTTGGCTAGGAGGAATGACATGTAGAAACAAAACAAGACCACAAAATAGTATTAATAGTATAATTTAGTGGTTTGCCTAGCGAATGGCGAGATCTAGGAAGTGAGGTGCTTCCTAGAAGGCTATGGATCCACTTTCAAATATACATTAATATTGCAAATATCATAAAATAATGAAATCCTAGTATAGTTATACGATTTAGGTATCTCATGCAAATACAATAAGAAAATCTAAAATAATAGGAAAGGTTATGATTAAATCGGAGGTTGTAGGTTATTATAGGTTTTTAGGTCTAAGGGGGTTTGGGATTGATTGGATGAGGTATGGGTTGATCGAGAGGCTTGTTGGTTAAAAGAAATGAATGTTACAAATACCAACATCACTGCGGTGACCGATTGTGGTAAATATGGGAGACCGAAGGCATGAAGGTGACTAGCATCAATAGGGTCAATTTGGTGGTAATTAAATAAAATTAGTTTTGGACTTCTCTGTGATTGCATAGAGAATGAAGGGAGGATGGTTGGGTTCATAATAATACCAAGGAGACTCAGGAATGCATAAAGGTCAAGTACAGAGAGCCAGAAGGCCGTGGGTGGTTGGATGGGTAGATTGGTAAGAAGGTGGGGATGGAGGAATGTAGGAAGGAATAAGATGTAATAACAAAATATAATGAACTTACACTTTAAGCAAGTACAAAATGATGAAAATCAAATATACTTACTTGCATTTGTAAGTCTGGTAGGTGAAGAAAGGTTGTAGTTGATCCGTGAAGAACTTTTGGGGTAAGTGTCATGAGAATACTTCGCAAAGTGTTCCCATGAATATTTTAATGCCTTGGTACGAGCATCAGGTGTTTGCTTGGGCCTATGGTTGAGTATATCTCATTGTCTAGATGCTAAGAAGTCTCTGATTCGTGCTTGAATGTAATAGAACTCTCGAACTCAAAATGACCAACCTGGGTAAAGAGTTGTAAAAGGGTATATAAGGTAATCGATGATGGTTAAGGTGATCGATGTCGGTTGAGGGATAACCGGCGTCGGTTAAGGTGGGAAATCCTAGGTTTACCAAAAATAGGCAGATATTTACTATTTTTAGCATGATCCTGATTGAGTCCACTTAGGAAGTGGAGTTCATGTGAGAGAAGGTAGGAAGGTCATAGAAGAAGTCTTAGTTAGTTAGGTTAAGTGGTGACTCAACACTGGGAGTGATGACTCAATGCTAAGAGTGATGACTTGGTCATTGTGAGTTAAATGCCCCTAGAATGGGTCCAGGGTGAGGTGT
Organism: Taxus wallichiana var. yunnanensis; assembly: GCA_018340775.1. Taxonomy (NCBI): domain Eukaryota; kingdom Viridiplantae; phylum Streptophyta; class Pinopsida; order Cupressales; family Taxaceae; genus Taxus; species Taxus wallichiana. Next base: position 579,377,346 of record CM031244.1, on the reverse strand, counting down.
CTAGGTGATGTGTAAATTAACTTAATTAAATTAATTAATAATGTGAGGATGAACATTAATTCAATTATAAGTAATTAAATTAATATGAATGTGGGGTAAAGGGGTCATGGTTAGGTGAACATGTTACGTTAATTGATTGAAGGGGACCAAGGGAAGTGTGACCCAAATTTGGTGTCTAAATTTCCCATTTTTTCGTGTAGCTTGTATTGATAAGTGACACTAAAAAAAAAAGGAAGTCGGTGTTCTAGGTATGAGTGAAGGTTAGGTTTCCCCAAGTGTGGGTGGAAGTGATCCCCCTCAAACCAAGAACTAATGAGATGTTAAATGGATTCGGTGAGTGGTTTGATAAATGGGTAAGTGATGAAAATTAGGGTAGGTTGGTTGTAGGTAAGGGTATGGTCATTTTGGGTAATGGATAATGGGTAATGGTCATATTACGAAATGGGTAATGGAAATTGAACACACGCACACATATCAATTTCGATACGATCCAGGTGGAAGAACTTGCAAGCTGTATGTTATTAAAAGGGGGATATGTTTATTCAAACAAGGTTGAAGTGATTTATGTATTCAAGGTATAGGATATGGTCATAAAGCACAACAAGGTCGAGTGCGCAGGAACATGTAATAGGTTTTGTTCCATGGCACAAAATTTTTGGTCGGGATAAAGATCACGTCATTATGCGAGGTAAGGTCGTCGGGCTAAACAACATGAGTAACAACATTAAAAGGTATAATGAGTACATAAACTCAAATGTCACAAAATGAGATTTAGGTAAGGCTATGTAGGTTAGGGAAAATGTAAGGTTGAGGTATAGGTAAATAAAATGTCCCTAAACACAGTTAAGGAAATGTACAGGTAGTGTAGGTTTGTGAGTAGGGTGTAATAGGTATTAGTAAGGTCAAAAGTTGTTGGATCAATAATGGTTTTAGGAAAAATAGGCATGGGGTGGGTCAAATGGGTATGTCAGGTGACCGATGTCGGTTATAGTGTAACCGACATCGGTTGGCTAGGGCACAACATTACGAGGGGGCGTCGGTCATGTCGATTTGGGGCTAAAAAATAAAAATCTATGTTTTACGGATTCATTTTGACTTTGCCACTTTTAGAAAACGACAGAGGAGAAGTTGAGCTATAGAAAATGACAGTATGAGATAGCGAGATGAGTTGGAAAGCCACGTAGTAAGTGATTGGCATTCGATTGGCGGGTCCATGAGATCTATTCAATTGATTTGATTGGTTTGGAGGTGAGGAGTTGATTTTTGCATGGAAGAGGTAGGAGAGGGATCGGGTGGACCACTGGCACAATGGCCATATGTGCCACTATGGAGACAGTGTCGATTAGAGGTAAGAGATGATATGAATCCCTCATTTTGTTGAAAATAGTATTGTTGAAATTGTTTTTAGTTAAAAATTTGGGTGGAATTTGAAGTTTTTTTAAATTGTGTTTAAATAAGAAGGAAATGAGGAGTGAGAAGGTCAAATTTTGATTAAATAGGGTTAGGAATGAAGCTAGAATAGGTTTTGGCAGGTTAGAGTAGGTTTATAGGTCATTTTTGTGAATTTTTGAGAATGGGGGATGGGTTTTCAGTTCTTATGCCGTGATAGAGACCAACGACTTTCGGGAGTTGGCTAACATTGATCAGCTTTAGCCGGCATTGGTCAAGGTCTAGGTGACCGAAACCGGTTAGAAGGGACCGACGACAGTCAAGAAGAGTGGTGACAAAGAAGTGAAGGAAGCGAAGATGGTTAAGGTTAAGAGTAAATAGGTGAAAGAAGGGCTTGGTAGGAAAGTAAAATAGTTAAGGAAGGGGTAGGTGAAGATTTATGTAGAGGGAAGATGGTAAAATATTATTTTGGTGAGGTGGGATAGGTAAATTACTGAAATGAACTGATGAGGCCATAAATTGGCCATAAATTACCATTATTTTATCCTTCCAAGTTACCTTTGAAAGTGGATTTAAATGTAATCTAGGAACTTATAGTTTTCTTAAGATAGAATATAGGATATATATCTTGTTCATTATTTAGAAATCTTTTGTTATCTATTTTGTTGACTAATCCTATTTATTATTTGGGAAAAGATGCAAAGTCTTGTGTATGCAGGCCATAAAGGAAAGATAATGCTAGTATTGGGAAAAGTGGAATTGATCATGGATGGTATATCTAAACTCAAATCTGATTTCATATTTAGATTTCATATGCAAGTTGAAAAATAGAATCATCTCAATCCGAGATCATATGAAAAAGTTATAACTATTTTAAGTTAGCTCTAGAACTCACAGAGTTAGTTCTGGAACTCACAGAGTTAGTTCCAGAACTTGCGAGTTAGTTTGAACTCGCGAGTTTAGTTTTGGAACTCACAGATTTTGATAGTTTTGAGGAATTGTGAAAGATCAGAGAATCCAATGGAAAATATGAGAGATGTTTTTGTTCATAGCAATAAAAACCTCATTCATATTTGCTACTGTGTATTACCAATAAAGATAAATCTAACTTTTAGTAATCGTAGTCGAGGAAAAGTGTATCAGATGAGCACTAAAAGTTCCATAAACAAAAACAAAAAAGTCAAACAAAAAATATGAGATATATTTTTGTTCATAGCAATGTGTTTAACAAAAACCTCATTCAGATTTTCTATAAGTTTTACTAATGAGGAGAAACCTAACTTTTAGTGATCTATAGTCTGAGGAAAAGTGTATCAGACAAGCACTAAAAGTTCCATAACATAAACAAAAAAATTCAAACAAAAAATCTGAGAGAGGTTTTTTTTCATAGCGATGTTTTTAACAAAAATCTCATCCAGATTTGCTACAAGTTTTACCAATGAAGAGAAATCTAAATTTTAATGAATTGCATTCCAAGGAAAAACGTATTAGACAAGTGTCGATAGTTCCACTGATCAAAAACAAAAAATTCAAATGGAAAATCGAGAAAGGTATTTGGTCAAAATCATATTTTGAGAAAAATCCTCCTTCCAATAATGTAGAAGAATAAAATCATTATGATTCTTATTCTTTGAAAAGCAAGGAGAAGATTTGGGAACAAATCTTCCTAAAATAAGTGAGATAAGACTTTGACTCAATAATATATCTCTCTCCATATTTTGTGGAGATGGAGATCTTAGTTGTTAGGATTAGAATAAAGATAAGATCAGATTGTATCTATCAAAATAAGGAGTTGGTTGGATGCATAAATTATAAATGCAACTTTGTTGGTGTCCATTTTGATCTTACACCACCTTTGCCCTAATTTTCTTTTCACTCTGCATTTCTTGAAACGTTTTCTACAATTTTAATGGGTAAAATGAAGTTGCTGCCTCTGTTCCCATGCCTTAATCCATTTGAAAATCATTTGACATGCCCCATTTTGCAAGAATACTCAAGTTTTCCCTAATTTTTGCCCTAAATTCTTCAAATCTGTGGGCTATGTCATTTTTTCCTTTTTCCGATCGTGGAAGCTTAAAAATGATTGTTTTATACCTATATGCCTTTGAAAATATATCCCTTGGTCGAGAAATTCTTGGAATCATGTTTCATCTGATTCTATTTCAAAAAAATTCCATCCTTGGTGAAAAAATCAGATTTTGGGCACAATTGGAAAAATTCGTGTTTTTGACGGTCAGACAGGCGTATTTTAGCCATCAAATTATTGTTGAGAAGTCAGAGGGTACGTGGCAACATCTAATTAAGTGAGGAGAAGCGAGGAGTCGATTTTCCTTGGAGATTTTTGACTTTTATTTTGCAAAATTTTTAAAAGTCAAAACTGACCCGAAACCCCATAGCCAATCATAGGTGGACACGTGTCCTAAAAATCAAAAAGGGAAAAGTGGGTTGGTGGAGATCTTAGGTAATTTTCCCTTTTTTGGCAAAGGAGTTAAAATGGAAGTTTGAAGTGCGGGTGCCAAATGAGCCACAAAGTGAGACACGTAGTGAAGGCAGAGTGGGTCGGCCGGCCAACAGAGGTAAAAGACAAATGTTTCCCTTTTGCAAAAAGACTCAGGGTGAAAGTTTGAAGTGCTGGCCCATGAATGAATCAATGACCGACACATGGCGAGGATAGAATCAGAGGCGCGGGCCCGTGGGGAGAAATGAGAAAATTTTCCCTCGGTGAAAAAGAGGTTAAAACATGAAATAAGCCCACAAATCCTCAACGATAGAGAGGCTGACACGTGTCAAGGAAAAGGCAGAGGTGTAGGCCCGTGGGGAAAAAAGTGAAATTTTCCAAATTCCAAAAAAGGGTCAAAATGCATGAATTGAGCCACAATTCCAATGGGACCCACCATATGCCACATGTCATCACCAAAATTCAAGGGAGGAGAAAAATTCAATTCTTTCCATTTTTAAAAAAATGTTAAAAAGTCAAAAAGTGAGCCCAAATTCATTCCCAATCGTATTTTGACACGTGGAGGGCCCAGATTGAAGGAGAAAGAATAGATCAAGGGTAACTATACATTTTCATTTTTGGCCGCCATTTTTGCTCCAGGAAGTGTGGAAATGTGAATTTTGCATCATTTTTCATCAAATTTTTGGTGAATTTGTGTCCTTTGTGCTTGCAAAGATCAATGCAAGTGGTTTTATGGATTAATTTACATATTTGAGGTGTTTTTGAAATAATTTTTACTCAGGCCCATGCAAAACGTGAAATATCAAATTATAAAGTTGCAAAATCAAATTTTGGAATGATAAGGATGAAATGATGAAATGAAAAGGGTTTGCATGCTTGGAGAATGAAAAACATGCCTCCACAATGGATAATGATGAAGGATTTGTAATGATTCACCATTTTAGAAACACCTGACAACTCTTGTTGCAAATTTTTTAAATGTCCCTATCTATGAAACATGTTGGAATTTTGTAACAAACTTGATCGTTGAGCATATTCTTTTCTTGGGAAAGAAGGATCAAATGTAATTGAAATTTATATAATGCATGTTTTGAGACATGCAAAAGGTTGAAAAAACTTAGAATTTCATGGGAAAATTTGGGAAGAATCCCATTACGTGAGAAACCACACGAGAACCATTTCTAATTCCTTTTTGCATCATATTTATATCATGTTGAGTTGGTTTCAGTTGTAAAGCCATCAATAAGCTCTCGAGATTGTTCTTATGAGATTCCCTGCTTTGATAGATTTGATCATTTCTAGATTATTCGTGTGTTGTCTCTTGGCAAAATCTGCATGCACTTATGTTTGAGAATGTTTTCAATTTGTGTTTCTTGCTCTATTACTGAGTCTTGTGTTTAAAATATCTCTTGATCATACATGGTCTCATTTCTTGTTGATATTTTAGTGGCATCTCTGATAACACATTCGGAAGAGATTTCATCGATAAAGAGATAAACAAATTTAAAATCACTTTACCTTGAATTAGAGAGTTTTTATAAACCTTTGGGTGCACCTTGGGTCATGATAAAATAGATATTTCTAGATACTTTGTTGGTTCATCTACTTCAATATTTTGTGGTAGGTTGTCAAAGATTGTGTGGAAGAGTGTAAATATGGGCCTCCATTTGGTGCACATATCCTGGTTGAAGGAGTACCTTAACCCCTTTGAAGCATTCTGTTGTTTAGGTGTTACAAATTTCTTGCAAAGGTCCTTAAAGAATCTGGAAAATTTTTGTTAGTCTTGTCTAAAATCTCCCACCAAAAATTTCATTCAGAATAACTAATCCTACCCCATACTACCCCTGCATTGCATTGTGTGTCAACAAAAGAACACAATCCATTTACAAAAATGCACAAAGAAAATCAGGATCATACCATGTCTCTAGCAGCCTCATCCTTTTCTTGAAAGCATTTCCATCATTTAGTAGTGATAGCTCTATTGAGTTTGAATAATGGAAAATTGATCATGTTTTCCCAAGGCCATCTCTATACAATATGCACAATATAAGGATATATCCACCTCCTTCACAAAATAGAGGCTACAATATAGGTTCTCTTACCTTGGTTGAAAGGTACAACCTAAAATAGTGAGGATTAAATCAAAATCCTTTCAAGGTGCTACCCAATTCTTCAAAGCTTGAGTCTTTGATAAGTCGAGATAAATTGCTTCCTGGCTACAAAAGCGACATATAAATCATTTATATGCCTCTGAGTGTCTTGTAAAATCCATGATGTTGCTCAAGTTATGAAGGATATTAAATCGGGTACCAACACAACCTTCCACACTTAGATATGTAATGTTTTTACCACCAAGAAATGAATATGTTCTTTTCTCTCTAATATTTTGTAGTTTTAAGTTAAGATCTTGAAGCATGGTTTAAATCCTCTTCCAAGGAATGAGCTAGCAACTCATTCTAAGGAAGATGGATCTGTATATTTGTGATTTTATTTTGTAATAATTTGTGTTTATTTCTTTTTCTGTAATTATCATCTTGTTGTGTTGTTCTTCTCTTTGTATTGTAACATTTAGTCTATTGTAAACATGCAGGTGTTTCATTTAATTTTATTATTTCCAATTCATAAATTTCAATTTATGCAGGTTTCTTTATTCTGTAAGTTTGATTTCCTTTATGCAAGTGTGTTTAAATTTCTACACGTGTTCATTTAAATTTCTGCATGTGTGCTTTCAATTTATGCAAGTTGGATTGTGTTTAAGGGAGCTGATTTCCAAGATCTTCTTCTCTTAATGCATACAACCTTCGGACACAAACCCAGATTGACATTATTAATGGTGAGGATTAACGACCCTCATCATGAACTAATATAGTGGGTAAATTATGATAATGGACAATAGTTTTGTAGGTGAATTAGGAAAACGGGTAGGCATGATTGATGTGGTTGGGAATTAGGTGGTGGGTACTAGGTGATTTGAGGTGGTCAAGTCTTGACATGGTTGTGTTGGATGTTGCAAGTGAGAGATTAGGCGAGGATGCGAAAGAGTCACCACTGCTCTTGGTACATATGTAGCCTAGCATGACTATGGAGGAGTGGGAGCACATGACCGAGGTTGGACTTAGTGTGATTCGACACTATAGGCATATAGATTGGGATCATAGTTTGATGGTTGCTCTCATTGATAGATGGGATTCTACAAAAAATACCTTTCACTTACCGATGGGTGTGATGACCATCACCTTAGAGGACATATATAGGATCCTACGGCTTCCTATTGTTGGGGAGCCAATATATTCCATCTCATAAGAGGCATCATTGGAGCCAATAGTGGCTGTTTTTGGTGAGGCGATGGGTGAGCTGAGGTATCACAACGTGAGTCTCACTTATGGAGATATGTATGTAGCATATCCACATGAGACTAGGCTATTTGTGCTGATGATGGTGGAAGTTGGATGTTTTTCTCTGCCATATTCTAAGGGTGGTAAGTTTCTACGAGAACTGATGGGGGTGTTATAGGATATGATTTAGGAATTGATACGCTTTGGTTGGGCACCAACTTTCCTAGTTTAGTTGTATAGGGAGCTATGAGTCTATAGGAGATTGAGGAGTTTTGGTATGTGTTGTACTTATTTATTATACTACGAGCATATGAGCACATCGTGTTTGTGCACCCAGTTAGTTTTCCATGACATGATTGGATCAGGGTGGCTCTCTTAGAGTTGGTTTCGAGATGATGGAGTGCTGGTTGCTAGATAGCCGAGAGGTGGTGAGGACACATATGATGTGTCATACTATAGGAAGCAATTGGAGGTCCTTTCTGTAGTTGATATTGTGTGGAGACCATATGTGGACTATCCATCCTACACTGAGACATAGATAAGGAGTTAGAGGAGATTCATCGAATGAGATGGATACGAGGAGTGGTGGGCCTAGGAGCATGAGATGATTCCCATAGATAGGGTCAGATGACAGTTTAGACTATGGTAGGACATGCCCCCACCTTTCCCATATTACCATATAGATGACATGGAGAGACCCATGTCTCCACCATGTCTGAGTGTTCCGATAGGACAGGAGGAGAAAGTGGTAGCTAGATGGATTGATGACTTTAGTGTCACTGATGGATATAAGTAGTGGTGGGTGGCACAACTACGTGTGTTACCACCGAGGCTAGGGTAGTCATATTTATCCACTATCATAGTGTAGAGGATACTTTACGGGGTTAGGTGTCTACCATGTAGGCACATATTATAGGGTTATAGGGACGAGATCACAAGGTCGAGGCATTAGTAGTAACTACGAGGCTCGGTGTGACAATCTTGCAGGCCTAGGTACAAGGGGACATACACTTGCATAGGGTGGAGATGGGATGGAGGAAATGTAGCCACACTATAGGCACACGGTGGTTGGATTACAAGTTTAGTTGGCCCTGCACAAGCACACATTGTGGCCTTATAGGCCCGAGGATACAACACAGTGCGAGTACCCCCACAGGCCCAAGGATAGGGTCCTATATTATGGCACACCTACACCGGGAAAGAGTCATGTGGCACATGTAGGAGGGAAGGCATCGGGATAGGGTGCGAGGCCATTAGTAGTTGGGTAGAGTTCACGGGTTATAGTGAGACCCATTGCACCACCGAAGACTATGTCGATGGTGAGGTTCATGTATGCCCTAAACAAGGCTTGCTACTATCAGGATCACTTGATGATTGCTAGTATAGATGTTCCCTCATATTCCAAGTAAAGAGTGTAGAAGGAATCCGGTGAGTGAATGAGATCTAGGAATCACAGTTCGGGAGTACGGGGTTGTCGAGCCCATGGATAGGGCCAAGGAGAGGTTATGAGTTCTCGGAGGCCGGGCCCGGGTGAGGGCTAGGAAGAGATTAGACCAAGACCCATAGAGGGTGGAGAGATACTTTGGTAGGGTGGTGACGAGGCAGCGAGGAGGAAGCAGGTGAGACTGGATAAGAGGATATCAAGTGGGGTGATGATTAGTCACTATATGTGACATTGTATGATCATTTTGATTTTTGATATATATACTACGGCTGCGTACAAAGACGTGAGATTGTATATGAGATTTTTTGAGATATTGGTATGTATTTGTATCTATGTATATATGTATTGATACACAGACTCTCCCATTTATATAATTTATGATGTTGATTGGATGGATGATTTACTTGTTTTAATTTCCATTGTTATTGTGTATTGATGGAAACTAGGTGAATTAGGCATGATTGAGTTTAGGTGAGTTATATAGTTGAGGTCAAGTATGCATGATAGGTTCAATGTTATTTAGGCATGATGGAGTCGGTATAGGCATGATGAGTCGGGTATAGGCATGGTGGAGTCAAGGTGATTTAGGCATTTGAGGTCATGTAGGCATGATGGAGTCAAGATTATATAGGCATGGTGGAGTTTAGGTGAGTTAGGCATGGTATAATCATATTTTTGTGTTTGATTTAATTTCCTATTTATTGTTATTATGGAAAATAAATGATGGTGTATATGTATGTTACAGTGTAAATGTCCAAATATTTTATATCATGGAGATTTTAAATGATTAATGTATGATATGGTTGATGTCATAAAATGGTAAGTATGTATGTTATTATGATTTGTTTAAATTTCCTAGTTTTGTGTAAAATGGGAAAACTCCTTAAGGTATAATGTAAACAGAAAAATGGGGGAAAAAAGATTAGGGGAAAGAGTGGCCGAACTAACCTCTAAGGGCCTCATACCCTCAGAGTCTTTGCCTATATAGCCACTGACAAAAAGGGGCCTCGAGACCAATGTAGTTATCCCATATGCTAGGGAAGAATATGATGAGGTATAAGAATGGGTTGGTTGGTTGTAGGCATGATTGAGTCTAGGTCAGTTAGGCATGGTTGATTTTAGGTCATTTAGGCATGGTTGAATTTAGGTCAAATAGGCATGGGTGGTTCGGTGATAGAGGAATTATTAAATGTAGGTATCAATGGTCTGGTTATGTATAGGAGAATCAAATAAGTAAGAAAAAGGTGAATGGTTAGAGGAGACAAAAGTGCCACCTAATTGATAAGAACCTTGATGAGTCTATCATACCAAAGATTGGATTATGAATGAAAAACCTAAGAGGCATTGCATGATTGACTATTCTATGGGTGATGAAGGTCACATGATAAAAAAATGTCATATTTGTGGCACATCCCTTGAGTAGGTAGAAGGTTAGGAAGGTAAGGTGGTGAGGTGAATGAAGTTGGTTTTGGCGTAACTTAGTGTGAGACAACATGCCTCTTTGGCAAGAGACCCAAGATCATAATAGGCAAGTCCATGATGAAAAAGTCATCTTTTTCTTTTTGCTTTTTCTTTATAGGACCGATCGATGCGGGAAGTTTATGTGGGGTGAAAAGAATATCTCCCCGAGGTCTTCATAAAGTGATTGATGCGGGAAGCTTCAAAATATTTCTATTTTATTTTTGTAAGAATAGTCTTCTTTTGGTGATAGACTATGTATAGTATGGCTAGCTTTGTATAGCTGTCCTTTGAGGGAGTAGTCTATTTATAGCAACAAGATAGAAATATGAGATGTCCTTTTTGAGGGAGTCATATTTTTGTGAGAATTTTGACTCAAGGAGTTTTGAATTTTAAAGTCCCATATATATATATATATATATATATATATATATATATATATATATATATATATATATATATATATATATATATATATATATATATTATTTTATTTTTGGACTTTTAGGTCATGGACAAGACTATAGAGAAGTATAGGCTTCTTTTATGAAGACAAAACCATAACACACAAGGGTTAGCTATGAAATAAAGGTTTTAAGTAATGAATGAGCATGTGATTCCATCCTAAAAAGGATGAAAAGTAACCATGAGAATCATGCCATGAACATAGCTATGATACTCATATTGAAGATAAGGCTGAAAAGTGACGGGTAATCCACATGATTCTTGCTTAGTCATTGATCTTTAAATTAGGTAAGTGGAATGTGAATGGTACTAAAAGGAAAAGCTCTTAATAGACATAAGGTGATCTAGGACTTGATTCAACAATAGAATGGTTGAAGATGTAAGGCATTGAGGGGCTCAGGTATTGGGTCTACCTTCAAGTGAAGACAAATGATAAACACCTGATCCATAGGTATCAGTAACGATATAGGGTCCAAGCCAATTAGGAGAAAATTTTCTCCATTTAATTTTCTCCTCTTTTTTTACATGTTGATTTTCCTTCAAGACGAGGTCACCAACCTAGAAGGTTTTTTATTGGACATGTTTATCATAGGCACGTTTGATACATTTTTGGTAGATTTAGAGGTTATCGAGAGCATTTAGACAATGTTCATCTAATAAATCGAGTTATGCCAAAAGCAGTCCTAGAGAAAATCATCATCGGTGAACATATATTTGATTGAGATATGAAGATATGGTATCTAGACTTCAAGAGGAAAAATAACCTCTATGTTGTAGACCAAAGAGAAATGTGTGGCAACAGTTGAGGTACGAATACTAGTGTGATAAGCCCATAAGGAAAAAGGAATGTGCATGTGCTAATCCTTTCTAGTATCGTCAACTACTTTCATAAGAATTTTGTTTAGGATTTTTTTGGTTGATTCAGCTTGGCCATTTTTTGAGGGTAATAAGGTGAAGAAAAACTAAGTTTAATGTCGAAGGCATCACAAAGTTTCCATAGGGTTTTATTTTTGAATTGTTTTTCGTTATTAGTGATGAGGCGGTGAGGGACACCAAAGTGACAAATGATGTGATGGTTGATGAATTCACATATTTTCTCATCTTTTGTAGAAATGAGAGGCATGGCTTCCACCCATTTAGTGTAGTATTTGGTAGTAATAATAATCCATTGATGATGTTAGGAAGAATGAGGATTGATCTCTCCGACAAGATCCAAACCCCATTGAGAGAAAGGCCAAAGGTCTCGTGTGACTGTAAGGCATGAATAGGGGTATGATGAATATTAGCATGTTGTCGAAACTTCACACAACACTTAACATAGTCACAAAAATCATGGTTTAGGGTTGTCTAGTAATAGCCTAGGCAAAGGATGTATTTAGCGAAAACTAAACCACTAAAGTGACCCCCAAAAATCCCATTGTGATGTTTCTAGATGGTGTAGGGAATTTCATAACTTGTAAGGCATCGTAAGAGGATACTATCAAAGTCATGTTTATAAATAAGACCACCCATATAGACATAATGAGAGACACTTTTAGAAACACTCATTGTTCATTACGAGTAAAATATGGAGGCGAGAATGGAAAGGAAAGGTAGTCAACAAGCTACCTATACCAAAGATCACGTGGGTCAGTTTCAATAGTTCTGACAAGGTTGACATTTTTAAATAGATAAGAAGTTGATTGCAAACTTTGTACGGTGACAAATATTTTTGAGTTGGAGGGCGAAGTGGGGATTTCAGAAGCAAGACAAGCCATTGTGTCCAGAAATTTATTAGTGGAATGCGGGGTGGTTTGAAGTTCATAACGGTCAAAGGTAGTCAAAAGTATGTCAACATGATGCTTATAATTTTAAAGTATCCCATTATGAAAATGGTATATACCATTAACTTGGTTCACAACCAGTTGAGAGTTGCCAAATATATTAATTGATTTAACGTCTAAGGATATGGCGGTTTGAAGAGCTAACACGAGTGATTCATATTCGGTGATATTGTTAGTGCAATCAAAATATAGTTTGAAAGATAATGGCATAGGCTCACCATTAAGAGGAATGAGGATAACTCCGGCACCACCCCCGTGTTGACATTTGGAATGATCAAAGAATAAGGTCATCGGTATATGGTATTGTCCAAAGGGAGGGAAGTGCAGGATGGATTCATCGGGAAATCAAAGTTTGAGGATTGATTTCCGGAGAGAGGTGCATCTGCGATTTGGTCAATGATGGTTTGTCCTTTGACATATTTTTATGGATGAATTCAAGATATAGGTCTACAAGAAGCATGAGCCAATGTGCAAACACATTGATGTTGGTAGGGCTTAGCGTACATGTAATGTAAGGGGTCAATATTAGTGACACCAAAATTTTTGTGGTTGAGTAGGTAATGACTAAGTTTAGTGGTGACAAAAACTAAGGATAAGAAGAGTTTTTCGGCATGAGTATATCTAGTTTCGTAGTCCAAAAGTGTATGACTTATTTAATAAACTGCTTTCTCCCTATGTTTATCGTCACGATGAGTGAGCATGGCACCCAGGGAATGATCAGTAGAAGAAATATAAAGGTAAAATGGTTGGTCATCCTTAGGGGGAATGAACATAGGTGGTTGAAAGAGGTATTGTTTTAAGGCGTCAAAGGATTTTGGCATTTATCATCCCATTTGAAGGAGACATCCTTTTTGAGGAGATGATGAAATGGATGGCAACGGTCGGAAAGCTACGAAATAAAGTGATGAATAGATTACAACTTTCCTTGCAAACTAAGAAGTTGACAAAGGTTATTGGGTGGAGGAATTTTGAGAATAGCCTTGATTTTAGCGGGATCAACTTTAATACCACGTAAAGAAACAATAAAATCAAGGAGCTTTCTAGAGAGAACAAAGAAGACACATTTCTTATGTTGAAGGTGAACACAATACTTGATGAGACAGTCAAAGATGACCTTAAGGAATGTAAGGTGTTTAGTCCGATGTTTGGATTTGGCAAGTAGATCATCAACATAATCTTCCAATATGCAATGCATAATGTCATGAAAGATATAAGTCATAACTTGCTGATATGTAGCACCAATTTTTTTAAGGCCAAAGGGCATGACACAATAGCAGAAGGTCCCCTAAGGAGTGATGAAGGTGGTTTTGTGTTGATCTTCTGGGGATAGTAATATTTGATCATAACTCAAGAAGCCATCCATGAGTGATAGCATCTCATGGACGGCGATGAGATCAACTTGTTGGTCAATACTAGGTAAAGGAAAGTCTTCTTTGAGGCAAGATAAGTTAAGGTCATGGAAATCCATGAAAATGAGGACTCCCCTATCACTTTGGTGATAGGAACAATGTTAGAGATCCATTGGGATAATCAATAGGTAGAATGAAGGAAATCAAAAGGATTCATTAGAGTTCTTCTTTGACAAGAAAGGTAATGCATGGATGCATTTTCTGTAGCTTTTGTTTCACGAGTTTAGATTCAAGAATAGTTATGATATTGTGGACCACAATTTTTGGTCAATACCAGGCATATCAACATAAGACCAACCAAAATCGTGCTACGATTTTGGAGGAAAGAAGTAAAAGCTTCATGTTTAGCAAAGCATATAAAGATTGGCCTATTTTTAGAATGTGTAGGTCGTCTCGAGTGTGAATATTGATTTTCATGGTCGATTCATTTAATATGGTTTGTGTCTCGTGGAAGGTAATGATCGATGAATATAAGAATCTTCCACACAAAGGTAGGTTAGAATAGACTCATCATCTTGACATTGAATGAAGTTAATAGAAGGTGTATTGTCATAAATCATGTCAAGATACAGGAAGGGAAGGGAAGAGGGAGCCTCACCATCTCGTTGATAAGTTAGAGGTCCCAAGGAAATGATGTTTATGAAAAAAAAAAGTTAGGAAGAATGGATTATGGATCCATAGACTCTGTAGGTGAAGGTGGTGAAGTTTGTGAATGGGGTGGAGAAGGTTTATCATCCTCAATGAGTTTGACTTGGGCCTTCTTGGGAGATGGTTTGGCAAAGCCAATACCACTACGGTCTTTATGTTTATGAGTAGTGCATGGGATGATAGTATGGTAGCCTTGTTCATAGAAACCAAATCCAAAGCCCTTCTAAGCACAGTGATGGATGAAGGTGTGGGCAGAGAAATGGTTGCTAATAAATTGGAGGTCGGAGGAAAATGGTCAAGTTTGGGAAGGTGGCTCAAGCGAGTAGTTAGAAGCATCAAGTCCCCCATATGTTGAGTTGGTGGAAAGGTGGGGAGGACCGTAGCAGAAAACCTTTCCTATGTTGTGATCATAGTGGGGGTGTTAGTGAAGTTTACCATACTCTTATGGAGTAAGGAATGTGTCAATATTATAAAGGTGGTACTTCCCAGTGAGGCATTGAAAAACATCTTCTAATGGATCGGTAGTTGGTATGTGGGTAACATGAATGGATGAATTACTTAATAGTGGGGAATAAGAAGCATTGATTGGTTGAGAAGTAGATGGGTTGGTGGATGGGTCAGCTATAGAGGCTACAAAAGTAGTGGGAATAGAGGAGTTAGGTGTGGAAGAGGTAGTGGTAACATTGATGGATGGGGTTGTGGGTGAAGGAGAGGTAGTAGTGGTGGTAGGTTCCTTAACTAGTATAAGGACATCATTAGGTTGATACAACATGTTATAGGTCTTGAATGGTGAAGGGTCGGATGGGATGGTATAGTTATGTCCTTCATGTTCAAATTTTAAACAACGGTGTAAGGTTGAAGGAACACAACCCATAACATGGATCCAAGGTCGAATAAGCAACATGTTGTATTGGAATTCCTCCTCTAAGACATAGAATAATTCTAGAATGGTATGGGGGCCCACACGAATGTGGATAATGATGGTGCCAAGGGTGGAAGTGATGGAATCATTGAATGAATGCAACATAAATGGGTTATTATACATACAATTGGTGGGGTGCACATTTAGTTATATGCATGGGAGGAAATGATGTTGATACTAGCACCGCCATCAATCATAATGGGTCAATTGCATATTATCAATGTAGAAGTAAATTAATAGGGTAGGATTAGGATCATCTGATTGGAGAGGTACAATCTCGTCGTCAGAGAAACTGACAGTGATTACTTGATGAGTGGTAGTGGGTGCAGAGGAAGGGGATGAAGTGGTGAGAGAGGCCACATGGTGAGGAGTGATAATGGATGCCACAGGAGTAGGGTCATTAGGTAAAACCCCAATAGATTGTAGAACTTCCATGAGGGCCTGTTGATGAGACTCAAAGTTTTGGACAAGGACATACAAAGACATTTTGAGAGGAGATTGGTGAAACTACTTAAACATTTTATGATGGGTGACCCCATCAAAAATAGGGTATGTAGGTCCATAGATTGTGATTTTTGGTGAAGGTGCGAGATGGGATATTGGGTAAAATATTGGTGGATGGGCTAGTTTTTTTCACCTTTCCTTTGTCTTTCTGGGCACAAGTGGCAATGTTAACCATATTAATATGTGGTAAAGTAGCAAGTGAGTCATGATAGGTGTAGCAACAGAATAGAAAAGTATGGTGAGGGAATATATTGGTTTTGTGAAAATAAGGCAACACATTGACATTTTGGTGAAGTTTTGGCTAGTTCTCTTATACATACCATATTAATCTCGAATGTTGGAGGAGGATAAAAGGGTGGTGGAGGTGGAGATGAAGGTCACTGAATAGGTAAGGAATGAGGATGTGTGGTGATAGGTGAAGGTGGAACAAGGTCCTCATCTAAAATATCATCATCATCAAAGTTTTCTTTAGGAGGACATAGTTGGAGAAGAACAGTCTTAAGATCCTTACAGTTTTCCACATCATGCCCTAGCACACGATGGTAAGAGAAAATTTGGTATCGTCAAACCCTTATGGTTTAGGTCAAGCAGATCATAAGGTATAAGTAGTGGTAATGTGATGACAGAGGTCTCTAAAAGGTTAGGTAAGATGTTGGCGTAAGACCCTGCCAATGGATCATAATGCGAAGTAAGTGTGGGTTGAGATGGAAGTGTGCATGATTTTTGTGGGAGATGTGCCACGGGAGCTAGAATTGGAGGTTGAGTTAGTTTGACCACCTGTTTGGTAGGTAGTATGGTTTTAGGTTTGGATTCTACCTTCTTGTGTAAAGATGTAGTAGATGAACTAGTGGTTGAAGTTTTTGTAGTTTTAACTACATATTTGGAGGGTAGTGGGTTTTTGACTTTGGTTGCACCTTCCTGGGTAAAGGTGAAGGAGTGCATGATGTAGAATGGAAGGAAGATGATAGAAGGGGATGGGTTAGCCAAAGAGATAATGGAGATGTGGTGAAGGCCGTGGGAAGAGGCAAGGTAGAAATTATTGGTTGAAGAGAAGGAAATATCATAGGTAATGATGAGGCTACTGGAAGTGGTGTGGGTATAGGTGGTAAGAAGGATGTAGGTGACGACAAAGGCATACACTGTGTAGGTAATTTGGGTGTAATAGAGGATTGTGATGAGGAGGAGGTGGGCTGATGTGTTTTGGTTTACCTTGGGTAGGAGGTTTCTTGGCCAAGGTTGATGGGTGGGGTCCTAGGATAGATGGAAGTGGTGAAGGTGAAAGAGGGGTAGTAGGTGAAACCGGTGTATGCGGCCTAAGAGGTTGGTTCTTCCTCTTAGGGAATAGTATTTACATGGGCTTGTGAGGATGTGGATAAATCTAGTTTGATAGGAGGATGGAGTAAGCTTGATGTCGGCATGAATCCCAATGTGGTAATGGGTCTAAACGTGAAGGAAGGTATAGGTGTAGGTAAGGCTTTAGGCATAGGAAAAAGTTTGGCTATTGGTAAAGGTTTAGGTGTGGGCGAGGGTGATGAAGAAGAGGTCATTGCAACTGGCATGTGCATGGTTGGTTTGGTTTTCTAAAAAATCTTTGGATAGATCATGGAAGTATCAGCAGACAACATTTTCATCTGAGTTTAAAAAGGTAGCCGAAGGTGTCCCCAAAGTATGGAATTGTTGACATAATTCTAGCGATACCAGACGTGAAAATGGTACCATTATAGGAAGAGATGATGTTGAATTGGTATTATTCCCTATAAAGAATGTCTTTAAAATAGGGAAATGGTTAGATTCATACTACGTGGGTAAAAGAGTTGAGAGAAAATTAATAGGATCCTTGAAAGTAAAGGGAGAGTTTTCACCAATAGGAAGAGGCACCTCTAATGGATCATCTATGGGTAGGGAAGATGACGAGTAGGATGAGGTAGGTTATTCTTTTGGCAAAGAGGAAGGTAAACATGAATCTCCCATGGGTAGGAGAGTTAATATTGTGGGTTGTTCATCAAATTGAGAGGTGCATGGGGAAAATGCATTGGTAGATATGGTGGACTCCTCTATGGGTGAAGGAACATATGGACAGGTTCCTCCATGGATGAAGGAGCTCATGTAAGAATCTCCTCGATAGAGGGAACAAGAGGAAACTAAGGAAGGGCTGGTATGATGTCAAAAACAACATGAACCTCATAAATGTTATTGTCATTAGTCAAAGGTTCTCACGATTTAGTTAGATGATAGGGTGTGATTTGGGAACAACTTCTTGAAGATATGAAGTTTTGGTTAGTTGGTGCATTAGGGTTATCCAAGATGAGATATCCACTATCTAAAATTTCTTGGACAATGGTTTTGAAATTTATACAATTACTATCTTTATGACCTTTAACATGATGATAGTTACAATAATTATTTTCTTTCTACCATGTGGGCATAGGATGATAGGTATCAAAACTAGTATGTGGTTTGATGGGTGGAAGAGTGACTGCTCTGAATTTTATAAGTTTTTCTAAAATTGAAGAGTAGGGTTCTCCTATTGGAGTGTATTTTTGTTGCTCCTACTTGAACTGAAAATCCTAAAGACGAGAAAGGTTGGGAAGAAGGTTTTGTTTGGTTGGATGGGTGAGATGGGCCAGCTTTCAAAACTACCGAGTGGGTAGATCCTTTTGCTTTGGAATAAATGTTTTGGGGCTTGGAAAAGGAAAAGGTATCGTTTGATTTACATACAATGTTCTTGTTACATAATTGTATCTTCTTCTCTTTAATGACACAAATTTCAAGTTTTCGGGTCATGGTGAATGCCTCGTTAAACATACAGAAGGTTTGAAATTGGAGATTTGGTGAGATGTTCCTGGCACAAGACCTGGTGAACAAATCTATTAACTTGGTTTGAGGCAGTTGAAACATGATTTGGTTGATTAGGTTTTGCCAACGAGTGACAAAATATGTGATAGATTCATCTTCATATTGTTGTGTTGAGTACAAGTCGATCATGGTGACCTTCTTGATGATATTGATTGAAAAATTTTCTATGAAAGCTTGAGCTACTTGGTTGAATGAGAAAATGGAGTGCCTGGGTATATCACTATACCAATCCAATGAAGGTCCTATCAAGGACATTGGGAATGTTCGTAAGAGTAAAGTGTCATCATAAGTGATCAGATAACACCCATGTTTAAAAGACCACAAATGTTGATGTGGATCTTCTTTGTTGTTGAACCAGTTGAATTTGGGATTTTTAATGCGTAGGGTATGAATGAATGGGAATAGATGGATGAATGGGCTTATTACAGATTTCATCATATGTCAAAGAGTTACATGAGTCAAAGACCGATGCTTCCAATGTCTGCATCTTGTCCATCATCATTTTGATAAGATCATTAGTAGGTTTGAATGGGCATCTGTTGTAGTATAATGGGGTAGATGATGAAGGTGTGGTGTGGGAAGCATCCCAAGTATAGGGTGGTTACGAGTATGAAAATTATAAGGGGGAATAGATGAAAGTGGCAAGTATCCTGAATAAATGACAAATGAAACATGGGGTTGTTGGTGATAAGTGTAGGTAGGTGGAGTGGATGTAACAACTCTCGTAGTAATTGGAGGGAGAGACTACGGGATGGAGAGGACAATGTTTTGGAAGGGAGTATGGGTTGCCGACACCATGGGTGGTTGAGATGCAATAGGTATATAAGAGGTGGCAGGTGTAGATAGGCCTACACTCAAGGTGACTAATGAAGGAATGGTTGAAACCATAGGAGAAACTGACATCAAAAGCGCGACATATACCATGGATGTAGTAGATATAAATGATGTAAAGTCAAGTTGGGATACCACAGTGGTAAGGTGGAAGAGGGTAAGGCCGAGCTAGTAGTAGCCAATGCAGAAGTGGGTGTGAGGGTAGGAGGAATGGACATATGCATGCCATATACCAGCTGCCCTGATGAATCCCAAGTGGATGAATGGGATAAATAATATTGTAAAGCAATGGGGTTTTGGTTAATGAGTCTTGCAAACTCCTTGTCACTGGTACTAATGATAATAGGTTGATTGGGATCCATAGGTGATAGGATGGAAGGAAGTAATGGGCTAGGCAGGAGTGGCTGAAGGCTAGCATGGAATATGAGGGTGTTGACTTGGCTACAAGTCAAAACCATGTGACTTATAGTAAACCTAGTAATCTGATCTCTATAGATGACACAGAGGCATAGAAGGAATGGAGAAAATAGTTTTAGGAGGTGAAAAATGGTGTTATTTTAATTGAAAAATTAAAACATAGGAACCAAGCTGTGGTTGGGTAATCGATGTCGTGACAAAGGGTAACTGATGATGGTTAGGGTGACCGATACCAGTTACTATGGAAAATCAAAATTTTTGCAAATGTGGCAATAAATGATGAAAATGAAGCAAATATGGATTTGATAGTGATTTCAAAGACCTAGAGGTATGGTGAAGTATCTGAGGAACCCCGAAAGAACAGAAATGTGATGAGTGCTACTTTGGTTAAAATGACCAAAAAATAGGAAACTAATAATGGTTGGGTAAACCAATGTGATCGAGATGAGTAAACCAATGACAGTTGTTGGACCAATGTCGAGTCACCTTTGTGAAATTTGAAAAGATGGAGAAAAATGAATTTAGTGACTTAGATCAAATAAAAGACCAACCCAAAAACTGAGTATGGCAATGGTTGACCCCAACACACTCAAAAAGATTTGGAATACACCAAATATGATTATGGAGTGTGAAAGGAAAGAAAAATGGAGAATACGACCTCACACCTCAAAACAAAAATCAAGAGAAAAACTAACAAACATGAAATCCTATGTGGTTGATTTTATGTTCTAGCTTATGCCATTTAGGATTGACTTGTGAATAGAGTAGAGTTTTTGGTTTGATAAAAGGTTCCCTATGAAAATACAAGAACTAAGGATAGTTTCAGGTAAAGTTTTGGCAAGGGGGTCCTTTCTCTGAGATAATGACTAGATAGAGAAACTAGCTTGGTGCCCACTTTATCAATCCTATGATCGTGTGATCGTTGACAACTTCTTCCGGGTAGGATGTTGTTTAAGAAAATGTGTACTTTATTTTGTGTGGTTTGGTGTAGAGAAGAGAGTGTGCACTACAATTCAATTAGTCAACCATCAACTGGGCATGACTTCCACTTAGAAATGATATGCAAGTATTTTAGACCCAAATCCAAAATGACATTCGATGAAAGCAATGATGAATAGGCAAGAATATGTCTTTCACTAATGCAATACAAAAATGAAAATAATGATTCTTTTTAATCCAAAATATGAGTGTCAATGAGACAAATAGAAGAGGGAGAATGTTCCAAAGGAGAGAATTTAATGTGAATGCTTTTAAAGGGAAATAGACACACAATTTTTCACCATCCATCATTCATCTAGTCAACATCATAAACTATATAAATAGGAGAATATGTGTATCAATACATATATACATAGATACAAATACATACCAGTATCTCAAAAACTCTCATATACAATCTCGGAGTCTTGACACATAGGCCAATATATATATATATATATATATATATATATATATATATATATATATATCAAAAATCAAAATGATCATACAATGTCACATATAGTGACTAATCATCACCCCACCTAATATCCTCTTGTCCAGTCTCACATGTCTCCTCCTCCCTACCCTGTTAGCCACCCTACCAACATCTCTCCACCCTCCATAGATCTTGATCTAATATCCTTTTCGCCCTCACCTATACGGCCTTCGAAAACTAAGTAACCTCTCCCTGGTCTTGTCCACGGGCTCGATGGCCCATTATGCTTCTTGAACTATGAGTCCTAGATCTTGTCTGCTCACTGGCTACCTACTGGGCTCTATACTTGGAATATGAGGAAACATATATACTGAGAATCATCAAGTGATCCTGATAGTAATGATCCCTGTTTAGGTCATCCTTGAACTTCACCATTGACATAGTCTATAGTGGTGACATGGGTCTCATTGCAACCTATGAAATCTACCCTACTAATAATGGCCTTAGACCCTATCATGATGCATTCCCTCCTGCATATTCCATGAGACTCTATCTTGGTGTAGGTGCTCTGTAGTATGGGACCACGTCCCCGAGCCTGTGGGGTACCTATATCTGTGCTACAACTTGGGCCTATAAGGCCACCACCGTGCCTATGTAGTGGAAAACTAACCCCGTAAACCATCCATCTATGCCCGTAGGGAGGCTACATGTCCTCCATTCCCATCTCCACCTTGTGTGGGTGCACGTCCCTGTGCTAAATGGGACCTGCAGAGTTATCACCTAAGCTTGTAAAGTGGCTACCTGTGCCTCAGACCCTGTGAGATGTCCTTGTAACCATGTAATTTTTGCCTACAGGGAAGCCACCTGACCCTGTAGAGTATCCCTATGTACTATGATAGTGACTAAATCTGGTTCTCTTGGCCTCAGCAGTGTTTCCCATAGCTGTGCCACCCACCACTTCTGTATCCATCAGTGACACCTGCATCGTCAATCCATCTATTTACTACCTACTCCTCTTGTCATGTCAAAACAATTAGGCATGGTGGAGACATGGGTCTCTCCATGTCATCTCTACTGATCTTGTGGGATAGGCAGGGGCGCATCCTGTCATAGTCCAAAATGTCATCTGATCTTATCTACGGGAATCATCTCATGCTCCCCAGCACGCCCCCCCTGTATCCATCTTAATAGTTGAAGCTCCTCTAACTCCTCAACCATGCCTCTGTAGGATGGATAGTCCACATATGGTCTCCACACAATATCAATTGCTGAAAGGCCCTCCAATCACTTCTTGTAGTATGACACATCATATGTGTCCCTCGCCACCCTTGGGCGTGCAATGACCGATACCCATTATGCGAAACTAACTCTAAACAAGCCACCCGTGAACTAATCATGTCATGGAAAACCAGCTAGGCACGCACACATGATGTGCTCATATGCCTAGAAATGTAATAAATAAGTACAACACATACCAAATCTCCTCAATCTCCCATAGGCCCATAACTCCCTATATAGATGAACTAGGAAATTTGGTGCCCAAGAAAAGCATATCTGCTCCTCGATCATATCTGTAGTACCCCCATCAAGTGCTCATGGAAACCTACCACCCTCAGAATCTGGAAATGAAAAACATCCAACTGCCACCATCATCATCATAGATAGCCTAGTCTCTTGTGGATAGGCTGCATACATATCTCCACAAGTGAGACTCACACTTGTGATACCTCAGCTCACCCATCGCCTCACCAAATATAGCCACTATCGGCTCCACCGATGCCTCTAACAAGAAAAATGTATTGGCTCCCCAACAATAGGAACTTCTTTGGATTCAATATACATCTTCTAAGGTGATGATTATCTTGTCAATCGGTAAGTGAAAGGTATTGGTCGTGGAATCCCATCTATCGATGAGAGTGACCATCAAACTATGATCCCGGGCTATACACCTATAGTGTTGGATCACACTAAGTCCAACCTTATTCATGTGCTTCTACTCCTCCACAGTTACACTAGGCCCATATATACTAGTAGGGGTGGTACTCTATCCCACATCCTCAGCTAATCTCTCACCTACATCATCCAACACAACCTTGTCAAGACTTGACCACCTCAAATCACCTATTACCCACCACCCAATGCCCAACCACATCAATCACACCTACCCCTTTACCTAATTCACCTACAAACCTATTGTCCCTTATCATCATTTACCCACTATCTTAGTTCATTTCACCGACTTACCTATCCCACCTCACCAAAATAACATTTTACCCTCTTCCCTCTACATAAATCTTCACCTACCCCTTCCTCACCTATTTTACTTTCCTACCTATCCCTTCTCACCTATTTACTCTTAACCTTAACCATCATCAGTTGCCTTGACCATCACCGGTCTTCTTGACCATCATCGGTCCCTTCGGACCAAGATCAATCATCCACCCAAACCTTGACCGATGTCGGCCCAAAGATGACCGACATCGATTAACCCCCGACCATCATCGGTCTCTATCATAGCATCAAAACTGAAAACCCATCCCCCATTCTAAAAAATTCACAAAAAATGACCTAAAAACCTACTCTAACCCACCCAAACATATCCTAGCTTCATTCCCAACCCTATTTAATCCATGTTTGACCTTACCACCCCTCATTTCCTTTATTTTTACCCACAATTAAAAAAACTTCAAATTCCACCCAAATTTTTAACCAAAAACAATTTCAACAATACTATTTTCAACCAAATGAGGGATTCATATTGTCTCCTACCTCTAATTGGCATCGTCTCCATGGTGGCACATCTTTCCACTATGCCGGTGGTCCACCCAATCCCTCTCCCACCTTTGTCATGCCAAAATCAACTCCTCACCTCCAAACCAATCGAATATATCTTGTGGACCTACTAATCGAATGCCAATCACCTGCTATATAGCTCACCAACTCATCTCGCCATCTCATACTATCATTTTCTACTCCTCAACTTCTCCTTTGTCATTTTCTAAAAATGGCAAAGTCAAAATGAATCCGTAAAAACACGGTTTTTTTTTTTAGCCCCAAATCGACATGATGACATCGGTCATGTGGTGTGTCCTAGCCAACCGACGTCGGTTACACCATAACCGTCATCGGTCACTTGACATACCCATTTGACCCACCCCATGCCTATTTTACCTAAAACCATTATTGATCCAACAACTTTTGACCTTACCAATACCTATTACACCCTACCCACAAGCCTACACTACCTATACATTTCCTTAACTATATTTAGGGACATGTTATTTACCTATACCTTGGCCTTACCTATGCCCTAACCTACATACCTTGATCTGAATCACCTTTTGTGACATTTGAATTTGTGTACTCGTTATACCTTGTAATGTTGTTACCCGTGTTATTTAGCTTGATTACCTTACCTTGCCTAATGATGTGATGTTTATCTCGACCAAAACTTTGGTGCCATAGAAAAAACCTACTACCAGTTCTTATGCCTAACCTCATTATGCTTCATGACCATATCCTATACCTTGGATACCTGAATCACTTCAACCTTGTTTGGATAAACCTATCGCCCTTTTGACAACGTAGATTTTGCAAGCTCTTCCGCCTAGTATTATATCACAATCTATATGTGTGCGTGTGTTTGATTTCCATTACCCATTACCCAATATTATCATCGACATGACCAACATCGGTCATGTCATGCCCTAGCCAACTAATGTCGGTTACACCATAACCGACATCGGTCACCTGACATACCCATTTGACCCACCCCATGCCTATTTTTCCTAAAACCATTATTGATCCAATAACGTTTGACCTTACTAATACCTATTACACCCTACCCAAAAGCCTACACTACCTATACATTTCCTTAACTACGTTTAGGGACATGCTATTTACCTATACCTCAGCCTTACTTGTGCCCTGACCTACATACCCTGACCTGAATCACCTTTTGTGACATTTGAATTTGTGTACTTGCTATAGCTTGTGATGTTGTTACCTATGTTGTTTAGCCTAATGACCTTACCTTACCTAATGATATGATGTTTATCCCGACCAAACCTTTGGTGTCGGGAACAAAAAATATTACCCGTTCCTACACCGACCTCATTTTTCTTCATGAGTATATCCTATACCTTGGATATTTGAATCACTTCAACCTTATTTGGATAAACCTATCATCCTTTTGACAATGTAGAGTTTGTATGCTCTTCCACTTGGTATCGTAGGAATTGTAATCTATTTCCCTACTAATGCACATCCAACTAGATATTTTTATTTTTATTTTGTCTTCAATTATTTTTTATTTGTTTAAAATTGAAAAATGGGTGGTGGGGAGGTTTTCATTTTTTTAAAAAATAAAGTTAAAAACACAAAATCATAGCATTAATAGGTATATGTTATTCAAAATTGTATTCTAAATTGATTTTTATAATTATGGCTTATTCTTATGTAAATTTACATGAACGGACCAAATTAGAGATTACAAAAATTTCATCTACAAGTGACTACAATTGGCCAATTTAAAGTGCATTGTGAAAATAATGAACATAATAAAAAACCTTCAAAAGATACAATCACACCTAAAAAATCAACCCTTTCAACCCAAGTCACTAAAACATTTTATGGATGAGCTAAACTCTAGTGTGATAGGTGATGTAGGGTATAATGAAGTGATAAAAATAATTCTATATAAGGAAATTATTAGGAGATCGTGTTGGATGAGATATGTAGGAAAACATAAAATCAAGGTATATTACGTTACCAAATGTACATGTTTCCTTTGTGTGGCCTTGATTTATCCTATATTTGTGGCCTCCTAAGGTCAATTTCCAAAAAATAGTCAGATTATATTTATACTCCATGTTATCATGCTATACTGATGAGGTTTACCTAAACCTAAAGGTGAACTATTTAGATATCCCTAGTTATTTGGGTAGGGGCATGGACACATCAATACTAGGCCTACATATCGATAGGAAGGAGATCTTCCTATTGTTGATGTGAGACAACTTGTGGAGAGGCCACAACCTTTCGTTGATTAATTTCAAGATGTTGCCACACCTCTTATTCAAAGTTCCCATGAGGGGGCAATATAGGGTATTGGGAGCATTGATCATGAGACCTAACTTATATATTTGAACATGTTGGACATTTCCTTCAGAGACATGATACCCTTGACCATGATAAAGGAATCCAGTCATGTAATGAGTTTTACACTCCTACACATTTGATATCGAGAGGTCAACACAATTGTATATGTTACATACTTGTGTTAGATAACACATATCATGTCTATCGATATATTGCCGTTATATGGGGTGGTTGTAGAGGACCACAATATTCCATTCTTAGGGTTTTTAGGTTATTTAGAGTAGAGGAATTCTTAGGAAAACACATCATCTATTTAGGTTTAGGTGGAGAGTACACTAACACTTATATTTTGACAACTTGTTGTTGGTATTTTGACATGAGATGTCTAGTACACTTATACTCTGGTGTGTGTAAATTAAATCCTATTTTTAATTAATATTGGGTTTCATTCTTACTTTACAATACAAGTATTTAAATATATATTTAATTAAGGACACGACATGAAATATTATTTGTACCTATATGTTTAGGCTTTAACACCAATTTGATTTGATGGGTAGTTTGGTGCTTTTTAACCCAAATATGACATTTTCAGATCTCATGAATGTATTGAGTCATAACCTTGATCTCTTAATTGATCTTACCACCATACCTCTTTGTTCATTCAACACATCATATGTATTTTACAGTGTAGAGGTCATGGATAACGAGATGGTTGAAGGTGGTGGCCGCATGGATCCTATGACACATTCAACAAAGGTATAGAATTATATATAAAATATATTATATTTTAAGTGATAAAATATAAATTGTAATGTGATTAATGTTTTATTCAAAATTTTTTTATTAGCTTCTTACATTTGAATTATATTTTTGTTTCACAAGGATCTACTAGATAAAGATTTGTACATAGTGCATATCTTCTAGGCCTTTTCCCAAAACTAGATACCGAGGTAATCAAATTTAGTTGTATGATATACTCGAGTTATTTGAAAACATTTTATAATTTTTCTCATATTTTACGCACACCATGCACACACGCGCGCATTTGATGAGTATATTAATTTTTATAAATGCAAGGTATATTGGAGCGTAGTGAGGGATCTAATTCTTTCCCTAGTATACAGTGGATATATAGATGTATATATTTGTTTTCATGTACATGTATATAGTTTATGCACAATATTTTAACATGAAATTTTTGGGACATTATTTTTATAAAGACATTGATTATTTCCATGCAATTTATTGATATTTTGTGTTCATGCCTTGTTATTTTTACATGTATTTTGTGGATATATGTTTAAATTATCTCTATGTCTACATTAAATTTCAAATTAACACCCACATTAAAGTAATTAAAGTAAATATCTAATAGTTTCAAATAGCTACCCTAGTTATTCTATTTTTAAAAATTACTCATATGGTGTTACAATTTTATTAGGGAGTATGTGATTAGATTTAAAAATATAGTTTCCAAAATGACTTTGAAAGTTTTTGAAATTGACATCATAATATTATTTTCTTAAATATTTCTTATGATTATGGAGGACCAAGTATTATTTAACCTCTATGAATATTTTCATAGTAAAAAAATGTATAAGTTGTGTTTCAATAGGCCAATATGTTCAAATATGTATTCAACACCCCTACTTCTAGTGAAGAAATTTTTTAATCAAAGGAGTATTTCAAGGAAAACTTACTAGATATGTTTACCAATGTAAACATGAGGAAAAATATGGTAAATGGAGTAGAAAACTAAGAAACAAGATGTTATTCTTACCACAAGAACAAGAGAAAAGAGATGAGATACATGGTTATGTGAAAATCTATAGAATATACGACACAATTTTCTTTAATGCAAATTTATTACTTTACTTCATATTTGAGTTCGATCCATTAATACATTTTTGTAATAACTATCATGAATACCATAGATTCTTAGATCATTCTTCCAAGAAATTAATACCATTGAAATATAATATCTAAAACCTTATTGAAAGTAATCATATTAAAGTATGATGAATCAATATTGTATTAAATGACAAAGTGACTCAACCTAGGAGAAAATTGAAAATATAGAAAAATCTTGTTCCAAACCATAAACCCTTATAGAGTAAGATGTATATAGTTGATGCGTCTCTCTATTCAAAAGATGAAATAACTAGTGGTCGCTTCGAGGGGAGAAAGTTTACGCCGTGGGGGACCTGACCTACTTTGGTGTAGTATGAATTTCTTCATTTAAAGAGAATAGGTATTACGCCGTGAGTGGGACAATTAGGGTTGGGAATGTAAGGCTAGGCACTTATTTGTTGTTTTTTGGCATTTGGTTTAATTTGTTGTTGTTTTTGAATTTAAAACATTGAAGTTGTTTTTGAAGTAAAAAAATTGAAACAGAAAGTTGTTTTTAAGACATGGTGGTTATCAATAATTTTTTTATCAATTTTAATAACTTTTTAACAATACTTGCCAAAGCTGCATTTTTTTTGTGATAAATGTTTTTTTTAAGAGTTTTGTTTTTTTTAATTATGTGGTAGTTTTATTGTAAAATATGAAGTGGACACAAAAAATCTATCCCAAATAGAGGTAATCAAATACAAAATGATTGTTGCTAGTTCTTTTATGGACATATGTAAAGAGTTGAATGAATAACGAAATTGAATTGTGCATTATTTTTTTTACAAAAAGGAAATGATTCTGGTATAAAATATGGAAGAGTAGTTCCACATGAAATACAAGATTTAAGCATGCTTTAAAATTGCAAGGATGAGGTTGAAGTTTGTGTGAAGCAAATACTACCAACATACAAGATGGGGATTACATGAAACAAATTCAATTGAAATATAAATAGAGTACCAGATGAAGGTGTTCGAGTGAAGAAAATGCTACAAAAAAATGGATAAGGTTTATATGAAGTAAATCTAAGTGCAATGTGACATATTCCATATAGAAAAAATGAAATAGAATAGAAATATTCATATGGGATAAACAAGATGTAGTGTATATGTAGGAGTTGAAGAAAATCCAATCCAATCAATATAAGACATAGATGAGGTTTTAGTTTCAATACATCTAAGCAAAACCAATAAAGATACAATGGTGAGATTCAGGTGTTATAGAGTAGAATAAACAAAGAATTATAGATAATAAATTCCACATAATAGAACAAAAATGTACCAATGTTTCAAAAGGTACCTATTAGATTCAAAGGATTTGTAAGATGATAAACTTAGTTAGAGATTACAGGAAGCAAATTCAAACAATCTTAACAATAAGGGTTACAAAGACTATATGCAAAGAGACAACCATAGATGTCATTTAGTTTTTGCCCCCATCAAGTGGATGGAACATTAAATTGCTCATTGTAACTACTTTCAAGTTTCTATAATAGAATTTAGCTATTTTCTATTTATCCTTTCCTTGTATAGGTAAGGAGATAAGGAAATATTTGACGCCTTATTTGATTGATCGAATAAAATTATAACATTTAGGGTTTAATTTATGCCCAAGGCACTTAATGCCTTATGTTATCAGCCATGATCTTAAAACCCCTCATCATTTCTGAAGTTTGTTACCATTCTAGTCGTACATTACTTGCATGTGATCTTTAAAAATGAATATTTTAATCAAATTTACACCCATATAAGTATCTCTCAAAATTAGTTTTAATTGTATTAAAATTCAGTAGTCCCAATTATTTCCTGTAAAACTAATTTTCCGCTATCAGCATGTACCCCACAAAAAAGCTAAAATCAATTTCAGCTATTAATATATACCCAAAAAATAAGTTTAAGAGTAGTCCCACACACCCTGTAAAACTCAATTTCCACTATAACCATGTACGCCAAAAAAATGCTAAAAAATAGTCTCAATTATATCTTGTTAAATCCAATTTCTATTTAGTATGTACCCTAACAAATAAGTTTATTCTATTCATGAGTGTATTTAGCTTGTATAAATAAAGGCTGCAAAAAGTGAATTACAACAACATTTGATGTAATGAGAGATGTTTGACAAAAGAACATAAGCTGTTGTTTTTTTTGCTAGGCTCCAGTTCATATAGGAATGAAGGTAGAGAGTATTTTTGGAAAATCCATTTTATGCATGTTCTGTAGGAGGACATTAACAACATGGGCCAAATTGGTTTGGCGTTGGGCTATGTGGACGTATCTATGTATGTGGGCACATCTTTTAATATCTAAAATTTCAAATCTTGTGAAAGGCGTTAAGGTTAAACTCAATTGAAATTTCTTTCCTACCAAGAGCTTTGAAAATTACGTTGATCTCTAACTATGTTAAGTTGATAAATGTAAATCTATGTTGATGTCAATGTTTTTCTTTGTATAACTATAGTGTTGGGCTGCAAGAAATCTATAAAATACATTCATGCAACATTGTGTATGGTTGTAAACAATATTGCCTTCCTGCAAACTTGGAGAGAGCGATTTTTCCCATAGGAAATCTAGAAAAAGCCACCAGTTCTCAATAATGGAGACAAAGTTGGGTGGAGTCTCACATTTTGATTCTTTGCAGCACATAGAACATGACCTAGCGGTGATCTACTCTCATTCCAGAGCTACTCTGTTTTGATTCTATTTATTACTTCAAGTGTACTTTGGTGTTTCTGTACCTAGTTGCCTTAAGATTGCAAGGCAATAACATTGCCCATAATCGAATGGTTGTTCTTCACTTGCACTGTAACTCAAATAGAGGACTCTAACCACAAAAATAGAGAGAAAAACTAAAAAAAAACCGTATCATGTTATATGGAATATAGCTAGTAGAAGAATGTAAATAAAATCCAAGGCCAGCAAGAAGCAGATTAGTTCGACTCCACAAAAAATAACTCAGCAAAACACATCTATAGGTTGGAGACAAATATAGGTCTCTTATAACACATGGAGAAGGTAAGCAGGGTAAGTTGGTAGAGTGATATTTTTTTGTTTCTTTTGTTAGTTGTATAACTGTTAATTTTATAGTGGAATGTAAATTGTATATGTAATTGGGTCTCTGATAAAATATCTTTTCTCAACCTCTCTATTCCATATTTTGAACAAATATGATCATTTTTTCAAGGCTGAGAACTAAAGGAGACAATCATATTACCAAAATATACCATGTAATGGGTAAGACAATTGTTCATCATAGATTCATGAAACATTAATTATTTTGCATGATTATTGAGCTGAGATGTTGAACACAGTAGAAAGATTGGGTTTCAAGAGAAATTGCATGTCCCTTGAGGTAGAAGCACCTATTGCGAACAACTTGACTAATAATGGATCATAGAAGATTTTCTTTGATGCAGCAATCCAGCAACTTAGTAGAACAACCTCAGAATATTAAGCTGCATGAGTTTCTCCAACAAAACTCGATGCACCATCCTCCTACGAGGCATGACCAATTGACCCAAGAACATTCAAATGAACTAAATGGTAGCTAAATGCCATAAATTTCTCCAGCCCTTAAATTCCAAAATGAAAATAATATTGTACTTATGGTAATCTATTAATATTTTGGGCTACCCTCTCTAGACTTATGGTACTCTATGTTGAGGTTAAGATCACATAACATTGACCCATTCTTAAAGTACCTAGCAAGGTATTTTGAGGAGCCGATTCTAGTTGAATGCACTTAAAACAATGCCAATCAGACGGGAAACAATCTTGGAGGATATGCAGAAAGGAGATGATTGAGCTTTACCGTTGCATGTCTAAGGTGAATACTCATGCAATTAGTTGTAATCCCAAAGTCCCTAGGATCACCTTACCTCGATGACTGGTGCATAACTTTCACTAGAGAATTTCTTTGTGGCTTGGCTTCAAATTCAAATGCCCTCATAAATGTGGGTTAGTGTTTAACCCGAGACTCACCAGATCAAAATCAATTAACGGAAGACATCATGCATTTCAAACCTGTTCTAACTCAGCCATTTCTTTATATGATACAATAAAGCAAATGTATGAATGGATTGTAAATACTAAAACTGAAGCGTATAATTAATTGTCTATAGAAATCTATTTCTGTTCTGATTCTTTCTTACAAAACCAATGACAACAACTTCCTTTATTCAATTGTTTTGCTTTATGTGCATACACTTGCTCCCATCTTCCTAACATTCTAGTTATAAGTGTTCAGTAGTAACTGCTTAGAGGCATAGAGTAACCAAAGACAAGATTTTATAGACTTTTCAATAAAAATGATCCCTAATAACTTCAACATTACTATATTGTTGTCCTGAGTTGCCAGGAAATGGAAACGGAAATGGATCTGAAACACGGTTTTTCAAAAACCCTTAGATATGAAATGGCATGGAAACATCCATACAATATATGAAAAAATACATAATACTATTTTTTGGTCCATAAAAGATGAAACACTTAAAAAATTAGCATTCATGAAAGCTTAGAACATTCAACATACTTCAAATTTGGCATGCTCATAAATCACGTGACATAAAAAATTACATAAAAGCACAAAGAATGACCAATAAATCTTGTTGTTTATATAAAAGCACAAAGAATATAGCTTATAGCCTTTCTTGTTATACATTAAATAACCAAAGAGTTGTGATATACATTTTTTTGTAGACAAAATGCCTTTTGGGATGCAAGGTAAAGAACTACAATCATCAAAACATTTCGATTTACCAAAAAAAACTGTAGATGAAAAATGTAACAGATGAAAAAAAATTGTAGACAAAATACCTTGACGAAATGCAAGGTAAAGGACTGCAATCATTAAAATGTTGTGATATATGTTTAAAAAAATTGTAGATGGAAATCCTAAACATGATGTAATGTCAAAGACTGCAATGATTTGTTTTTTGGTCATTTCTCTATAGAAGTGGGAGCAGAGGAAATGTTTCGGTGCAATGTAGTAGTTGTCCATTGGACTGTGTTGACTGGTGTAGCCATTGTCAAATAAAAGACCTGGGATCAAACCCCGTGAAGCTAAGACCATCATAAATATATATAGACCATCAAGCTTATAAAAGCATTACAAGATAGTTTTGAGTATATTATTTCAGTTCCTCTAGCGTACAAGATTGGGTCAATTTTAAGTTTAGAAACAACTAACATTGTGTTATCCACAAATATTGTTTGAGATTGTAGTTTTGCTTTTTGCATTTCCTTTCTTTACACAAAACCCTAAACATGGCATAACATGTTATAGTTAAATTTTGCTAATTTCATTGGCTTTGTTTACTCACAACCCTTTTCCATTGAAACCACTTCACAAAAATGTATGCACTATAGAGTTTCTGTAAATGTTTATACATTATGAGAGTTGTATATGGCTACGTCCAAGTAATTTTTGATCTCTGTTAGGAAAATTAAAACAACATCAAGAAACAAAATAAAAGAAAAACTGAGCAGAATCAATTCACTTGCCTGGATGCGTAGGTTTTCAGAGCGATGGTGATCCTCAACAACAGAACTTAATTTGATGTCTATTAATGATGCCAAGGAGAACCCCACATTTACACAACATAATCTGTGAAACACTAAATTCAATATAAATAGTCTACACAAATTTACTCATAAATTAAAATGGAGCAGTATATGGAAAATCGTATGTTACCAAAAACTAACATTAATCAATAAACATAAGTTACACAGGTAAACAAGAAACCACATAGTTTGGGGTATGTACAGTAGGGGTGTTTAAGTTTTTTTTGGGGGGTTTTTTTTGTTGTTATGGGGAGGGGGTGGATTTATAGAACTGTATGTAAAATTTTTCTCTTAGAATGTGGATGGTGTCTTCGTTGGCTATGGATGATTTCTGTAGTGCAATCTATGCTTGATGTAGTTCTTGTTGGGTATGCAACATTACAGAGATTTTGGTGTCATCTATAGTTGTGGCTTCCGTGCATTGTTGTTCGACACATTCAGATAAAACTATTGTATGTGAGTATAAATTTTTTTAATTCATGCTACGATGATGTCGAATGTGGTTGTCATGTTTAAAGTACCTGTAAAAGGGGGAGGGTACATAGTATGTTAGAAAGGTATTTTGATACAAGGTCAAAATGCCATGCAATCAAGATGTTGTTTACAAGAATAACTAAATGAGATTGGAAAAAATTATGAAAGAAGTAAAAGGATCTTTAAGATTGAAGAGGAGAGAGGTTAATGCATATGATAACTTAAAACTGAGAAGTGTTACATATGTATGAAACGACAACTTTTTATGTAAGTATTTGGGCTCCTGCTCATATAGTAAGATGATTGGGTTAAAATCCCACATTGGTTTTTCTCCTGCTCATATAGTATTTGTTATTTTTTGTGAGGATATCTATTTGGCTACAATATAAGCATTATATCAAAGGATAATCACATAATGGTAGTTGTATTTCTGACTCTTCTATCCTACTAGAGCGACCCATACCTTGGGTGTGTTGAAGGCAATGTAAGGTTTTTGTGGATTGTTCTAAGTTGCTATATAATACCAGGTTTTTTATGAATATTTTCCAATCAATTTCTATATTTTTGGACAAACAAAAGTACCATTTTGCAGCCATATTAATTTGCAGTTTTCTAAGTTGTATTTCAGTCCCTATTTGGCTCCTAATAATAAGATTTTCTCCATGACTGTAATTAGTTTTTTTACAATAAATTTTAGAGTATTCTGTATGGTCTGGGTGTGTTATAGAGTGCTCAGTTTAATTTAGGAATAACTTTGAAAAGTAACTTTGCATTTAATTTCCATGTCAGCAATTTGTGATAACTTCACTCCAAAATTATAGATGAAGTTGAATAGATTGTTGAATGTTTTGGAATGTGGAGATTCAATTGAATTATAAAACATGTAAGCAATCATTAAGCACATTATAACACAACATTTAATTTGAAACAACACTTTATTTATAAACCACATTCAATCAATCATTGTATAACATATATACAAGCCAAAAAACCAGACACCTTTACTTGTGCTGGTACTGAGAAGAGTAGATATGTACAGGGTTTGAGGAGTAAACATAAGTATAATATGTAGAAGACGGAATGATTTTTTTATGGGGTACTATTTTCTATAGGTTGTTGTTTCTAGGGCCCTTTTAGAAGGTAAGAAGTGAATGCCTTATTTATCAATTTTTGAAACATGTCGTTATAACCTTTTGCTTTCATTTTCTTTTGTGCATTTTGGGCAGCTACAATTGTTTGTTGTAGCATTTTTGTGCCTCTTCAATTTTTTTTTGTGTGGAGTACATCTTTGTAATGATAGCTTCATCCACCATTGCAGCCGTTTGGTACTGAGAGTCCACATATGCGCATAACAGGGATTCCAAAAGATTGGCATCAATGTTTGTGTGGGTAGCTAGTGTGTAAAAGTTGTCTTCCATTTGAAAGTGCCCTACAAGAAAAATTTGAGTGTTAGTTAGCAAAATTTGTAGTGCTTATCATAGTATGAGGCATTTTTTTTAGGTAAGCGTAAAAAAGATAGTAATTTGATGTGTGGAGCATAGTTGTAGTCAATTTAAAAAAACAAGTTAAGGTTAGATGGAGTATTGTACCAACGACACAACAGGTGAAATCTGTGGTGGATATGTGCTTATGTTGGAACCAAGAGGTAGGATGTGTTATAAGTATGCTTCTACTTTTAAGTGGAGTGCAACATGCTTTTCTTCCTGTAGGCACTTGTAACGGGTGTATGAGAATGTTGGGAAAATGTGGAAGAAGAAAAGGGCTCATACTTAGGATAAGGTTGTGAAGGTCAGGCCTTGTCATTCTTTGCGGCCAATGTCGATGCTAGCTTTATCAAGTGTCAGTCCTTGGGCTTTATGAATAGTTAGGGCCCATGCCATTTTCAAGGGCAGTTTTGGCGGTTGCTTCTTGTTATAGGGGGGATTGGTATGTATGTAGGATGCACCGGGTCCCAAGCTGGGCCTTTGTAGCTTGGGAAGTCAACTACGACATATAAAGGCAAGCTTGGGGGCGTGGTTGCTTGCTTGGATAACATAGTAACAACTTTTCCTTGTGCACCATTTACAAGGCCACTTTGTACCCAAAGATTTGTTGTCAACATTACTTGTTCACCTTCATAGAGAAGTAGGTTAACCTCTAATTATGTGCTACTACTTTTCCATGCATATATTTTTTCATGACTGTTCATTGCAGCTATAACAATTGGCATGTTGAGGGCCCTCATTCTGTATTTGTTATGCACATTAACTAATGTGTTTGTAACATAAAGGTGTGTTGTAGTTTGGAATGTTGATTGTTCTGTAGGGCTGATATTTGTAGGAGTCTATGACATTAGTAGATTCCAGTCTTGCTCTGTAGCAAGGGCGTTTCTTACATTTAGTAGTAGATTCCGGAAGTTGTGGTTTGCAGGGGTGGCTCCTTGTTGGCAGAAGTTAATTGTAAGTGTGACTGTATTCCTAAAAAGTGACCATAAGATATGCTCATAGGTACTTGGAACATACAAGGGAGTATCTTTAATTGGAGGTAATTGGGCAAGGTCTCCAACCAAAATAATAGAACGCCCTCCGAAAACTTTGCATCTACAGGTGGGAAATGCTTCCTGTAGGTGGCTATTTATGTTAGATAGTAATTTTGGGCCTATAAAACTCATTTCATCGATTAGTATGTATTCCACATCTACCATAGTTTCCTAGAATGAAGTGAGGATTTTTCCTCAAAGAGGAGTAACTTCATCTATAGGTATGTGTAGGCCAGTGTGTATTGTTGTGCCAGAAATGTTGAATGTTGCTAGTCCTGTTGGAGGTAGGAGGAGTAAGTGGCTGGAATGGAGGTTACTGCATGAGTGGAGCGCCCTTAAAATTTCCCAGATCAAATGTGATTTACTAGTGCCAGTTGTTCCTTGTATTATCATGTATAACAGGGAAATCTGTGGTTGTGCATTTACATGGGTTAAGATTCTTTGTAATGCATCTTGTTGTTCTAGTGATAGGGTACAACTATTTACAGTAGGTAGGAAGAATGGTGTAGTTATTTTGGTGGTTGAGCAAGCAATGTCTATGAAATCTCCCCTATTTCATGTAAGTGGTTGCCAGTAGTAGCTTGTGGCCAACTATGTGAAAGATCAAAATCACGCTTCCCAAGTATGCCTAGGTCATTGATGTCGACAACCCCTATAGGATGCAAACTTGAAAGAACCTCCCATTTTCCATCGATTCATTGTAGATAATCACAATTTCTCTTAGAGCTAGTGGTTGGGCTGATTATTGTTTGGTGGGGCATTACCCGATGTACATGCCATGCCTGGTAGGTTGGAGAGAATGTAGCCCATTGAAGATGGAGTGTTTCTAGGGATGTGCCAATGTCGGATGGAATACATCAAAAAGCTTTGTACAAGAGGATTTATGTGAAAAAAAGTGTTGTATGAAGGTGAGCTAATAGTAGGTATGGTGATTATTCAGGGAAACACTCTAAAAATAACATGTTTTTGGCATTCTTTCCATGCATGTGATTTCCTACGCTTGTCATAGGCCCATGGCCGAGTGGCTTCTATTAAACTTTAGCTATCTAGGGCAAGAGGTCATGCTATGTAGGCATCTATAAATGGTGTTGTACAATTTTTGTAGGAATTGGACTTTGAAATTTCTTGTAGATGGTTTTCCCCATGGGTAGTGTCACAAACACTCAGCTACACATGGTAAGTGGTAATTTCAATAGCATGTGGCAAGTTTCTTATGCGCCTATATCCTGGTTAGAAATTGTTTCAAAAAAGCTTATTGTATGTTGTTCTGACATTTTTTTAGGTTACGTGATTGCTTGAGATTTCGACAACAAGCATATGGTGGTATATTTCGGACTTGTGCATGGCTTTGGATGCATATTTTTCTATGTATTTCAGAATGACATGATGTGAAACCATGGGCTGGCAGTCGATGTTGGCTCACCGAGATAGTTAGCATATCTTTTTGTGAATATTTAACATGTCATCATTATGAGTGGAGTATAAACTGCATGTTCTTGTGTGTCTAGGAATAATGTCGACTCGGGTTGTATTGGCCATGGGAATTTATACCTACACTATAATTGGTTGCCTTTCCTTCATAAGCACATAGTTAAGTACATTTGTGTGGCGTTGAACCCTGATTGACTAAAGCTATGTAGTCATTATCGATAGGTGCAAGTAGTATTTTTAATGAACATAGCAAACATGGATCATCTGTTGTTGCATGGGGCATGCGAGAAGTAGCTTGAAAGATTTGAATTGGGTTCCAAGCTATGACCTGGCTATCAAAGAATGATTTTGTAACTTGTATGGCACTAGGGTTCACCTAGTCTAGGGTGTCCATATTTGGACTATCAATGAGCCATATAAAACCATGAATATGTGCAGAGCCTCTATGTTGCCATTCAAACCTGGTATAGTAAGTGTTAGTATGAAACATGTCAGGAAAAAGAGTCCACAATAGTTATAACCTAAGCTTTAAAGGGTACATTATGTTACATGTACCAGAAGTCTTTTGTGTGTAGATGTTTTTCTAAGATTTCTTCATGGAATATTGCAAACCTCGCAGCCATATATGTTGTTGTCAAGTGCGGATATGTAATGATGTTATGGTTTCTCCATTTTTGGGTAGTAGAAGGGGTGGGGGAAAGGTCTTGACATGAGGTAGTGCAAGTCTAGCCATTTAGTATCAGCAGTGCTCAAGGTAAAAAATAAGGTTGGTGTTCCTAGCTAGGAAATCATGTCATTAAGTTCATTCTTGCATTGTGTCCAAAAATAATGGGTGCCTTTTAGGTGGGAGGCAAACCACATGAGGCGATTGGCTATTTGTTCATCCGGAAAGGTTTCTAACAATGTGTGGAGGTGTTCTATTGTTTTGTGAAAATAGTGGAAGTGGCTTGACTTCTGTGGCACATCATAAGATTGAGTAGAAAATATCAGAAATGAGGATGGCTTCCAAATCGGTTGTCATGGTAATGCAACAGATGAAGAGCATATTCATGCATTTTATTTCTAAGCTACGGGCTTACAGAAACATAGCTAAGCCTAATGGGAATAGAGTTGGGAAGGCCATTTAGGATAACCCCTTAGTTGTGTATTCATTGATGGGGTTTGAACCGATTTGGGGCCATTCAATTGATGGTGGGTATGGGCTTGATGTTTGTAGGGCATAGGACCTAATTTGGGAAACCTTTGTATCGTGTGGGGGAGGCTTGCTACAAATGATGTTACATGGGTTACATCTAGTTGAGAGGGTTTGGTGTCATTTTGTGTCAAGGTGTTGGGGGTTTGGTGAATTGGGTTGCTCAAGTATATGGGGTAGTTTGTTAAAGATGTTAGTTGTAGGTAATGGTAAAATTGAAAGGGTGGCTTCATCTATGATCACCTCACTTTGTAGTATGGGTCATGTTGGATTTTGTAGGAAAGTGCATTTTGGATATGAGCTCTGCTAACAAAACACTCATAAGGTTTTCCTTCCAAGCCTAATCTTCTAAGGAATAAAATGTCTAGGGTTTCTGGGAGGTGGGGTAAGAATCGTAGTATGGATGTAATGTCTTGGGGAAACTAATGATATGGCCGATGTACATGTATTGGCCTCCATGGCATGGGTGACTTGTAATAGTGGAGGTTACTCTAGCTATCAACATTTCCTCTACTTGGGTTAAAATTGATAGCTCTATGGGTTGAGGGCGGGGTCCATATTATTCCATGAAGAAAAGTGATGTACTTTTTTTCATAAGAGCACCTACAAAAACTAATTCTATTTGGGGTGAGTCTTGATTGCATTCCTGGGTAGCATTCCTTACAATTTAACAAGATTCATGAGGAAGGAGAGATTCTAAGTGGGTTTGGAATGTATGTTGAATGGTGTTGAAAGGGGATAAAGTGGAG
Organism: Taxus wallichiana var. yunnanensis; assembly: GCA_018340775.1. Classification (NCBI taxonomy): domain Eukaryota; kingdom Viridiplantae; phylum Streptophyta; class Pinopsida; order Cupressales; family Taxaceae; genus Taxus; species Taxus wallichiana. The sequence goes on along the minus strand of CM031244.1, from coordinate 579,337,052 downwards.
CTTTCATATAAAGGGAAACTTGGGGTAAGGGAATAAATTTTGGTTTTTTTGCTTGTTGTGGCGGGCTATGTTAAGGGTGTCTTTGTGAACTGCGTACGTTTGGCGGTGACGTTTATAGCTTGTTTATTTTAGTTGTAATGTAGGAGTGCTGAGCATTGTCTATTTTGTGGTGTGCTAAGGAAATACCTACTATAGCAAACCATGGATGTTATATTCTGTAAGGAATTTTACATTTGTTGTAATTGTACCTCAAATAATAATAACTAGTATAAGTTTATTTGGATGGAGTACATTAGTGCAAATTAACAAAGCACCCCAAAATGACCTATGGATCTACTTTTCTAAGGAAAAGTCATTTGGTGTGAATGCACAACATTGAGCTTTCCCAAAGTGTGGGACCTTTGAAAATGGGGAAAGCTCTCCAGAGAAGGTTGGTTCCTCTTCCTAAACTACCTGCCACAAGCTATTCCAGTGCAGTGCAAGCTAATCTATCCTAATCTAACTTCCAAGGAGATAGGGAGAGAAAGAAAACAAGGAAAAATAGAGCCTACACTAAAATGGTGATACACTAGAGAAGGAAAGTGTTGATTATCTATCAAAACTACCATGGAAACAAAGAGAGGTGAGCAATGGAAGGATGGACAAGTGCATCACAGACCAAAGATGGATTTCACACAAAAATGTTCCAAAACTCCATGAACACAGCTCCAAAACCTGTAATGAACATCGATACATGCACAAATAATTTCAATGAAGAGAGGTAAGAAGAAAACAACCAAAAATGAGCAAGGATGGACAAATGCATCACAAAACACATTTTTTATTGCTCCAGAAGTTTGCATAGAATCATCATTTTGTGGGTAAGGGGAAAAAATACCATTACAGAGAAGGGGGATGGTTCAAACTCTAGTTTCAACCCTAGGGAAGAAATGAAGGGAGAGGTAGAGAAGAAGGATGAACAACCCTTTGCAAAATGAGGCAAAATTGGCTTTTATTGCTCGAACGAAGTAACGAAGAAAGGTGAAAAACATAGGAAAATGGATTTGAGATCTCTAACCACCAACAACATTCATTAAAATTGCAAGGGCATCTTGAAACATCCATTTTTTTATGCATTCAGCCATGCTAGAGAAGAAACGAATGCCATACTTCATCAATTTTGGTGGTTGGGGGTCACTTCTGCATTTTTTCTCGTGTCAGGGACATTTCTTTAATTTTATCCTACAAATCTCCATCAAAATTTAAAATTAAAGGGTCCATCGTGTAGAGGATTTCAACATCTTTCTAATGAAACCAAAAACATGAAAACCCAAGCTCTAGTTTGAAAGATATGGCCCTCTAAAGATTTAGGGAAAAATTTGTAAAATACAAAGTCAAAATTGGGGTCAACGGGGTCAAACTTTAAATTTTTACCTTTTTGAAAAATTCCCCAAAAATCTCCGTAGCCCCGCCACTCTGAGACACATGGCATCACCTGGTTAGCTAAGGATATGCGGCCTTCAAAATAACATTCTACCCCTTTTCATAGAATTGGGAAATTTTCCCAAAATTCTCTGCGACCTCGGCGCTTTGAGACATGTGGCACCTTCTCGGTTCGGGCGGAGATGCAGTTCAACTTTTCACCTTTGTGCCTTTCACCACTTTGGAAAAAATTCCAAAATCCTCCTGACGCTCCGAATCCCGCCAATGAATGGACATGTGACATCTTTTTCTTAGCTCGGCGGGGATGCGCTCCTATTTTTTCCTTTGAGAAACTTTAACAAAAAAACCAAAAACTTAGAAGTCCTTCCACACCCCCACTGCTCCACCTTGACACGTGGACATCCTGACTAGTTGCGGGCCTCAAACAATATATTTGCCTTCGTGGGATTTTGGGCCAAAATTTTCCTTTGTGTTTTTAGCCAAAAGGCTAAGTGCCAAAATTTTTCCCGTAGGTCCGCCTTGGAAAATTTTCCCTCCAAACTCCGCCGAGCCATAACTTACAAAATACAAGGAGTTAGGAGGACTTCCTTACCTTTCTGGAAAGGGAAAAAATTATCTATCTGATGAACCAATACCCAGAAATTTTGAGTTCCTAAAATGTGTAAAAATTTGACTGATGCACAAAAGGAAGCTCGATAACCCAAAATAAGAGGGAGCTTATTTTGGTTAACAATTTGGTGACTCTCAGGGGTCATGCTCTGCTAGATGAAATATCAGTGGCCTTTGAAGCATCCATTGGGCATGGAGTCAAGCTTGATAACCAATTCTAATTTGAACTATTAAAATATGACCTCTGAGCCACTTGGAAACCCACTGAAACTAGAGTTGATCTTCACCAAAATGTTACTGAAATGGACTGTGCAAGAGCAATACAACAACACCAAAAAATATGTACAGACTGAAAATCATACATTCTCCAAATGGAACATGCAGAGTGTGTAAAAGTACTTCTTCTACTAAAAGAAAACCTACCTACTCTACTCTAACCAAGAGCAAAGGGAGCTCAAACAAAGCCTGCAACTGGCAGGGAGAAATAGCTTCCCTTCCTCAAAAATGGCAGCCATGCAAATGATTTGGAGCTGATCATGGCTGGTTGGATGATTGGAAAATCAACAAGAAGCTGATCTTCAACCCAAATTAGCAAGGTTTCAGTTGAAAACAAATCAAATACCTCTTTTAGTTGCTCTGCATTTGGATTGAAGAGGTATGATAGCTGATCCTTGGTACTTTGTAGCTCATCCTCATGCTTAAAAGCAAGCATGATTGTTGGAAACTCCTCCTTTATCTCCAATGAAGCCAAATACCTTATTGGGCAAGGTATGATTCTCTTGATATGCCCATAGCTCTGATTTTCAAATCCAAAAATGGAGTCCTCTTGTAGACCTTCTTGAATGGATGGTGTGGAAGAATTGGTGAAACTCTTATGTTGTTTCTCTTCTTCCTCCAATGAAGACCATGGAAGATTTAAATCTCCCAACCTTGATTCCAAAGAGCTGCTATAAAGTGCAGGCTGCTGCAAATGAATGCTCTCCTTCATGGCAGCAGGTTCTTGTGCTTGGAAGGTGGATGATGAAGGAGAAAACAATGTGATTTCAACCAGTTCCTCTCCATCAAAACAATCCTTCAAATCAAACGGATAATCTGCCTCTTTGTTGTGCTACTACTAATGCTCAACTTCTTCCATAGTGTTCACTTGATCAAAAAATTTTTTACCATGATTTCTTTCATCCTCCAACATGAAGTTTGAAAGATCAAAATCTTCTCAATGTTAGAGCTCGAGAGAGATGAAGTGGAAGGAAGAAGCTGAAGGTTCTTCTATAGCTTTGCTTTTGTGCTTGAAGCTTTTGGATCTACATTTTTTCCTCCACAGCTAGAATGTGCTCCTCTTCTTTTAAATTTGGAGCAACTTCCCCTTCCTTTGTTGATTGAATACAATATTACTCTTGATTGAACTCTTCCTCTAGCATGAATTTTTTCAAATCAAACTCTTCAATCTGCTACTCTAGAGGACAAGTTGGGGCTGCAAGATCTCTTTTAGAGCTTTCCTCTTCCATGGCTGATTGTGTAACTTCTATTGGATCAACATCTTCTTCCAGCAGAGTGCCAACATGGACACTACACTCTGAGAAACTTGATGACTGATCTTCTTGCTTCTCTGCTGCTATAAAATCAGCCTTGGCCACCACTTGTTCTTCAACTTTTACTCGCTTTGTAGGCTTAACCAGCAAGGGGATATTTGTAATCCTGAATTTGGTAGCCCAACTCTTCAAATTGTCTTTCATTTTTTTTCTATTAGGATCCACTTCTTGCTATTCTCCTTGATTGGAATTCTGATTTTTATGTTCCCAACATGGATTTGGGAATGAAAGAGGAGGGGTGAGTTGTAACTCAACTAGTTTTACAATTATTTGTGGTGGTGGAGGAGGTGGAACTTCTTGTTTGTTTAAAGGGAATGGCTGTTTGGAAGGGAAAAGGATAGAAGAATTGAGATGAGGTGGAAGACTAGGGGATGGATAAATGAAATCAACATTTGGGGCAGAATTCAATGGGAAGCTTGGAAATTGAAGCTCAAATTGAGATGGTTTTGCTTAAGGAATAGAGAGAAAATTACCAAATGATGGTGTAGAACTTACCCATTGACAAGGTTTTGGCACCAAGTTCATAGGCCTCTATCTCTCTTTGTCCATTGTGCAAGCTGGGAAACATCTCCACCATGAAGTCCAGCTTCTCCTGAGGGCTAAAGTGTCTTGGAAAAGGGTCAACCCATGGACAAGGTGCCCTATAACCAATTCGAAAGCCTCCATTTGAGTTGTTTCTCTTGATTGCACCATTGTTGCCTCCATTTTTGGGTCTTCTCCAACGTAACAACATCTTCCATTTGACTACCATCATTGCATGCATACTCTTGCTCTTGATATGTTTCATAACCAAACTGATTTTGGTATTGCTCATATGGGTATGCATATTGGTTTTAAATTTGATCAAAATGCTGATTTGAAGGAGTTGTAAAACATGTTGGAGGTGGAATGTACTACTACTATTGTGAATGTGAATTCCATGATGGAAATGAATTCATGATTGCACAACTTCATGGAATGATGGAAAATAATGAAATATATGGGAAGAAGAGTGAATGGAAATGAATGGAAAATGCTAGCATAATTTAGCATAGGTATATTTATTGCATTGTCTTTTATTTAATAATGTGCAACATGTGCACTCTAGTCTAGTGACTTGCATTCAATATTGTTATGTTGGATAACATTCAATATTGGTATTAGTAGTAATTATATGTGCATGTGAGATAGGTCTTATCATCTCGTAGTTGGTACCTGATAGGGTGTCATGTCTATCCATATGAGGTGTCTAATATCTATAAATATTACAGGTCTTGCATTGTTATGTAATCTGATTTCATAATTAATAATATTTGTGAGGCTTCCGTCCCTCTTTGGTCATTGCAATCTAATTCTATTCTATCATTTGGTATCAAAGCTATACCATTTTTATCATTTGGTATCAGAGCAGGTTCTATCCAAAAAAGGTTGAAGAGGAGCACTATTGGAGAGGATCCATTAGAGAAGAAGATCTGCATCAAAGGAGAGCCATTGAAGCATCTCACAGCCTCCATTCCTTCCAAGCATCCCTCAACTAAAATTTTACCTATCCACTTATTTGGAAGGTAAATTTTTTTTTTGATTAATCATTGACATAGCCAATTGATCCAACATATTGGTGGAATATTTCAAATTTGGAGATCTTTAAAAAAAAAGATCTAAGGATTTGGGGTTGAAAAAAAAAGAGATATTGAAAAAAAATTGTAGATCTAAAAAAAGAGTGAAGAAAAAGATCAGATCTAAAAAAAAAAAAAAATCAGATCTGAAAGTGGAGGTGTGAACAATTCAGGGGCAAAGGTTGAAGCAGTCCCATCAACAAAATTCCAGCAGATAGCTCTTAGAAAAAAGGATGTAACTTTTTCATACAATGTAAGATTGATGTGTCATATTTTTGATGGAAAGATAAGAAGGAGGCACACAACTTTTCAGTTTACATCATCTTCAGATTCAGCCTCTACATGTAACGAAAAGTCTATACAAGTCGAATCATTTTTTCTAAAAAAATCAAATCTAGGTCAGTAAACCGGTAAGACCTTAAAAATCAAGATTCTAATTCTTTTAAATTTTTGTGGGTTTCAAAGAAAAATATTGTATGATGTTGTTGTCAAAAGTTTAGAAAAACCCAAATCACGGTTTGTGAGAAAAGGTGAAAACAATATTCAGATTGTTTGTTTGGATCTTGGGAACAAACAGGTCAGCAGTTCAATTCCCACTCTCTCCATATTTTTTATTAAATTTTTTTTAGAAAATTACTAAATTTTGGGAGATTTCCAAATTTAGAAGCTCACCAAACACATTTAGAGCCACCACTAAATTTAGCGGAAAAACATCTATTAGGGGTAAATAATATTTTTGGCCTAAATTGTGTATTTTGTGATTCTAAACCCTTTTTTCTAAAGAGGGGAGACATAAAAACTTCATTTTGATGTACTTTAGGAGCATTTTGTATTAATTTTGGTGCATAAAGTGTAAAAAAATGAAGTGCAATTTTTTTATTTTATGTTTGGTTCTATCACACGAGATCTTTGATATCATAGTAGTGTTCGGTATATACAAAGTGCCTGCGGGAAGCGCTTATGGGTGATTCCGTCATGACTACTACCTGCACTTAACGCCTAACACAGCCTACCTAAACATCATCTAGGCATTGACCCTATAAAATTGATGGGGAGTAATAAGGACACAATACACACATATTTGAGCCCTCCCATCCATTTGTGCTTGCAAAAACCCTCTCCGTCCTTTGTCGCCTACTCGTACGTACCACGTACTAAATTCTTTCACGTGTGTTAACACTTCTTTCCGTAATGACGGGTATATTAAAAGGGTGATCTTCTTCCACATAATGATGGGTATATTAGAAGGGAGCATATATAGAAAGGTTTGGTATATTGGCTGACGGTATATTGAGAGGAGACCATAAACTTGGAGTGATAAGAGTCTTACCCTTTGTCAGAAATTCGAGTTTCGAAATTTAGATTACAAAAATGGGTGCACAAACACCAAAGTTATTCTTGCCGATTCACAATCGCTTAGGGAGACAACTATGCTGCATGGAAACCGAAGATCAAGATGTTACTTGAGTTTGAAGACCTATGGACAATTGTAGATGGAACAACAACAAGATCACTTGATGATGGAAGAAAACAAGTTCAATTTGATAGGGCCAATCAAAAGGCCAAGTTTATCATCTTGTTTGGCATAACAGATGATGTGAAACCCCAGATTAGAGATGCCACATCAGCTAAGGATGCATGGGATAAGTTGAGCATAGTCTATGAGGCAAAGAACAAGAATGGCATCCTCAACCTACTATCACAACTCCATACTCTCAAGTTCAAGCACAATGAGAAGGTTGAAGTTTTTTTGAGACGAGTTACTACTTTGAGGGCATCTTTATTCACATTGGGAAAAGAGATAAGTAATGAAGACCCCGTACCAATTGTGTTGCGAGCACTTCCTCCTTCCTACATAATCTTTGTGACAACTATCAATATGAGTGAACACACAGTCACCTTTGAGAAGTTGGTTAATCTACTCCAACAAGAAGAGGCAATGAACAACAAAGATCATGAAGATGAGCAAGCACTATCTTCCAATCATAAAGGAAAGGGGAAATTTTAGTCTAATCACAAGAAGTCCCAACAAAATCAAAGTCAACAAAGGGACCAAAGTCAATGAGACAACACCAAGAAGTGTCCCATTTGCAATAGAGGGGACATGACATCAAATATTTTTGGTAAAATTCCTATAAAAAGAGTTCATCAAGCAATTCAAAACCCAATATCCAACAGGGTAACAATAATTCAAATCAAGGGAAGTCCAACAACAACAACAATCAAGGGTAGAAAAATGGTAATTGGAAAAGAAAACCCAAACAACAAGGGTACATTGCCGAACATGAGGATGATTCAAATGAAGGACACCACATGTATTCTACTCAATTTGATGAAGAAACCAAGTCCACACAAGATATTTGGTATGTTGACTCAGGTGCAACTCAACACATGACTAGATGCAAGGATTGGTTCTACACACTACGTGACTCACCTAACAAGAACCATGTGTCATTAGGTGATGACTCATCATACAGTGTCAAGGGGATTGGAAACATTTCACTACCTCTTGGAAAGCATAACTGTAAAATCACAGATGTATTATATGTACCTAGGTTGACCAAGAATTTGCTATCGGTGTAGTCAACTCCTTAATCACAACTTGAAGCTAGATTTTGACAGTAATAATGGAGAAAAAGTGTGCTTGATAAGAGATAAGTCAAGAGGTTCCAAGATTTTAGTAAGAGCCTCCAATGTGGGATGCATGTTCCAACTTGATTTTGTCCACAAGGACGATCAAGCTCTAGTGGCCAAAGACACACAATCTATAGAACTATGGCATCACAGATATGGTCACATCAGTTTTGGCTATCTCCAAACACTTCAAAAGGGAAACATGGTGAAAGGATTGCCTACACTCAAGCACAACACTAACAAGTGTCACAATTGCCTAGCTGGAAAGCAACATAGAGTACCCTTCCAGAAGAATGCATATAGAGCTAAGGGAAAGCTTGATTTGGTGCACACCAATCTTTGCGGGCCCATGTAACCAAGTCATTCGGGATGTCAATACTTCATGCTTTGTGTTGATGACTACTCAAGAAATATGTGGATATATTGTCTAAGAAAATAGAGTCAAATATTTGAGACATTTCAAAAGTTCAAAGAACTTGTTAAGAATGAAGTTGGTCGCAAGATCAAAACTCTCCGCTCAGATCAAGGGGGGGAATTCACAAGCAATGAGTTCAAGACTTACCTGGAAGCTCATGGGATTCGTCGACAAATGCCTCCTACTCACACACCACAACAGAATGGTATAGTTGAGAGAAGGAATCGTACTATCATGGAAATGGTGCGATGTATGATTGACGACTCAGGTTTAACAAAGACATTTTGGGCAGAAGCTACAAGAACTATAGTCTATTTGTTGAACAGAGTGCCCATAGTAGCTCTTGAAGGAGTGACACCTCAAGAAGCATGGTCAAATTGGAAACCATCAATTGCACACCTAAGAGTATTTGGGTGTAAAGCTAGCATGCACATACCCAAGAAGAACAAGAACAAGTTGGATATGAAAGCTAAGAAACTGATATTCATTGGATACAGTGAATAAGCACTTGGGTAAAGATTATGGGATCCGAAAGTAAAGAAAGTATACACAAGTAGGGATGTTGAGTTATTTGAGAAGAAACAAGCAGATGCTCGCTCAACGACTCAACAAACATGCGAGAATACACCTCTTGTGAAGACATAATTTAATGTTCCCACTAAAGATGATAGTGATGAATTAGATGATGGTGAAAACTTGGATCCACCACAAGCCAATGGAACAGCTAATAAGTTACCTAAATGGTATACTCAATTAATAAGAGATGTAAATTTGGATGAAGAACATAACACATCATCCAATCCTGGACCTAGAACTCGTAGTCAAGCTCGTGAAGAGGTCAATTATGCCCTAATGAGCGAGAGTTGATGAAACGGTTGAGCCATATCGATTCAGGAAGCCCTACAATCAAAAGCTTGGAAAGATGCCATGGATTCAGAGTATCAGTCAGTGATGAAGAACAACACATGGCAACTTATCGACCTTCCACCAAGGAAGAAACCCATTGGATGCAGATGGATATTCAAGACTAAATACAAATCAGATGGGACTATTGACAAGTATAAGGCAAGGCTTATAGCAAGGGGTATGCACAACAAGAAGGCATTGATTGTGAGGAGACATTTGCTCCCACAACCAAGATCAAGACAATCGGGATGATCTTTTCTCTACTGCACAATTTGGTTGGAAAGTCCACCAAATAGATGTGAAAAGTGCCTTTCTTAATGGAGATTTGCAAGAAGAAGTCTATATGACTCAACCAAAGGGTTATGTAATACCGGGAAAAGAGATGGTGGTATGCGAGACTCATAAAATCTCTATATGGCCTAAAATAGGCACCCCGGGCATGGTACATCAAAGTTGATGAGCATCTCACAAGTCATGGATTCAAAATGAATCCTTATGACCCCAATCTCTACCTCAAAAAGAAAGGGGGAGATTGTCATTGTGGGTTTTTATGTCGATGATCTAGTCATTACAGCGATTCTGTGAAGATGATTAATGCAATAAAGAAGGATTTTAATCGATCGTTCGACATGATAGATCTCGGGCTCATGCACTATTGTCTTGGGTTGGAAGTATGGAAAAAAAAGAATCATATCTTTGTGTCACAGTTTAAATACACCAAGACAATGCTTGAGAAATTTAGGATGATGGACTACACTCCTATTGCTACACCTATGGAAGCGAGACTTCAGTTATCTCATTCCGATCCATCACCACCGGTGAATGCAACTCTCTATCGGCAGTTGATCGGGAGTCTCATTTACCTGACATATACTAGACCAGATATCAGCTTTGTAGTCAGCTATTTATCACGCTTCATGTAAGAACTGAAAATATGTCATTGGAAAGTAGCAAAGAGAATACTGAGATATCTAAAGGGTACAGTTGACCTTGGTCTAGAGTACAAGAAGAACGACAACTTCTTCTTGATAGGATATTTAGATTCAGATCATGCAGGAAACATGGATGATAGGAAGTCAACATCAGGCTTCGTCTTCTTTATGGGATCTGGACCGATATCATGGGGAAGTAAGAAATAGAACTTTATTTCTTTCTCTTCTACAAATTGAGTATTGAGCTTGAGTGAAAGCTGTTTGTGAAGCAATATGGCTACGTTGAATACTAGAAGGAATTGGTCTACCACAACAAAAATCTACTCTAGTATATGTTGATAATGAAGGAGTTCTAAAGCTTGTTTGCAATCCAGTATTTCATGAGAGAATCAAGCATATTGAAGTACGGAGTTCATTTCATACACGAGCATGTCTTAAAGCACAACATACAACTCGGTTTTGTCCTCTGACTAAACAGAAGGCGAGATGTTTTCACTAAGTCACTTGCACATGAAAAATTCACACTATTCAGAGAGTTACTCTCCACTTCATTAGAAACTATGCAAAATTAAGGGGGGGAATGTTAGCATAATTTAGCATAGGCATATTTATTGCATTTTATTGTATTGTCTTTTATTTAATAATGTGCAACATGTGCACTCTATTCTAGTGACTTGCATTTAATATTGTTATGTTGGATAACATTCAAAATTGGTATTAGTAGTAATTAAATGTGCATGTGAGATGGGTCTTACTATCTCGTAGTTGGTACCGATAGGGTGTCATGTCTATCCATATGAGGTTGTCTAATATCTATAAATATTACAGCTCTTACATTGTTATGTAATCGATTTCATGATCAATAATATTTGTGAGGCTTCCATCCCTCTTTGGTCATTACAATATAATTATATTCTATCATTTGGTATCGAGCTATACCATTATTATTAGAAAATAGGTCTACAACTTCGAGAGATAGGTTGCTGTTGGATTTGTTGTTTTTTCATGAGACACTAAAAGAAAATGAAATATCTAACCCCAATGTCCCACAGTGCATGCCAAAAATATTAGTGAAAATTCACAAAACCCCCAAAATGACCTATGGATCTAATTTTCTAAGGCTAAATAATTTGGTTTGAATGCACAACATTGAGATTTCCCAAAGTGTGGGACCTTTACAAATGGGGAAAGCTCTCCAGAGAAGGCTGGTTCCTCTTCCTAAACTACCTTCCACAAGCTATTCCAATGCAGGCAAGCCAATCTAACCTAATCTAACTTCCAAGGAGACATGGAGAGAAAGAAAACAAGGAAAAATAGAGCCTACACTAAAACGGTGATACACCAGAGAAGGAAAGTGTTGATTATCTATCAAAACTGTCATGGAAACAAAGAGAGGTGAGCAATGGAAGGATGGACAAGTGCATCACAAACCAAATATGTATTTCACACAAAAAATGTTCCAAAACTACATGAACACAGCTCCAAAACTTGCAATGAACATCCATACATGCACAAATAATTTCAATGAAGAGAGGTAAGAAGAAAACAACCAAAAATGAGCAAGGATGGACAAATGCATCACAAAACACATTTTTATTACTCAGAAGTTTGCATGAGAATCATCATTTTGTGGGTAAGGGAAAAAATTCCATTACTGAGAGAAGGGGGCGGTTCAAACTCTAGTTTCAACCCTATGGAAGAAACGAAGGGAGAGGCAGAGAAGAAGGATGAACAACCCTTTCCAAAATGAGGAAAAGCGGCTTTTATTGCTTCGAACGAATGAATGAAGAAAGGTGATAAACACGGGAACATAGATTTGAGATCTCCAACCACTAACAAGATTCCTTAAAACTACAAGGGCATCCTGAAAAATGCATTTTTCGATGCATTCGCCCATATTGGAGAAGAAACGTACGCCATACTTCATCAATTTTGCTTTGGTTGGGGTCAGTTTTATGCTTTTTCCCATATCGAGGACATTTATTCAATTTTCTCTCGTAAATCTCCATAAAAATTTAAAATTTAAGGTTCCATCATGTAGAGTATTTCAAATCTTTCTAATGACACCAAAATGTGAAAAGCTCGAGCTCTGGTTCGAAAGATATGGTCCTCTGAAGATTTATGGAAAAATTGGTAAAAACAGAGTCAAAATTGAGGTCGAGGCGGGTTCAAACTTTAAATTTTTACCTTTTGGAAAAATTCCCAAAAAATATGCATGGTCCCACTACTCGAGACATGTGGTATCACCTGGTTAGTTGAGGAGATGCGGCCTTCAAAATAACATTCCCGCCCTTTTCGCAGGGTGGGAAATTTTCCTCTCGTGGCCTCGCCACTTTGAGACACGTGGCACCTTACGGTTTGGTGTGAGGATGCGGTTCAAATTTTCACCTTTGCTCCTTTCACCACTTTAGAAAAAAATTTAAAATCCTCCCAACATCCCGACTCTCGTCGATGAATGGACACGTGGCATCTTTTGCTTAGCTCGGTGGGGATGCGCTCCTATTTTTTCCTTTGAGAAACTTTGACAAAAATGCCGAAAACTTAGAAGTCCTTCCACCCCCACTCGATTTGCCTTAACACGTGGTGCATCCTGAATAGTTGCGGGCCTCCAACAATATATTTTCCTCCGCAGGTTTTTGGGCCGAAATTTTCCTTTGAGTTTTTAGCCAAAAGGCTAAGTGCCAAATTTTTCCCATGGGTCCGCCTTGGCAAATTTTCCCTCCAAACTCTGTCGAGCCATAACTTGTAAAATACAAGGAGTTAGGAGGACTTCCTTACCTTTCTCGGAGAGGGGAAAGAATTCTTTATTTGATGAAGCAATATCTAGAAAATTTTGAGTGCCTGAAATGTGTAAAAATTTGACTGAGGCACAAAGGAAGCTAGTTAACCCAAAATAAGAGGGAGCTTATTTTGGTTAACAGGAGCTTTTTTTTATAAAAATCTAAAATGGGAAAGAGAAATTTTTGTAAAACTTATCCCTATGATCAAGTAGTAGATGAGGCTTTGCTGACTTTTTTCCATTGATGCTAACTAAAGACTCATAAGATTTTCCTTCATTGCCTAATCTTTCAAGCTTTTAAATGCCTAGGGTTTCGGGGTAGCGGGTTAAGAACTATAGTGTGGAGGAATTAATAGGATTTAGGGATGTTTTAGATTCAAGAAAATTCTTCCCATAAAATTCCTTCCATTATAGTATCTTATTTATTTTTTGTAGTTATCTATAAGTCTATAGTTAGCTTAAATAGGTTTTATAGTTACTTTTTTTTCCTTTAATGTGTTTTGTAAGATATTTTATTTGCTCAAATGCTTGAATTTTCTAAGAATATTTCATTTTTTCTCTTTAACAACAAGAGAATGCATAAATCAATTTTGAAGTAACAATTACATGTATATAAAATGACCCAGATTGTACACAAAATACTTGTCTTCATATATATGGACATCATATTACAATCAAGTGTAGTGCTTTTTAGTAGACGTATATGTACAAAATATTTATAGTTGTTGCTTTTTCATTTTGTGCCATCTAAAAATGTTGCTACTAGCTCTGCGTGGTCTACATCTTGTTTGGCAGGAGTCATTGTGTACTGTACAAGAGAGTTGTTCCTTGCCCTTGTAGGTAGATGGAGTCACAAAGAAAATGAACCTGTACGTATGAAACAACACCTATTTAATAATGTTCCACAAGTCATCTGTAGTCCTTATTTGTTCTTTAAGAGCATTAACAGGTACACCAAGTAGGGTTATTGCTACATCATCAAAATTGTTACCCATATTTGTCCCAGTTCGGTCTTTCTACCATCATGCGAAGTGCATATCTATAATCGATGTAATTGTGGACAAGTTGCATTTATGCAGTGCCATGTTGAGTATGGGCTGTAATTAGTTTTTTCGGCATTTTTATTATTAACAACATGTGAACAAGCAGGGTAACAATAGTTTTCCATGTTGAGATGTATAATAGTTGCAATGGTAATGATCTATTCGTTAGTGTTGGGGCTGCTACAAGCATGAATATCAGCAATTTTCTTCTCCACAAGTGTTTGTGTACTGACTGGAGCTGGGCTAGAAGATGATTCTACTGTGGTTAACCAAATTTGTAGTGATTATATCTCTGGTACTACTGGTGTTACAAACAGTCGGGTAGAAGGAGCTGATGTTAGTGTTCTACCTCTAAACTTTGTAGTTTTAGCTTTTCTAACAGCTAGTATTGGCATTTCCGTTGTAGGTTGATCATGTTGTGGTTGTAAAATTTGGTTTTCCTCATCATAGAGTACTCCCCATAGAGTAATCGTTATGCAATATCCAGTGTGATCCTTTATAGTAATTGTAGAATGTTGTGTGCTACTTCCATCTTTTCAGTGCTCTTAGAAATTTAGACCAAAAATTTACTACACCTATAACATCCACGGTAGTTCCGAGAGGCATTTATTAGATTGTCTTGATTGGTTTGAAGTGGAAAGCATTTTTTTGTATGAATGTAGTAGGTTCTGTATAAATCTCTAAAATAAAATCCATTCCTAACATGATTTCCCATGGGCTGCTAGAATCCCTATAGCCTGCCTTAACATATTTAAGAGTCCCCTTTGAAATTCTGTAAATTGTGCCTTCCTATATTTTTGCATGGTAAAAAGTTGCAGCTTTGCCAAAACATGTAACGTTTATGTCGTCACCAAGAGTGTCAATCACATTGAAATTGAGAATCTGGCCTTCTCCTTTTGCATTGTTGTAGTCATGTATTGTTCCTTTGCGAATGACTCTTCCTTCCAATATCCATGCCATATGATATGGATGTAGTTTGTTAATAGTTGTTGGCGCGCCAAGTGCTTTTCCTAGAGTGGTATTTGCCATTTTGACAAGCCCTACCACTTTTACGTTGACACTGCCAAAAGTGTGTAAAAGATAAGTAACTTATACAATTGTGAAAAGTTCAATCAGAATACAACCAAATAAACGTAAACGTAATGAGAATAGAAAATATTTCATAAGAAAAGAACGCAGTATATTAACAATAAGCTTTGATACATATTGTAAGGGTCATAGTAAATTCTATAATTTTGAAATGTATTCATAAATGTGTGTATATATGTGGATACTAAGTGAAAGCAGAAGATGGAAAGCTCTGCCAATTTGTCCCTTGCACATTTTTTTATATTTTCTCAGAAAATTAAAATGATTAAAAATTCTTTCGTTCAAGCTTTAAGATGTTTTTTTCAGTTTTTAATTTGTTTTCATAATTATATATTAAATATTTAAATATTGTTATGGTGATTGTTATATAATCTTAAGGAAGCAAGAAAATGTTGAGTGTTTTTTGTATTTAATATTATTTTGTACATTTGTTTAAAAATTAATTTTATTATGATGATTGTTAAATTTATGATATACAACAATGTTTCATTTTGCTGTGCATTACTACACCCATCCATCCTTGTGGCAGTTTTTAATGGAGAAATAAAAAACCTCTTCGACCCACTTTGTGGCTTAAGAAAAGGGGACTCTTTAAGCTTGTAACTATCATCATCCTCGGCAAGCTTCCCTCTAGACTGTTAAACTCCAATGGGGAATGGACCAAGAATTCAATGCCTACAAGTCCAATATCTTCTTTATGAATGTCCTAGTTTGACGGAAAATGGTAATTCTCTTCATCGTACAATTCAGCGAAGGGTTGTGTCTTACCAAAAACTAAGGCTTCCCACTTCACCTCAAGAATACAAATGAGCTTTGAGCATCGAGCATTAACATGATGAAAAACAATTGAGTAATTGGACCCAACATTGGCAATCAGCCCCACCATGGCAATGAATTCTCAGTATGGAAGTTGAGACAAATAGTACTCCCTAGAGCATTCATGGAAAATGCATTTACATGCCTTCAACCATTCAAGACACTCTTTCACATCCTGAAACTCTTGCTTATGGTATGGCTAGGCATCTTTACAAGGAACGACTCTACTTTCTCAAGTTGTCTCATGGTATGTTGGATATGGTCCATGTATATGTTTTAAATTTTTGGAATTTAGTTGGAATGGCTACCTAGCTTTGCATGGCTATGAATGTACTGGTCTTCAACACCACTTGCAATTTGGAAACACGTGAATTAAATACATTTTCCCAGTAAACCCACATGGTCCTGCATAAAGATAGAAAATGGAATTCATCTCTTTTCCAATCTGCAGGTGCTGCCTATGTTCCAAGACTTGCATATGTTTCAAATTATTTCTAGATTGATGTCAGTTGTAGCGTGGCTTCTGATGCTATCTATGTAGACAACTAACTCTGATTTAAAATAGTAAACCAATAAGAGTGATGCCAGGATTCCCATACAAAGCTACCTAACCCTTTTACAAAATGGTGCCAGAGTGTTGTCCACTCAAAATTCCCCTTCTTTTAAGAAGTTAAAAATTAAAATTTTGAGGTTAAGTGTCTTTTCTGTTGTCCTGGTAATGTGAAAAGTCAAGAAATTGGGAAAATCTACGTTTTTTGGGTCATTTTGTGTGTTTTTCGGGCCTGTCGGACATTTTTGTCCTGTGTGTCCCAGGTTCATTCGGGCTCTCTATTCCTCGATCGGCCGGTTTACCCGAAGACCGTTCTTTTCGGGCCCGTCGAAACTTTTTGTCCCAAGTGTCCCAAGTTTTCCTGGACTAGTTGTTCCATTTTCGTCCGATTCGGTCGAGTCACGTATTCCACGTACTTTTGTCCCGCATGTCCCAAAAGTATTTGTGCGTCTTTTCCCCGCTTCACTCGAATCGGCCGAACCGCGTACTTCACACTTTCATGTCCCTCGTGTCCCAAATGAACCAAGTGCCATTCGTGCTAATTTTTCCCACTCTACCCGAATATATTGCTTTTCAATTTGGTAGATGGGTACTTAATACGCATTTATTGCCTTTCTCTCTCCTAAATGGCTATATAATGAACTACCCCCTATGCGTTTTTGCACACTAATTTCATGCTATCTATTGCTCGAACCCTTGTAACCAAAATTTCTGCGTGCATATCCATTTCCCTTGCAATTCCATCCCAAGTCCAACCTGCAGCTCTGCTCTCCAAGTTACTATCAACATGAAGATTAAATTCCAGGGGCAGGAACAAGTTTCACCACTCGAGTCTGTCGTTCCCGATATCGGGGATAGTGAAGTTTTCCACCTTGATTTTGGGGATTTTTGGGCAAGGATGACAGATGCAAACCCTTGCTATGGCACAGATGATTCATGACAGTGGCTTGGTGTTCACTAGTGGCTTCCCAATTTTAGTACAATGTGCAGACACAGTACTCACTTGTGGAGCTCATTTCAGTCCCGACTCAAGCAAACTAACAAACGTGCATGGAGAACTCATTGCCAAGTTAGATGCCACCGCCATTAGCACTACCCTAAGGATTCCTGAGATGGAAAATGCTATAGTTATCTCCCAGAATCAAACACAGGCCTTTTTCGATCAAGACAGTGATAACTATAAGGCACAGTGGCGAAGTCCTGGCTAAAAAACCCTAAGAAGGGGGCATTTCATTTGTCCAAGACTCTTTTCCATTCAGATTTCAATGAAGAATTGTCGCATTTTATAATCCTACTGGCTCGAGTCATGGGTTTACCCTCTACAAATGAGTTCCATTTCTGGATGTGCCCGCTTATCAATATGGTGTGTGAGGGGACTCAAAATATCAACTGGACAGAGATCATCAGTATGAACCTAGCAGAGCAACTGTCAAATGTGTAGCAAACTAAGAAATTTTATATGACTTCATACCTGATGTATACTCTGGCAGCATCGAGGTAATTTTTGGTTTCTCATACATCGATGCTCACAAGGATGACCCCGTGTATGCCTACCGCATGCAGTTCTTCCTGGAAACCAACAATCACAATTTCCAAAGGGTGAATGATGCTTTCACCATATACATGGTCAAAGCTACTAGAGAGTGATACCACAAGGAGATTTTCTCGATGAAGCTATGAATCGATATCGCACTACGGTGCCTACTTTATTTAATTCGAGAAAATTTTCCTATATCAAGCTTCTTTGGCTATGAGAGCACTCCCCTCAAGCTTCCTATGTTCTGCAATGACAAAATGGCCTTGATAGAAGTGTGCAGGTAATTGGACAAATTGCATAGAACTTGAAGGGATAAGAAAATTATTGGCTTGCATTTCCCCATCTCTTTGGGAAACTACACCTGCAAAACAACCCTGGACACACAAAATATAGAAAGAGCCCTAGCTCCCATCACTGTCCATTTCTTCAAGCCAAGAACTTGTTTTGACTTGAAGAAGTTTATTGAGCAGAACATCAAGATCACCTATCATCATAGGGTAGACACAGAGGACTATTGGGCTGACTGTGCTGATGATTTTGAAGCCAGAAGGAGGCATTATGGCAGGTTTTCCCTCTAATTAATCCAAGAGCTTAACCTGTACCAAGTTCCTGAAGGGCTCCAGGATGACAATTTTGACCTGTACTCATATGAGTATGACAACGTGGTCAAACACACTCCCTTAGAGGACTTGGATTGGTTCAAAAAGGAGAAGGATGATTTGGCTGAAATCCTAGCTCCGGTCTTAGTCAGGACCAAGATCTGGTTTGATAGGAAAGTCCGTGAGCTTAGGAGGCACTCAGGGGAATCCTCCTCTAAGGATGCTTCAACACCAAGGAGGGAAGCATTGACACCTAGATCAAAAGCACCTGTGCAAACCCCTCCTGCCTCATCAACTCAAGGACCTGCAGTCACTACTCCTTCCTCATCCACCCAGGTGTATAAAAAGAAAGTCAAAGAAGATAAAAAGGAGATTGTGGAAGAAGACCCTCTAAGGAAGCATGCAAATTGCCTTGGGACAGAGAAAATTATTGTTCTCGAGTGAAAGTGAAGAAAGTGAAGTGCCAACTCCTGTAAGTGCCCATGAAGCCCCAATGGATAAGGATAAAGAAGTCCAGAGCACTGAACTTCCAAGACCTTTGTTGATTCCTCTACACCAAGAGCCCCAAGCGCTCCAATCATATCTCAACTCGAGGCAACACAGCAGTAAAGACCTTGGGCGCCATGAGTTCTCTTTATCTTGGTCCATTTTCCCCACCTGCTTCTTCCTCCTCCTCTTTTGCATGGGTGCAGCCTCTTGTCGACAGTAGGAAGAGAAAGTCTTCCTCCCGGATCTCAGGACCAAATTTTGATCTTTGTGGCAGCCTTGTTAGTAGCACTACTCCTCACGTCAAAAATCCGAACTACCTCCAGGATAGTGTCTGATGCTCAAGGCCAACAATTCCTGGAGATATCCAAGCCTAAGGTAGACAAACCTGAGTAGGATTTGCAGGCATCCGACCTTGAACTCTCAAGAATTTCCATGGGAGAGTCCACCCCTGAAGGTGAGATCCACAATCTTCAGGAAATAGTCACCAGAGTCATTGGGAGGGTAGAGAGAGGGCAGAAAACCATTGAACAGTTGGAGGAACAAGCCCAGATTCTTACGAGTTTCATCAAGTCCCTGTTGTCCAAGGATAAAGTTTTGGATCCTACCCCATTGACTACTCTTCCACCACCTGTAATTCTGAGCCAGGATGAAGTGCAGAGTATCAAAGACATGCACAAGTATTTTGTATATGGAAGGGCTATGGAGGCCATGGTGGATGATATGCTGGTTGCAGGATTAAACTTCATTGATGAAGCCTTCAAACTCCACGGGAAGGTGAGTAATTTGCAACAGAAGCTCTCCTCCACTATTGGGAGCATTGATAAATAACTTAAACTTTGGAACAGTTGCATAGTAGACCTCCGCCTCATGGGACAAGCAGATGAAAACATTTTATTGGAAAGCAAGGTATTTGAAGATACAAAGGATAATTTTTCAAAATCCACGGGTCTACAAAGTGTGGAATGGAAGATCAAGGTCCTGGAGGAGGCTTTAGGAGAATTAAGAAATAGCTGGTAGAAGGGTGAGACCTTAAAAACACTAGTTATATCTGCCTTCAAAGATATACATTTCCATCTTCATGATGAGACTTCTGGTGTGCCTCTCTCTTTACAAGAAATTAAAGCTCAATTCAGAGCTTTTATCAAAGGTGATCTATTTAAGGAGAGTTCCATTTCCAAGGAAAAGATGAAGGAGATCTGCTCTCTTCAATCGGCTATAGAAGAAGCGAACAAGGATTATCATACTCATGTCGAATTCGACAAAGAAATGGAGAAGTGCCTCGGATTTTGGACTCAGTCTACTACCAACACATCAGTCCCACATGGCAGAGACATAGCAGAGGCGTTGAAGAGATTCAGACAACGGATCCTTAAATCAGTGGGTCCCTCCCAATCTTGAACGCTTGTCTTCTTCTCCTGATTCTTCTCCTTCTTCTCTTCTTCATCATGAATTTATTGTATTTAGTTGGGGTATTGTGATTTGCAGCCCTTTAACTAATCATTAGTTAAAAGAAGTAGTTACTGGGAGTAACTAATTTGTAAACTATATAATGGCCTCTCCTCGCCATTTTAAAGGAGGAAGATCTTGGCTTATTTCTGAAAGTGCAAATAAATCTTGAAGAAATCAATACAGAAGGATTTTTCATTCTTTGTCTATCTGGTTTCCTTTATTCCCAAGCTATTCATTTAATCTTGTTAGATCATTTGTCTGTATTATGCTGAGAAGCTTTGTATTCTTGCAGATGTTATTTACAGAACTTTGTGTCTTTTCAAATTTCATCTTATTAATGTGATACAAATGATCTTATTCCAATTCATTGTACCCTCGCATGCATAAGGAATTACTCTGTCATCTATAATTCTGAATGGTGCCTTTCTACTCGTTCTCACATTTTCATTCCTCAGTCCTTTTGTGATTGATGATCCTTTTAGAAAACACTTTCATAATATCCAAGTTCCACAGTAAAATCATGCTTTGTATATGTGTAAATAAGTTCGTTTCTGAATAAGGGAACCTCTCCCATTAAAGAGGAGGGACTTCTTGTCCCCTGACTGTTGCTCTTCTTGAAGTCCTTTTGACAACCAACAATTTTTGGTGACTCACCTGGGAATCATATTCCAGTTCTATAATCATTTATTGATCATCTTTTGATCTGGCGACTCCACATTTTACTCGAGGGAGAAGGGCCCTTGGTATTGAAGATTCTCAGTTTCAGCTTTTGGAACAAGCAGGTTTTCCTTTCCCTTCAACAAGAAGAAATAGAGAGGCTCGTTCAACAAGCACTCCTCCTATCAAAAATAGAATCCCTATGGGTGGTATTCCTTCAGAACAAATCAGTCCTAATCTTCGAGCCCTGATTCTTGTTGGTGTTTCAGTTCCTCTTCAAGCCATTTTTCCAAGAATGGTGGTACCATTGCCTTGGGGCCATCGTGTTGGGCCTCTTGCCCTTCCTCAGCCTTTGCATGAGTTACCCAGAGGTAATCGGAAGAACTTTCCTAAATTCAAGGGTGATGGTAAAGTACATCCTGATGAACACATCGCAGCCTTCATAGTTACATGCGGAGTTCTAGGAGTTGAACATGAAGACGTCTCCGTAAGGATTTTTGTTGAGACTTTACAAGATAATGCTGCTGATTGGTTCTATCACCTTCCGGCCGGAGCTATCACTAGCTGGAACACAATGAGAACTAGGTTTGAAAACCATTTCAAACCGGTGGAAGACGTGCATGCTTTGCTAGCCCAAATTTCTCAAATAAAGAAGGAATCACAAGAGCCCATGAGAGAATTTGTGGCTCGATTCAATAGGTTGATTAACAAAATTCCACCAAATACTCAACCTGTAGATCAAATCCAAAATGCTTCTTCCTAAACGCCCAATTGCCTGAAGTTAGTTATGCACTTGAGAAGGGCTAATCTCGCAACATTGGCCGAGGATCAAACTCTTGCTGTTAGTGTTGAAGATGATTTAATCATGTCAGGGAAGTTGAGGAGAGACCCTTCTAAATCTAAGTCTGCTTCTTCCTCCTCTTCCACTCCTGGACCTAATACTGATCCATTGGTACAAAAACTTGCAAATGATCTCATCGCCATTAAGAAACAATTGGCTCAGCATACTCCATATGCAGATGTTCCAAGGAGGAATTTTCAGCCCATAAATCATTTGCCTGCTTCTCAAACAAGGCTAGTGCTTGAAGGACCTCCTATTAAAGTTCCTATCAATGCAACCTGTGAAGTTGAAGAACCAGAGGATGAGGAGGTTAATGAAGATTGTGAGGAATTTGTTGAAGAGGTTGATGATGAAACAGATGAACTTGAGGGATCTCGAGTTAATTTCTTCACCACTGAAGGCATTGATGAAGGAGATGATTATGACGAAGTAGTAGCAGACATGAATAGCAAATCATACATACCTGTCATGACTCGAGAGCATAAACAAAGAGGGAGAAAGTGATGCAGCCCACCAAGAAGTTTAAGGAGTAGTTGACAACTATCCTGTAATTACAAAAAGAGGA
Organism: Taxus wallichiana var. yunnanensis; assembly: GCA_018340775.1. NCBI lineage: Eukaryota > Viridiplantae > Streptophyta > Pinopsida > Cupressales > Taxaceae > Taxus > Taxus wallichiana. The sequence continues at coordinate 579,314,536 of CM031244.1, read as the reverse complement.
TCCCCTATCCCCATTTCATCTACACCAAAGGTGAGTCTGTCACATTCCGCTACTAAAGTTACATCTTTTTCCCCTAAAATTGATAAACCTAGGATCTCAAGTGATGATAACCCATCCACTTCTGGGTCTTTTGATATTATTGATCACCTAAAAAAGACTAAGGTTCAAATCTCAGAGGCTGAATATTATCAAACCCATCCCAAGGATTTTGCTAAAATGATTCACTTTGTCAATTCCCATTCTAAAAATACCTCTAAAGGCCTTTTGCCCACTCCTGCTTCTACACCTCACCCAATGAAAAAATCAAACCATTCTATGTAACACTCCTTATAGCTGGCCATAGGCTCAGTAATTGCATCATAGACTCAGGAGCATCAGACAATGTAATGCCTACCAAAGTAGCTCATGCCTTAGGCTTGACTCTCACATGCACTTACGGATCTTGTTATTCCATGGAGAGTAAGGAAGTGCCCTTGGTCGGAAGGATTAAGGATGCACAAGTGGCTTTTGCCACTTTTCCAGAGAAGAAAGTTTTGGCTACTATTCTAGTAGCAGACATTCCTCCTTCATATGGGATGCTGCTAAGCAGAAATTTCTGTAAGGATGTGGGTGGAGAAATTCAAATGGATTGGTCACATGCCCTCATACCTGTTAATGGGCAAATGAAGAAGCTACTTCGAGAAGCAATCTGAGTATATTGTACAAAAAATGGATGATCCCAAAGCACAAATACTCTATGAGGATATAGGACATGGCAACTACATGATTATGTCTCCAGAAGAAATCCAACTCCCCAAAGTGTCACCTAAAGATCCTAATGGTGTTTGGATATTAGAGTTTGATGGAAGTTGTTCTTCGGCTGGTTCTGGGGCTGGTGTCATATTGGTATCACCTGAAGGAAACATTCATCCTTTCTCATTCAAGTTGCAATTTGAAAATACCAATAATACAACAGAGTATGAAGCTCTCATTCTTGGACTCCAGGTGGCAAAAGAACAAGGTGTGAAGAATCTTCTAGCTCGTGGGGATGTGGAATTGATCATCAAACACATTAGAAACCTCCTCCAGGTAAAGAATGGAAGGTTGAAACATTATCGGAATTAGGACTCATGAACATTGGAAAATGTTGCACCCCAGAAGAAAAGAAGAAGGTAATTAGTCTTTTGAAAAAGTATAAAGATGTCCTTGCTTATTCCTATGAAGACTTAAAAGCCTTTCAACCAAAGGAGATGCAACATTTTATCCCTCTCAAACCTGGGATTAAGCCTTTTAAATAGAAGTAGAGGCAATACAATCCTAAAATAGCTGACACCATCTTTCAGGAAATACAGAAGTTATTAAAGGCTAAAATCATTTTTCCTATCCATCATTCAACATGGATTGCCAATATTGTGCCTGTTAGAAAGAAAAATGGTGAGATTCGTATCTGTGTTGACTTCAGGAATCTAAATCAAGCTTCCTTAAAAGATAATTATCCCTTACCTATGATGGATCAGGTCTTGCAAGTAGTAACGGGATCTGAAATGTTGTCTATGCTTGATGGCTTCTCAGGATATAACCAGGTAGAAGTTAATACTGCAGATCAACACAAAATGGCTTTCACTACCCCTTGGGGTACCTTTGCTTACAAAAGGATGCCTTTTGGGCTCATTAATGCCGGTGCTACTTTTCAGAGAGCTATGGACTTAGCCTTTGGAAGTTTGAAAGGGAAGTGTATTGTTGTATACCTTGATGACTTGACTGTGTTTTCTAAAATAAGGGCCGATCATTTTCAGCACCTGGAAATAGTTCTTTTGAAATGTAGAGAACATGGGATCTCTTTAAATCCTAAGAAATCTATTTTTTGTGTCACGGAGGGGAAATTATTGGGGCACGTTGTCTCCAAAGATGGTATAAAAATTGATCTTGAGTGAGTTCAAGCTATTCAGAAAATTCCTCTTCCAACCAAAGAAAAGGGAGTGCACTCTTTCTTTGGTAAGATCAACTTTCGAGAAGGTTCATCCCCGATTTTGCAGAGCTAACTTTAAATATCTCCCAAATGATGAAAGTAAAACAAACGTTTGGTTGGTCTCCCAAGGGAAAGAAGCCTTTGAAGGTATTAAAGGGCCATTGCTAAAACTCCTGTTTTAGCATGTCCAGGTTTCAGCAAAGATTTCATTATCTATTGCTACACCGCGGATAACACCTTGGCTACTGTTTTGACTCAGGAAGATTCTAATGAGCACAAACTCCCAATTGCATTTATGAGCTATATTCTAAAAAATCATGGGTTAAAATACACCATAATGGAAAAACATTCTTTTGTAGTGGTTAAAGTATCAGCAGGTTTCGCGTTTTTACATTCTTAACTCTCACTCCACGGTGTTGGTACCGGATACAACTATCAAGTCAATTCTCACACAGCAGGAATTTGGATCCAAGAGAGGGAACTGGGTGGCCAAGGTCCAAGAATATGACATTGACATCAGACCAACTAAGCTCATCCGTGGAAAAGGCCTGTGTGAACTCATCGCTGAAGGAGCTAGACATGAGTTACTGGAGGATAAAGTTGGTCTTCCTACCATTCTGTTTCTTAGCTCAGTTGACGAATGGTATGCTGATATCGCTATTTTTCTCACCTATTGGGAATGCCCCTCTCATTTGTTTACCAAAGAAAAAAGGGATGTTAAACTAAGGTCAGTTCAATATGTGTTGTGGGAAAACGCCTTGTTTAAGCGTGGGTTAGATGGAAGGTTTTTGAAATGTATCGACAAGGAATAGCAGAAGAAGCTACTCTCACTTTTCATGATCAGGCATGTGGAGGGCACTACTCATCAATTGTTACTGCTCATAAAATACTTCGTGGAGGATATTACTGGCCTACCTTGTTCAGAGACACATCAAAATGGGTTGATAAATGTGAGGCTTGTCAGACTTTCATGGGTAGACCCAAGTTGGCCTCCTTGCCCCTTAAACAAGTTGTGATCGAAGAACCTTTTCAACAATGGGGTTTAGATTTCATTGGAACACTTAATCCCTCTTCTAGTGCTGGTCATACTCATGTATTAACCACCACAGATTATTTCACCAAATGGGTAGAAGCCATTCCAGTAAAGAGTACTACTTCAGAAGTAGTATGCAGCTTTATCAAAGAAAACATCTTGGTAAGGTATGGTGTGCCAAACAAGATTGTGACAGATAATGCTTCAAACTTTTCTTCAACTGAGATGATGGATTTTTGCTATGGATATGGCATCTCCCTGGCTCACTCCTTAGATTACTATCCTCAGGGAAATGGACAAGCAGAATCAACAAATAAAAATCTGGTGGCCATAATAAGGAAATTAGTCAATGAATCCCAACGGAACTGGCACAAGAAACTCTATGATGCTCTTTGGGCAGATAGGATCACACCTAAGAGAGCCATTGGGATGTCTCCTTTTCAGGTAGTATATGGAGTGGAGGCCCAATTGCCAGTTACAGTGGAGCTTCCAACCCTACATTTAATGAAGGCCATTGAAGATACCAGTTTCAATGATTCTTTAGATAAGAGAATCATGTATCTTCAAAAATTGAATGAGGACAGATTGATGTTATTTGCGATAGGATATCTGCTCACCAATAGAAAGTAAAGGTCCTATTTGATAAGAAAGCCAGGTTCAAGGATTTCAAAGTTTTAGACACTATTTTGTTGTGGGATAAAAGGCATGAAACTCGTGGCAGCCATGGCAAGTTTGATTCCCTTTGGCTTGGACCTTTCAAGATCAAGCACTTCGCTGGTAAGAATTCTTTTTACCTTGATTATATGGATGGTTCTTCTCTCCCACTTCCTTATAGTGGACAAGATTACTGAAATGTTTTAAGTCATAGGTGATTAGGGAGTCCTATGTATATTCTGTATGATGTGTGTTTTCCCCTTTCCTTCCCTTGTTTTTGTGTGTTGTTTGATTGGGGTGTTGTCTTATGTATTGGTTTGCTTTTGACTCCGTGGCCCAATTGATAAGGTACTGGTATACTACCACAAGTTTGTCTAAATTCTTGCCTTGTCTCATTCTTTGAATTCATGCCAAGACATCCCCTGAAGGAGCCAACTATTGTCCACTCAAAATTCCCTAATTTTAAGAAGTTGAAAATTAAAATTTTGAGGATAAGCATCTTTTCTGTTGTCCTGGTAATGTGAAAAGTCAAGAAATTGGGAAAATCTGCATTTTTTGGGTCATTTTGTGTGTTTTTAGGCCTGTCAGACATTTTTGTCCCACATGTCCCAGTTCATTTCGGGCTCTTTGTTCCCGATCGGTCGGTTTACCCGAAGACCGTTATTTTCGGGCCCATCGTAACATTTTGTCCCAAGTGTCCCAAGTTCACCTGAGACAGTTTTCTCTTTTCATTCGATTCGGCCGAGTCGCGTATTCCACGTACTTTTGTCCCACATGTCCCAAAAGCATTTGTGCGTCTTTTCCCCGCATCGCCCGAATCGGCCGAACCGCGTACTTCGCGCTTTCACATCCCTCATGTCCCAAATGAACCAAGTGCCATTCGTGCTAATTTTTCCCGCTCTACCCGAATATCTTTCTTTTCAATTTGGTAGGTGGGTACTCAATACACATTTATTGCCTTTCTCTCTCCTAAACGGCTATATAATGAACTACCCCTATGCATTTTTACACACTGCTTTCATGCTATCTATTGTTCAAACCCTTAACTAAAGTTTCTACACGCATATCTATTTCCTTTGCAATTCCATTCCATGTCCAACCTGCAGCTCTGCTCTCCAAGTTACTATCAACATGAAGATTAAATTCCAGGGGCAAGAACAAGTTTCACCACTCGAGTCTGCTGTTCCCGATATCGGGGACAGTGAAGTTGCCACCTCGATTTTGGGGATTTTGGGCAAGGATGACAGATGCAAACCCTTCAGCTATGGCATAGATGATTCATGACTGTGGCTTGGCGTTGTCACGGTGCCTTCCCAATTTCAAGACAATGTGCGAAACATTACTGCTTGTGGAGCTCATTTCAGTCCCGACTCAAGTGAACTAACAAACGTGCATGGAGAACTCATTGCCAGGTTAGATGCCACTACCATTAGCACTTCCCTAAGGATTCCTGAGATGGACAATGCTATAGTTATCTCCCAGAATCAAGCACAGGCCCTTTTTGATCAAGACAGTGATAACTATAAGGCGCCGGTGGTGAAGTCCTAGCTAAAAAACCCTAAGAAGGGGGCATCTTGTTTATCCAAGACTCTTTTCCGTGTGGATTTCAATGAAGAATTGTCAGATTTTATAATCCTACTGGCTCGGGTCATGGGTTTACCCTCTACAAATGAGTTCCATTTTCTGGATGTGCCCACTTATCAATATGGTGTGCGAGGGACTCAGAATATCAACTGGGTAGAGATCATTAGTATGAACCTAGCAGAGTAACTATCAAATGTGCAGCAAACTAAGAAATTTTATATGACTTCATACCTGATGTATACTCTGGCAGCATCGAGGCAATGGTTTGGTTTCTCATACATCGATGCTCACAAGGATGACCCCGTGTATGCCTATTGCCCGATTCACCCCGAAACCAACAATCGTAATTTCCAAAGGGTGAATGATGCTTTCACCATGTACATGGTCAGGCTACTAGAGAGTGACACCACAAGGAGATTTTCTGATGAAGCTATGAATCTGATATCGCACTACGGTGCCTACTTTATTCAATTCAGAAAATTTTCCTATATCAGGCTTGCTGGCTATGAGAGCACTCCCCTCAAGCTTCCTATGTTCTGCAATGACAAAATGGCCTTGATAGAAGTGTGCAGGCAATTGGAAAAATTGCATAGAACCTGAAGGGATAAGAAAATTATTGGCTTGCATTTCCCCATCTCTTTGGGAAACTACACCTGCAAAACAACCCTGGACACACAAAATATAGAAAGAGCCCTAGCTCCCATCACTGTCCATTTCTTCAAGCCAAGAACTTGTTTTGACTTGAAGAAGTTTATTGAGCAGAACATCAAGATCACCTATCATCATAGGGTAGACACAGAGGACTATTGGGTGATGTGTCTTGATGATTTTGAAGCCAGAAGGAGGCATTATGGCAGGTTTTCCCTCCAATTAATCCAAGAGCTTAACTTGTACCAAGTTCCTGAAGGGCTCCAGGATGACAATTCTGACCTGTACTCATATGAGTATGACAACATGGTCAAACATACTCCCTTGGAGGACTTGGATTGGTTCAAAAAGGAGAAGGATGATTTGGCTGAAATCCTAGCTCCGGTCTTAGTCAGGACCAAGATCTGGTTTGATAGGAAAGTCTGTGAGCTTAGGAGGCACTCAGGGGAATCCTCCTCCAAGGATGCTTCAACACCAAGGAGGGAAGCATTAACACCCAGATCAGAAGCACCTGTGCAAACCCCTCCTGCCTCATCAACTCAAGGACCTACAGTCTCTACTCCTTCCTCATCCACCCAGGTGTATCAGAAGAAAGTCAAAGAAGTTAAAAAGGAGCCTGTGGAAGAAGACCCCCTGAGGAAGCATGTAGAATTGCCTTCGGGACCAGAGAACATTATTGTTCTCAGTGAAAGTGAAGAAAGTGAAGTGCCAACTCCTGCAAGCGCCCCTGAAGCCCCAATGGATAAGGATAAAGAAGTCCAGAGCACTGAACTTCCAAGCACTGTTGATTCCTCTGCACCAGGAGCCCCAAGCGCTCCACTCATATCTCAACTCGAGGCAACAGTAGTACAAACCTTGGGTACCATGATTTCTCTGTCTCTTGGTCCTCTTGCCCCACCTGCTTCTTCCTCCTCCTCTTTTGCATGGGTGCAGCCTCTTGTCGACAGTAGGAAGAGAAAGTCTTCCTCCCGGATCTCAGGACCAAATTTTGATGCTGTGGCAGCCTTGTTAGGCACTACTCCTTCTCGCGCCAAAAAAGCCAAAACTACCTCCAGGATAGTGTCGATTCTCAAGTCCAGCAATTCCGGAGATATCCAAGCCTAAGGTAGCAAAACTGAGCAGGATTTTCAGGCATCGACCTTGAACTCTCAAGAATTTCCATAGGAGAGTCCACCCCGAAGGTGAGATTCACAAGCTTCGTGAAATAGTCACCGAGTCATTGGGAGGGTAGAGAAAGGGCAGCAAACCATTGAACAGTTGGAGGAACAAGCCCAGATTCTTACGAGTTTCATCAAGTCCCTGCTGTCCAAGGATAAAGTTTTGGATCCTACCCCATTGACTACTCTTCCACCACCTGTAATTCTGAGCCAGGATGAAGTGCAGAGTATCAAATACATGCACAAGTATTTTGTATATGGAAGGGCTATGGAGGCCATGGTGGATGATATGTTGGTTGCAGGATTAAACTTCATTGATGAAGCCTTCAAACTCCACGGGAAGGTGAGTAATTTGCAACAGAAGCTCTCCTCCACTATTGGGAGCATTGATAAAGAACTTAAACTTTGGAGCAGTTGCATAGTAGACCTCCACCTCATGGGACAAACAGATGAAAACATTTTATTAGCAAGTAAGGTCTTTGAAGATACAAAGGATAATATGTCAAAATCCTGGGTCTACAGCATGGAATGGAAGATCAAGGTCCTGGAGGAGGCTTTGGGAGGATTAAGAAATAGTTGGCAGAAGGGTGAAGCCTTCAAAACACTAGTTATATCTGCCTTCAAAGATATACATTGCCATCTTCATGATGAGACTTCCGGTGTGCCTCTCTCCTTACAAGAAATCAAAGCTCAATTTAGAGCTTTTGTCAAAGGTGATCTATTTAAGGAGAGTTCCATTTCCAAGGAAAATATGAAGGAGATCTGCTCTCTTCAATCGGCTATAGAAGAAGCGAACAAGGATTATCATACTCATGTCAAATTTGACAAAGAAATGGAGAAGTGCCTAGGATTTTGGACTCATTCTACTACCAACACATCAGTCCCACATAAGAGAGACATAGAAGAGGTGTTGAAGAGATTGCACAATGGATCCTTAAATCAGTGGGTCCCTCCCAATCTTGAACGCTTGTCTTCTTCTCCTGATTCTTCTCCTTCTTCTCTTCTTCATCATGAATTTATTGTATTTAGTTGGGGTATTGTGATTTGCAACCCTTTAACTATTCATTAGTTAAAAGAAGTAGGTCTTGGGAGTAACTAATTTGTAAACTATATAATGGCCTCTCCTCACCATTTTAAAGAAGGAAGATCTTGGCTTATTTTTGAAAGTGCAAATAAATCTTGAAGAAATCAATACGTGAAGGAATTTTCATTGTTTGTCTATCTCTGTTTTCCTTTATTTACAAGCTATTCATTTAATCTTGTTAGATCATTTTATTCGTATTATGTTGAGAAGCTTTGTATTCTTGCAGATGTTATTTAGAAATTTGTGTCTTTTCAAATTTCATCTTATTAATGTGATACAAATGATCTTATTCCAATTCACTATACCCTCGCATGCATAAGGAATTACTCTGTCATCTATAATTCTGAATGGTTCTTTTCTGCTCGTTCTCACATTTTCATTCCTCTGTCCTTTTGTGATTGATGATCCCTTTAGACAACACTTTCATAATATCCATGTTCCACAAAAATCATGCTTTGTATATGTGTAAATAAGTTCGTTTTTGAATAAGGGAACCTCTCCCATTAAAGAGGAGGGACTTCTTGTCCCATGATTGTTGCTCTTCTTGAAGTCCTTTTGACGACCAAAATTTTTGGTGTGACACATGGGAATCATATTCCAGTTCTATAATCATTTATTGATCATCTTTTGATCTGGCGACTCCACATTTTACTCGAGGGAGAAGGGCCCTTGGTATTGAAGATTCTCAGTTTCAGCTTTTGGAACAGCAGGGTTTTCCTTTCCCTTCAACAAGAAGAAATAGAGAGGCTCGTTCAACAAGCACTCCTCCTATCAAAAATAAAATCCCTACAGTGGTATTCCTTGTAACAAATCAGTCCTAATCTTCGACCCCTGATTCTCGTTGGTGTTTTAGTTCCTCTTCAAGCCATTTTTCCAAGAATGGTGGTACCATTGCCTTGGGGCCATCGTGTTGGGCCTCTTGCCCTTCCTCTAGCCTTTGCATGAGTTACCAGAGGTAATCGGAAGAACTTTCCTAAATTCAAGGGTGATGGTAAAGTACATCCTGATGAACACATCGCAGCCTTCATAGTTACATGCGGAGTTCTGGGAGTTGAACATGAAGACGTCTCCGTAAGGATTTTTGTTGAGACTTTACAAGATAATGCTGCTGATTGGTTCTATCACCTTCCGGCCGGAGCTATCACTAGCTGGAACACAATGAGAACTAGGTTTGAAAACTGTTTCAAACCGGCGGAAGACGTGCATGCTTTGCTAGCCCAAATTTCTCAAATAAAGAAGGAATCACAAGAGCCCATGAGAGAATTTGTGGCTCAATTCAATAGGTTGATTAACAAAATTCCACCAAATACTCAACCTGTAGACCAAATCCAAAATGCTTCTTCCTAAACGCCCAATTGCCTGAAGTTAGTTATGCACTGAGAAGGGCTAATCTCGCAACATTGGCCGAGGATCAAACTCTTGCTGTTAGTGTTGAAGATGATTTAATCATGTCAGGGAAGTTGAGGAGAGACCCTTCTAAATCTAAGTCTGCTTCTTCCTCCTCTTCCACTCCTGGACCTAATACTGATCCATTGGTACAAAAACTTGCAAATGATCTCATCGCCATTAAGAAACAATTGGCTCAGCATACTCCCTATGCAGATGTTCCAAGGAGGAATTTTCAGCCCAGAAATCATTTGCCTACTTCTCAAATAAGGCTAGTACTTGAAGGACATCCTATTAAAGTTCTGTCAATGCAACCTGTGAAGTTGAAGAACCAGAGGATGAGGAGGTTAATGAAGATTGTGAGGAATTTGTTGAAGAGGTTGATGATGAAACAAACGAACTTGAGGGATCTCGAGTTAATTTCTTCACCACTGAAGGCATTGATGAAGGAGATGATTATGACGAAGTAGTAGCAGACATGAATAGAAAATCATACACTGTCATGACTCGAGAGCAGACAAATCAGAGGGAGAAAGTGATGCAGCCCACCAAGAAGTTTAAGGAGTAGTTGACAACTATCCCTGTAATTACAAAAAGAGGATCCCCTATCCCCATTTCATCTACACCAAAGGTGAGTCCTGTCAATTCTGCTACTAAAGTTACTTCTTTTTCCCCTAAAATTGATAAACCTAGGATCTCAAGTGATGATAACCCATCCACTTCTGGGTCTTTTGATATTATTGATCACCTAAAAAAGACTAAGGTTCAAATCTCAGAGGCTGAATATTATCAAACCCATCCCAAGGCTTTTGCTAAAATGATTCACTTTGTCAATTCCCATTCTAAAACTACCTCTAAAGGCCTTTTTCCCACTCCCGCTTTCTCGCACCATAGCCTAATCTGTAGTTTCTAGCTGTCACCTCACCCAATGATAAAATCAAACCATTCTATGTAACACTCCTTATAGTTGACCATAGGCTCGATGAATGCGTCATAGACTCGGGAGCATCGAGAGAATGTAATGGCTTCCAAAGTAGCTCTGCGCTTAGGCTTGACTCTCACACGCACTTACGGATCTTGTTATTCCATGGAGAGTAAGGAAGTACCCTTGGTCGGAAGGATTAAGGATGCACAAGTGGCTTTTGCCACTTTGCCAGAGAAGAAAGTTTTGGCTACTATTCTAGTAATAGACATTCCTCCTTCATATGGGATGTAAGCGAAATTTTTGTAAGGATGTGGGTGGATAAATTCAAATGGATTGGTCACATGCCCTCATACCTGTCAATGGGCAAATGAAGAATCTGCTTCTTGAGAAGCATTCTGAGTATATTGTACAAAAAACAGATGATCCCAAAGCACAAATACTCTATGAGGATATAGGACATGGCAGCTACATGATTATGTCTCCAGAAGAAATTCAACTCCCAAAGTGTCACCTAAAGATCCTAATGGTGTTTGGATATTAGATTTTGATGGAAGTTGTTCTTCGGCTGGTTCTGGGGCTGGTGTCATATTGGTATCACCTGAAGGAAACATTCATCCTTTCTCATTCAAGTTGCAATTTGAAAATACCAATAATACAGCAGAGTATGAAGCTCTCATTCTTGGACTCCAGGTGGCAAAAGAACAAGGTGTGAAGAATCTTCTAGCTCGTGGGGATGCGGAATTGATCATCAAACAAGTTAGAAACCTCTTCCAGGTAAAGAATGGAAGGTTGAAACATTACCGGAATCAGGTTTGGGACTCCAGTGAATTTCTTGACGCCTTCTCCATCGAAGCAGTGCCTAGGGAGAAGAATACCAGGGCTGATTCACTAGCAGTCTCAGGGTCATTACTTATTCCTCATCCTGATTTTTCTCAAGATAAGTTCACCATTGAGATGATCCATAGACCCAGTGTACCTGATAATACAAGTAACTGGCAAGTTTTCAATGACGATCAACACTTTCTTTCTTTCTTAGAACTCAAGGATAATTTTGAATAGTTGTACTTTGAAGGAAGTGATAATTTGCCTCGTGAAAGTGTGCCCTTTGACAAAGAAGCCGCCAAAGAAGAAGAAGCGGATCAGGATGGATGTATCAAACTCAAAGGAAACAAGATTCCAAAAGGATTGGTGAGTTTAGAAGAACTGTTTGACAAACATGACAGGTATGTAAAGTTTAAAGCTTCTACTGGACCTCAACAATCAGCTGAATATGAAAAATTAATATTGGGAGTTCTACTGATCCTAAACTCGTGAACATTGGAAAATGTTGCACCCCAGAAGAAAAGAAGAAGGTAATTAGTCTTTTGAAAAAGTATAAAGATGTCCTTGCTTATTCCTATGAAGACTTAAAAGCCTTTCAACCAAAGGAGATGCAACATTTTATCCCTCTCAAACCTGGGATTAAGCCTTTTAAACAGAAGCAGAGGCAATACAATCCTAAAATAGCTGACACCATCTTTCAGGAAATACAGAAGTTATTAAAGGCTAAAATCATTTTTCCTATCCATCATTCAACATGGATTGCCAATATTGTGCCTGTTAGAAAGAAAAATGGTGAGATTCATATCTGATGAAGCTATGAATCGATATCGCACTACGGTGCCTACTTTATTCAATTCAGAAAATTTTCCTATATCAAAGCTTACTTTGCTATGAGAGCACTCCCTCAAGCTTCCTATGTTCTCGCAATGACAAAATGGCCTTGATATAAGTGTGCAAGCAATTGGAAAATTGCATAGAACCCGAAGGATAAGAAAATTATTGGCTTGCATTTCCCCATCTCTTTGGAAAACTACACCTACAAAACAACCTGGACGCACAAAATATAGAAAGAGCCCTAGCTCCCATCACATTTATTTCTTCAAGCCAAGAACATGTATTGACTTGAAGAAGTTTATTGAGTAGAACATCAAGATCACCTATCATCATAAAGGCGGATACACGAGAGGAATATTGGGGTGATCGTGTCGATGATTTTGAAGCTAGAAGGAGGCATTATGGCAGGTTTTCCTCTAATTAATCCAAGAGCTTAACTCGTACTCAAGTTCTGAAGGGCTCCAAGATGAAAATTCTAACTGTACTCATATGAGTATGACAACATGGTCAAACACACTCCCTTGGAGGACTTGGATTGGTTCAAAAAGGAGAAGGATGATTTGGCTGAAATCCTAGCTCCGGTCTTAGTCAGGACCAAGATCTGGTTTGATAAGAAAGTCCGTGAACTTAGGAGGCACTCAGGGGAATCCTCCTCCAAGGATGCTTCAACACCAAGGAGGGAAGCATTGACACCCAGATCAGAAGCACCTGTGCAAACCCCTCCTGCCTCATCAACTCAAGGACCTATAGTCTCTACTCCTTCCTCATCCACCCAGGTGTATCAAAAGAAAGTCAAAGAAGTTAAAAAGGAGCCTGTGGAAGAAGACCCCCTGAGGAAGCATGTAGAATTGCCTTCAGGACCAGAGAACATTATTGTTCGAGTGAAAGTGAAGAAAGTGAAGTGCCAACTCTCGTAAGCGCCCGAAGCCCCAATAGATAAGGACAAAGAAGTCCAGAGCACTGAACTTCCAAGCACCGTTGATTCCTCTGCACCAGGAGCCCCAAGCGCTCCACTCATATCTCAACTCGAGGCAACAAGTAGTGCACCTTGGGTACCATGATTTCTCTGTCTCTTGGTCCTCTTGCCCCACCTTCTTCTTCCTCCTCCTCTTTTGCATGGGTGCAGCCTTTTGCCGACAGTAGGAAGAGAAAGTCTTCCTCCCGGATCTCGTGACCAAATTTTGATCTTTGTGGTAACCTTGTTAGGCACTACTCCTCCTTCTCACATCAAAAAATCTAGAACTGCCTCCAGGATAGTGTCTGATGCTCAAGGCCAGCAATTCTCGGAGATAGCCAAGCCTAAGGTAGACAAACCTGAGCAGGATTTGCAGGCATCTAACCTTGAACTCTCAAGAATTTCCATGGGAAAGTCCACCGAAGGTGAGATTCACAAGCTTCAGGAAAAACACCACGAGAGTCATTGGGAGGGTAGAGAGAGGGCAGCAAACCATTGAACAGTTGGAGGAACAAGCCCATATTCTTACGAGTTTCATCAAGTCCCTGTTGTCCAAGGATAAAGTTTTGGATCCTACCCCATTGACTACTCTTCCACCACCTGTAATTCTGAGCCAGGATGAAGTGCAGAGTATCAAAGACATGCACAAGTATTCTGTATATGGAAGGGCTATGGAGGCCATGGTGGATGATATGCTGGTTGCAGGATTAAACTTCATTGATGAAGCCTTCAAACTCCACGGGAAGGTGAGTAATTTGCAACAGAAGCTCTCCTCCACTATTGGGAGCATTGATAAAGAACTTAAACTTTGGAGCAGTTGCATAGTAGACCTCCGCCTCATGGGACAAACAGATGAAAACATTTTATTGGCAAGCAAGGTCTTTGAAGATACAAAGGATAATTTGTCAAAATCCTGGGTCTACAGCGTGGAATGGAAGATCAAGGTCCTGGAGGAGGCTTTGGGAGAATTAAGAAATAGCTGGTAGAAGGGTGAGGCCTTCAAAACACTAGTTATATCTGCCTTCAAAGATATACATTGCCATCTTCATGATGAGACTTCCGGTGTGCCTCTCTCCTTACAAGAAATCAAAGCTCAATTCAGAGCTTTTGTCAAAGGTGATCTATTTAAGGAGAGTTCCATTTCCAAGGAAAAGATGAAGGAGATCTGCTCTCTTCAATCGGCTATAGAAGAAGCGAATAAGGATTATCATACTCATGTCGAATTCGATAAAGAAATGGAGAAGTGCCTAGGATTTTGAACTCAGTCCTCATCGCCAACACATTAGTCCCACGTGGTAGAGACATAGCAAAGGCATTGAAGAGATTTAGACAACAGATCCTTAAATCAGTGGGTCCCTCCCAATCTTGAACGCTTGTCTTCTTCTCCTGATTCTTCTCCTTCTTCTCTTCTTCATCATGAATTTATTGTATTTAGTTGGGGTATTGCGATTTGCAGCCCTTTAACTAATCATTAGTTAAAAGAAGTAGTTACCAGGAGTAACTAATTTGTAAACTATATAATGGCCTCTCCTCGCCATTTTAAAGGAGGAAGAACTTGGCTTATTTCTGAAAGTGTAAATAAATCTTGAAGAAATCAATACAGAAGGATTTTTCATTCTTTGTCTATCTAGTTTCCTTTATTCCCAAGCTATTCATTTAATCTTGTTAGATCATTTGTCTGTATTATCTTTGAGAAGCTTTGTATTCTTGCGAGATGTTATTTACGAGAAATTTGTGTCTTTTCAAATTTCATCTTATTAATGTGATATAAATGATCTTATTCCAATTCGTTGTACCCTCCCATGCATAAGGAATTACTCTGTCATCTATAATTTTGAATGGTGCCTTTCTACTCGTTCTCACATTTTCATTCCTCATTCCTTTTGTGATTGATGATCCTTGTAGAAAACACTTTCATAATATCCAAGTTCCACAGTAAAATAATTCTTTGTATATGTGTAAATAAGTTCGTTTTCGAATAAGGGAACCTCTCCCATTAAAGAGGAGGGACTTCTTTTCCCTGACTGTTGCTCTTCTTGAAGTCCTTTTTGATGACCAACACAGAGATATTTCTGTTTCTTCACAATCCAGACCATGGAGACATTGAAATATGATCTGACCATGGAAGCAGGCATACTAATCTATGCTCTTTTGTTCCTCTTCTAGTTTCCATTTGTTTGATTTGCTAATTGATTTTGCAAACATTCCTACCAGGGTTCAAATGAAAGAGGTTGGATCTCAGGTGACCTCATCAATCTTGGGGACAATGTTAGGAGCATCAAATGATCTAGATGCTTCAGTTTCTCCCCATCCTTTTCCAGGGGCACATTCTCATGGGAAGACTCTTCGTAGAAAGAAACAAGGAGATGATACTGAAGCTCAACCAAGTCCTTGTATTGTTGGAGGCACACTAAAGAGTGTTGCCACTGTTGGTCGTCAAGGTTTTGGTCTTCAAGATAAGGTATCTTACTCGTTCAAAGTTTAGGAGTTCTTCTAACCAAAGTGTGGTACCTGTGGAAAGGTAGCAAGTATACCTTTCTTGGATTTTTATGTCCTATACACTGGACTCTATGTTAAGCGTAACTTGTTTTTCTTTTGCTTTAGTTAACACTTTCCTTGCCTGATGTATGATTTTCTATTGTTGTTTTCCTTTCTTTCATCCTAAGATTTAATAATTGTAATGTTTCCACAGCTATTATCTATATATACTGCTGGTAATACAGTGCCAATCCCATTTTTGAAGGCCACAAATATATCCCCTATTGCTTTGATATCAGCAAACATGCTCTGCCTGTTCCATTTCTGGACTATTTTTCAGAACAAGAGCTCCTTATACATCCATTCTGTTGGATGATTGATGTTATTTACTTTTTTTTTATAAATAATCTCATTTCCAAAATCATATACTCGGGTTTACTTACGAGTTGCAAAGGCAAAAAAGTGAAAGGCTCTAGAAATTCAACCCACCTTATTTCAGGTAAGCAACTAATCCACCTGCTCTTTCCTAGAAGTATCCATAATGGTGAGCAAAATCAACTTTAACCATGCAAAAATATTTGAATACGAAGTAGTTGGGAGAGACCCTACCCAAAAAATCCCCAAAAATACAGGGTAGCACAACTTAGGACAAACAACCACAACCACAGTGGCTGTAATCCCTTGAATAAAACAGTGTGAGTGCCTTGTGAGGATAACCATGTCTTCTGTATGCTGCAATAATTGTATTCCATGAGAAATTGTCTCATTCTTTCACTTGGTCAAAATACAATGTAATATATTGACATGTACCTACTATAGATTCTATTTTGAGATTCTTGCCTCATGTTTTAGTAAAGGGAAAAGTCATTCATCAAGCCAGTCTAAACTAAGTTGTGCTTTCACAATTTCAACTCTAAGTTTAGGGATAGAGAAAGCCCTATCTCACAATGATTGGTTCCCAATCTTGTCATCACATATAACATGTTTCATAGAGATTAGTCCAAAAACACTCCTAGGGAACACCCTCTCTCATGTCAAACTTAATTAATTTGTCCACCATCTCTCGAGGAGAACACTATTGAGCTGAGTAAGAGAAGATAAGTCATCTACAATTTCATATTTTTCATTAATTATATAAATGGGGAAGATAGTCTTCACTTTAATATTTAAATGGATGCAAAATAAATTTGAATACAAAATTGGGTGTATTTTAACAAATCCATTTTGGGCATATCCTAGAATCATTACTATCCATGATACCACATTTTTGAGGCATTTTGTTGAATAGTTCATGTGCCTTGTCTATGGTTCCACATTTTACATACATGTCTACCAGGACATTTGCAACCACGTATGACAGAATTCCTCTATCCTTTATGGTTTGATGGATGTCCATACCCTGTTCCAAAGCTCCCATTTGAGCACGGGATGGGAGTATGTTGGCAAATGTAAATTGATCGGCTTAAAGACCTGTTTGTTGCATATGGTGAAACAATGTGACTGTCTTTTGATTGATGTTATTTACTTTTTAAAAAAAATTAATCTCATTTCCAAAATCCACCTGCTCTTTCCTAGAAGTATCCATGTTAAAAAACATTCTATAAATGAAATCATTTACTAAACTGTAATCACATATACATTTGATTTACTTAACCTAAACATAGGTAAATGAAAAATTTTGATATTATGGACGCAAGACAAACCTAGCCATAGGTGGGGACGTTTTCCAAAAGAGCAGTCGAACCACGGGCCCAAGCAATTTCTTAATAGATAAGAACATGAAAAACCCAAAAAGAGTATAGAACCCATATTTCACACTACTACAAGAACGGTAGGGACAAAGTTCGAGTAGCCACGGTGAAAGGTGCAGAGCAACATAGTCGCAAGCACGTGGAAGCTATCAAGCAAGAGCAATGAAAAGGAAAGGTGCATAGTAGCTACAAAGTGACAAGTGTAGAGTAGCGTAATCATAGGCACATGGAAGCTGCTTAAGCGCAGGAGGTCGTCGTCATTACAGATCTAGTCCACTTTGAAGCCACGCCTCCGGTGTAATTATACATGCCAAAACAAAATATTAATATATTTGATAAATGATGGAGAATAAAATACTAGCTTTAATTTATTGTCATATAGATCAACTTATTGGTATGGTATGAATTACCCCACTTGAAGAGGAGCCTCCTCTAATTTTGTTTTTCAAACGTGTGAAATTCCAAATGATGAATCCTATAATGAACCTCTATGCATATGAGATCTTATTTACATAGAAACAAAAAACATAGAGGGTCATGATTAATAATGGATCTAGTGTTAATATTTGTAAATTTACTCATAGCAATGGATATTACAAGAAATATTTAGTAGAAAGTAAAATGATTATTATGGGATATCAAAATGTTACTTCAAAACCAATTGGGTGTATATTGTTTGCATTTCATCTAGTGGACCCCAAGATAATCTTAGTTTATTTTTATGTAGTGTCTATAAATAGTTCTTCTAATGCATGTTATGAATAAAAGTGCATCAATCAAATATGTATTCATACAAACTACATCATAGACAAATTTTTTATACAAGAACTTGAAATTATTACTTTATATAGGTGATTCCTCCTACATCACAAAAATTAAAATTTAAGGCCACTTTTAGATCTATGTAAGGGAAACCATCATATATTATACCTCACATAAGTGATCTAAAGGTTTTTAGGACCATGTCTAGTTTTCGTTTGGCACATGTTTAGGTAAGAAACATCAATACTAACAAGGAATATACAACTAAAATATGATCTTTTACATTTTCATTTCTAGTTATTCTCTTCACTTCTTTCCGATCAATTTAAGTGTTATGAATTTTTGTACATAAATTAGATTTTTGGTGGCTAGTTTCCTCTAACTAACCCTTTAAGAATCAAACCATATACTAGAAAAAAAAATTAAAATAACAAAATATGTATATAAGTTTAGATATCAATCATAACTATGGCTATAGAGATAAAATTTAAATTATGATTCAAAACTCAAAACTTGAATAAGTATTTGCCATCAGTCACATCCCGCAATTTCATTCTATTCTTTCACAAAATAAGTTGTGGCATTAAACAATTAGCGAGTAACGAAGAACTAGTACTATTACGTTGTTCCGTATGCAACTATATATACGTACGCATAACTGAAAAAATATGCATACTTGTGTGTAACTATATGTGCGACATTGCAACGACATTCGTTGTTATGTCATCGCAAGTTGTTTAATATCTTAATTCATTTTGTGTACTAATAGTTTTGAATATGCATTACTTTGTTTGATGTTGATAATGATCTCGTAATAATGATAAACTTGCTTTGTGACTATATTGTTTTGGATGATCATGTTGTCTGTTGTACATTGTGGATTCATTATGGTATACTTGCATTAATGAAACATGCATTATGATAACACTTAAGTGTCATTATTAACCTTTTTTGGTTTAATCGTTCGTTGACCGTAATACATTAAAAAGGGATTTTATTATTGTGTTGACGATAAAAATTCTATCATGGACTTTGTATGTATCGTAATAGTATAATGAGGATGCAATGTTTCATACTTGATGATTTTTATCATGTAAAAGTTGGAAGAATTTCTACAAGCCACTAATTAGTTGTATATTTATGAATATTCCTTTGAGACCATATAGGAAAACGGTAATGCTTGTTTAATTGTTTTAAAGCCATTGTTATGGAAAAAAGGTAACGTTATAAGTATAAAATTGGAAATGGTCTAAGACCATGTGGTTAACATTAAAAAGGGTTTGATTTCTATTATGGTCTTTAACCATACTTCATAGAAAATTATTTATAATTATTTTGGTTTTTGAATGGTCTAAGACCATGATGGAGGGCATTTCTATGAAACTTGTTTAGTGGTATTAGACCACACTCCTTGGGAAGGGATTATAAGTGATTTCATTTGGTTGATTTTGTGACTGTGTGGTTATCGACCATAGTTAACACAACATAATTGAAATTTGATTTTTAATGAGTCATTGTTATATTGTTTGATTATAATTAAATTGGTCTTTGTCCGATCGAATATCCACCATGCATTATTTGGAGAGTTGTTGGTAAGTTTGAATGCCATGAAAATTTTGGTTATTGTTTAGTAGCCTTTGAGCACACATTAATCACCACCACCAAATTTGGACGAGAAGTTGGTAGATGTTTTTGGCCACTAAGTGGCACTTTGTGAAAATTAATGGAAATTAATTTGTTTGGGAATCCTAAGGATTCCTCAAGACGCTACCCCAACATGTAAGGAATTCATTCGATTATTTTATCTTGATTTTATTGAGCTCCTTATTCATCATTCGAGCTCTACATGAGGGTTTTTGCTTTGGATATTTACATCTAAGCTAATTTTGGACTTCTCAACTATATTTAGATTTATTATTTTGGTTACATGAGCATCTTAAATTTTTATAAATTTGAATGGGATGAGGATTTATCTGGGGTTCAATTTCGTAATTGCTATTGGAATGATTTTGTGTTATTTCGTAAAGAATCACCTCAAGGTGTTTGTTGGTTCTTTGGTGAAGGAAGCTTAAAATTTAAATGCATGGATCCTTTACCCAATCTGTTGATTTATCTTTAAATATCGATTATCATTTGGTTTTAGTTCTCTAGTTTATTTTCTGATTTTCTCATTGATTGAATGCAAAAATAAAGCACGAGTTCTATTAAGGAATACGGAAGGAAATGTATTTTTATTTTTTTATTAGGGGTAAATAGTTTTGAAGGGACTATACCCTGTTACAAAATGAGCTCAAAATCCAAATAAAGCAGAAAAGAACAGTCCATAGTTTTGAAGGGACTATACCCTTAAAAAAGGCTCCATAGCCAGATAATGTAGTAAAAACATCAAGTTTGGATCAACATCTAGAATATACATGTATGTCCAACTATAGTTAACCAAGGAACTATACCAAAGGATCAAAATAGTAACAAAACTATAACTAAGCAGCATGAAAACAACCTCTTGACAACATCAAAACAAAAACCTGTAGTAAGGACCATCCTCTTCACTTGTCTACTTTGTCAATATTTGTCCTTACCTTCTATAGAGAGGTGAAGAGTGCCAAGCGGTGACATGAGTGGGATCATTTTTATCCAAATGTGAGAGAGCCAAGTTCCTTACTTGTTCGACTCACAAATGGCAGCAATAATTTCACTAAGCACACATACACTTTTGACATGCTACTCTAAAAAATTGTAAATAGCCTTAAGAATAGACATGGTATATTCATGCCTTCCTTTTGCATTTCCCAACATGTTATCTAGTGAGTTAAGCTTCTTGTAAATTTCAATAATCTGATCATTATCCTGCTCAGGGTCATTGTGCATCTTCCTTTTGTCTTCTCTTTTGCAGACCTATTTGAGCTCTTCTTTCAAAGCCCCAACCTCATTTAAAAGAATGATGATTCTATTGAGAAGGACATCCTCCCATTATGTAGCATAAGCACTAGTGGGATTGTTGATATGAAGTAAATTTTTGGTAGACTCAATTTCTTTGTTGCTATGAAGGATTCTTTTGGGGGGAAGGGATGATTGAGGGGGTAAAGTGGATTTTTGGTTCTGATTTTCCTTTGACTAGTAGTAGTGGTGGGGGAAGTGGAGTCAGGGTAAGGAGGGGTAGGGGTAGTGGGAATTGAACAATGTTGAGAAAGGAAATGGTGGTGAAGAAAAAAAATGAGGCCTTGGTGAAGGGGGGTGGCATGGGTGTGGTTTTGAAACTCAAGAACAAAGATTTCAGTGAATTTAAAAGATAATGTGGAAAGCTAACATGCAAATTCCTTCTAAAATGATTTAGGAAAACCAAATGTTTGAGAGGAACCGTCACATATCTTCCTTCTAAAGTGACATACCTAATAATCATCCTTGCAATTTCATCAAATGGCTCTGGAATGGAGGTCACTTTTATGCCTTCCATAACAAATTTGAGATTTTCTCCATCTACTAGGAATTTCTTGGCTTTGATTTTCTTGTCAACCCTCTTGCTGAAGAATTTAGCACCTTCGAGACTCAACCCCATGACCTCAATAATAAGCTCTTCAGTGATTTTAATGCTTATCTCCCCATATTCTACCATTCTTTGCTTCCACCTAGTCGTAAATTGAAGATAAATGTCTTGATCATGGCCCTACATTTTTTCAATGAAATTTGAGACCCAACCCATTTACGAGATAAGTTCATAGGGTCACATCCTCCTTCCAAGTTGGGTCGTAGGTGGGTTCAATTTGACATGGATCTCCACCCATTATTTCGTTGTTGTTTCTTTGTTTCCCAATGATAACGTTTTTCACCAAAAAATGCTTCTTGACAACATCTTTGTATACCTAGAAAGTGTGTGAAGGCTAAGTGAAATTATTGGTTGTGTGTGAGGAGATAATCACTCTCAATACATTAAAGGGCTTCTTAATGATGGTTTTTGATTTCATATTTATCCTTGATGATGACATTATGTACCTTGCTAGGGAGGATGACATCAATAAACCAAGTTTGTATGTTATTACTATCCCCATAGTTAGCAAGACTATCTGCCACTTTGTTTCCTTCATGATATGAGTGGATGATTTGACAGTTTGTAAAGGATTTACAAATCTCAATAGATTCATAAGTGAAATCCCTTATGTTCTAACTAGGGGGTTGTGCTTGATTTAAGAAATTTATTATGTTTAAAGAGCCTCCTTCAATTATAATATTAGAAATATTACAATATCTTACAAGTTTGATCTCCCATAGTTCTGCTAGGGCTTAAGAATAGTGATTTGTTTGGTGGCCCCTTTTACTAGCAAATGCAACAATAAGACAACCTTTTTATCCCTGACCACCCCACCTCCTCTTGATTCCCCTGGATTTCCTTTGGATTCCCCATCAAAATTCAACTTGTACCATAAGTTGAGTGGCTGAATCCAATGAACTAAAGATTTGTCAATGCTATTTTGATCATTCATATATGTATTTCCAGTATATATCTTCCAAGTAGCAAGTATATATTCTTCATCATTGGGGTATGGTCTATTTTTGGAGGCCTAAACCTTTCAATGTTATATTTTACAACAATAACAATTTCCTTAAAGATCTTTTTGCATACCTATCTATTGTTTCTGAAGATTATTCCATTCCTAGTTTTTCACAATCTCCAAATGGTATGAGGTAGAACCAAATTCCATAATCTTCTTATCATGCAATGTTTATAAGGTGGATCCCATTGCTCCCAAGCCTACAAGAAGGTATTAAGAAGGGTGAATACATATTAAAATTGGAAAAGATGAGACTCCATACCTTTGAGGTATATTCACAATGCAAAAGTAGATGTTTGATGTCTTCACCTCTTTTTTACACATGCAACACATATTAGGCATAATGAAACCCTTTTTAATTAGGTTATCATTAGTGAGGATATTTCCTTTTAAAACAAGCCACATAAATAAATTAACTTTTGGGGTTAACTTAGGCATCTAGATTTTACTCCAGTTTATATCACTTTGAATATTTTCAAAATAAACATTGTAGCCCAATTTGACAGTATAGTCCCCATCAAAAGAGTCAACCCATATAAGCTCATCCTTGGTATCCTTTTGATTGAGAGGGATGAGTGTAAGTTATTGTTGCTAGAGAGGAGACAACAAGTTGTAAATTTTCCTTATCCACTTTGAGTTGCTTCCAAGTTCTCTTGTTTCCATCCAACTCAATGTAATCTTTTACTTTATTCCCATATTTCTCACTTAGAATATCTTTTATGGAGACAAATTTATCACTCATCCTAAAATCTGTCTATTTTTCTTGCCAAAAATGTATATCATGTCCATTTCCTACTTTCCATCTACAACCTTTTGTAAGGATGTGTCTGATTTGAAGCAAGTTGTTCCAGAAAATGGATCCATTGGGAAGCTGGTTTTCAAAAAGAAAAGAATTCATATTTTGTTGAGCTAAGTACTTTATCCTAATGAGTTCTTTCCAAGGTTGTTTTTCCTTTAGAAGTCTCCAGCCAAGTTTGGCAATTAAAGCAACATTCATCTTCCTAATATCCTTTACACCCAGGCCACCAATCTTTTTGGGAATACAAACCTGATCCCAAGCAACTAAATGGTATCTGAATATTTCTTCAATTCCATGCCATAAAAAATGATTTTGAATTCTTTCAATGCTATCAACAATTGTTGTTAGGATGTTGTACATAGACATTATATAAATGGGTAAGTTCTAAAGTGTGCTTTTGATTAACATGCATTTTTCAGCACTAGAGAGAATAACACCTTTCCACCCACCAATTGTTTTATGAAATCTATCTAACAAGGCATTCCAAACAACATTAGATACTTTATTAGTGCCCAAAGGTAAGCCTAGATAGGTAGTAGGAAGAGAGCTGATTTTACACCCCAAAATGAGTGTAATTATTTTATGTTTATCATAAGGAGTATTGAAAAAATACACCGAGATTTTTTCAAAGTTAAATTTTTGGCCAGAAGCTACTTCATAAAATATGAGAATAGTATTTATAGATTTAGCTTCAAGAATAGAAGCCATCAATAGCAAAATTGTGTCATCAGCAAATTGCTGATGTGAAGCTGTATGATTGGTGGAAGTAGGTTTGAACCCTTTTAGCATGTTAGTATTCATAGCCTTAGTTATGGATCTACTAAGGCTGTCAGCCATTATTATAAAAAGTAAGGGGGATATGGGATCCCCTTGTCTTATACCCCTACAACTAGAAAATAATCCCATCGAGTACCATTAACAACAACTAAAAATCTAGAAGTGGTAATGCAGGCTTGAATGATTTTTCTAAATTTTCTCTGAAACCCAAATTTTGACAAGACCTTATCTAAAAAATTCCAAGACACTCTATCAAAGGCCTTATGCATGTCTAATTTTATTGCCATACCTAATTTTTTACTTTTATCCATGGAGTGAATGGTTTCATGAACCATGATTACCCCATCCTGAATAATCCTTCCTTTTATAAAGCCACTTTTTTGTTTAGAGATAAGATCAACTAGAAAAGGTTGTAATCTAGTAGCAATAATTTTGGTAAAAATTCTGTAAATAACATTTACCAGGATGATAGGTTGGACATCCTTGAATTATGTAACATCTAACTTCTTTGGGGCTAGAATATGAGTATTATTCAACTCCTTTATCAGATTTCCTATTCTATAAAATTCATTTACATCTTTCAGTAGATCTTCCGAACATATGTCTCAAATATTTTGAAAGAAATTTTAGAAAAACCATTAGGTCCTGTCACCTTATCTCCTTCAATTTCAAAAATTTACTTCTTCAGCTCCTCAATGGTTATAGATTTTGTAAGGATTTTGAATCTCTCATCGAAATATTGTTTCTTGGGATGGCATCAAGAAGGAAAGAGGTTGCTTCTTCATTACAAATATTACTTTCCGTCAACAAATTCTCATAAAATTTGAGAGCTTCTACTTTTATGTCATTTTGATCCTTGGTGATAGTGTCATTTCCTTTGGAAACATCAGTGATTCTATTGTAGGCCCTTTACTTTAGGGTGGTCATGTGAAAATATTTTGTGTTTTAGCCAACTTTTAACCAGAGCTCGAGATTTCATTCTCCAAAAGGTTTCCTCTCTATTATTGATATTATGTAAATATGAAAGTAGGTTCTTTTCAATTTGTTGATCTTCATAATTCATACCTTTGGTGGAGATTCTCACTCGATTTATTCAAGCTGCTAATTTAGCTCTTCCTTCTATTCAAAAATATTGCCAAATACATCTCTATTCCAAGTTCTAACTTGCTGCTTTACATTTTTTAGTTTCTGCACTAATCTGAATTGCGTTGTTCCTTCTCCATCCCATTTCCACCATTCTTTGATCCTATCCATAATGTCTTCATGCTTCATCCACATATTTTTGAATTTGAAAGAGTTATGCGCTAGTTTGGACTAATTTAAAAGATTAAGAGCAATAGCATTATGATCTGAGCTAATCATAGGTAATGAAGAGAGGTGAAAATCCTGATTTAGAATCCAATTAGTAGAGATGAGGGATCTGTCTAATCTTACATGAATCAAACTATCTCTAATTCTTGTTATACCAAGTGAATTGGTTTCATGTAGCTGAATATCCATGAGGTTAAGAGAAGAAGAAACTCAACAAAGTCACTCATACCCACTTAGAAAACATAGTTACCCTCATATTTTTCCCCACGGTTCAAGGGGGTGTTTAAATCCCCCATGAACAATCAATTTTAATCCTTAAATATGCTTCTAAAGTATTTTAACTCCTCTCATAATTTTCTTCTGCCAACAACAACAGTGTTGGGAGCATAGATGTTGGAAAGGATCCATATTGAGTCATTTTCAGAATCATGAAATTTAATAACTAGATGATTATGGGAAGTTAAAATCACATTACCATTGAGATATTTGTTGTCCCAGAAGATTGTTGCTCCTCCTGACACTCCTTGTGAGTCAACAACAGAAAAATCAGAGTTCTCCCAAAAATTCTTTTTGCATTCCGCCAAAGTTTATGTCTTCATTTTAGTTTCTTGTACTAAAAGAATGTTAGGTCTGCTGGATCTTCTAAGATATTTGAGTATCCATTTTTAGGACCTCCATTTAGTCCTTTGACATTCCAGGATAAGATATTCATCTAAAAAAATTTGGGGAAGTAGTTGTTGGATGGCCCAATTGACTTTGAGTTCCATCTGCAATCTCTTTCTCAATCTCTTTCTTTCTTAATTCCTTTTTGAAGTTCTACCTTTTTTAATATTAGCTCTAATGTCTGCCACCTTTCTAGCAAATGATCTAGTGATTCTTGATGTGGAGGCTTCCCAATTTCCAATTTTTTTCTTTTTATCATTGTATAAAACTTCAGGAATCCCTTCAAATCCTTTCATTCTTCATTTATTTTGATTTAACTTCAATGAAGCCATTATTCAAATCATTCTCATAGTCAATGAGTATCTTTGATGGAGTTGGGGTAAGCTCCCCTTCTTATTTTTCATAATTTGAGTTCTCCTACTACGAATATTCTGATTTGGTGTTGAATGAAAGACTTTTCTCACAAGAGTAAGGAGATTTTCAATATTAGGAGATAGGGAGATATTTTCCTCATTCATGAGATCATCTAATTCTTTATTCTCTTCTTCTTCAGTCATTTATTCTACTATGGATTCTAGTAATTCTTTAGTTTCTAGATGAGCCTTCATCTACTATCCTTCTAATGTTGTTAGGGTGGTGCTTTGTACTTGTTCATTATCCTTATCCTGAGAAGAAGTAATCGGATGATCAAAAAATAGATCCTCCATCTTCTCTTGATCTGATGCTACCAGTTAATGGAAACCCTTATGTTATCTTCATCCACTTCTATATTTAGCTTTATAGGATTTTGAAGATTCAGATCATTGAGCTTGTTTTTTTCCTTCAAATCATCTCCTCCTTTTTAACTAAGGGAGTTTTTGGTCTCCAAAGCTTCCTACAACTGGAGGTCACCTTATAAGGGTTTTGAAACCCTTTTTGTTCCTTTTGTATTTCAGATCTGGTGGATTAGAGATATTTTTATCTATCCCCTTATCATTTTGAATCTGGGCTTGCAATTTTTTGCTTGAGGTGACTCTTTTCCTTCCATTTTTTCTTCTTGAGAGATATTTTCCACTGAAACCCATGATCCATTCGATTTCTCTTTATCCTTAGGCTTCTTTTCAGTCTCTTTTAAGGAATCTCCAGATCTCTCATTCTTTTGGTTCTTTTCCGTAGGGAATTTCCTAGTGAAATTCCCTAACTTATGGCATTTATTGCATCTTAATTGAAAAGTTTCATATTCTATCACTTGTTTTCATGGAACAAACTTTGATTGCAAGATGATGTGATCAGGTAGTTCACTCTCCATTTCAGAAGAGATGAAAAATATAGAAAATCCTAGTTGAGATCTATTTTTAGTAGGCCCATCTAATCCAACTGGAGACCCAATCGACCTTGCAATATGAAGCAAGATCTCATCATCCCAAGTAATGTAGGGGAATTCTTGGTAGCCTACACCATATAGGAATAGTGTGAATATTTTTAGTAATAATGTTAAAGCTTGTGTACCATATTTTTAGGAAAAGCCACATGTTGCCGATATACTCGAGTCCAACAAGATATACTATTTCAAGATTTGTCTATTGATTGAATCTGGCAAGATAAAAACCTCTGAACATGGTTGTAATAACCAAATCTCCTTTAGGTTGCTAATGACACATGGCCCACTTTCTGATGGCATCGATATTGTTCCTAGCACACAAAAACTTACCCACAATGGTGAGATTTGTTTTCCCAAAGTGCTCGATCTTGGCATCCATCAAGCACATGGGTGTGGATCACCCCTCCTTATCCTTTGTGATTTTGAATAGTGATTGATTCTGCATAGATGTAGGAGACTAAGGACCCACATGTTTTTCAGAGGTACCTTAAAAATGTATTCCCAAGTGCTAGATCCGGTACTAGAGGCTTTGATGCTATCCGATCAGTAAAGGTGGAATTTCAATAGGAGGTTTATCACCGGTTAATGGACATTCCATAGCTAAAATTGCTAAAACTACACTCACAAAACCCTCACTCGCTTCTATGAACCTGTAAAGTGATGCTTCTATTGAAAAAATTGTGCATTGATGTTTTCAATTTTCCTTATTGTGTGAGGTATGTGTGCAAGATATTTTATATATCCATAGAATATTTGTCTTCCTTATTCTCGGTGCATGATGTAAGAGTTGATTAATATTTCCATGAGCACTTAAATATATCAAGGATTGAGTTATGGCCTTCCATTTTTGAATACGGGTTTGGAGGACGTATTTTCCTTGTAGGAAATGGGTATTGCAAGAAATGTGTCCTTTGATCTAAGTGAGTTTTAGAACTCATATAAGATATATAGATCTTTAAATGGGTAATTTTAAAATCAGAACCTTGGTTAGGTTACTTGATGGTTTCATATATTATATTGGATCTACACCATTATGGGGATTATAGACATCAAATCGATATGGAAACCGCCTTCGATGCGATTGATGGCTATACATTTTCCTATGGACCCTTCTTTTGATGGATATATAACTCACTATTATAAATATTATTCTGATTTTATAACATTCCATGGTAGTTTTGATCCTCAAATATAGTAATGAGTATATTTTTATTCATATCTATATGAACCATATGGAATATTATGAGTGGATCTTGGTTTATATATGTGTAATCTTTGATTTCTATACCCAATGCCAAGGCATGCTTTGGAACTTCCTCCAAATAGATATAAATGCTCACCGATGTGTGCAAATCCTACTAGGTCCCCCTTATGCTATCTTGTCAAGATATTAGCATGTATGTTCATGATTACCATTACCAAGCATACTTTCATATGTAGATCGTTACATGTATCATAAGGAAACACATGTAACATGGAAAATAATAGATCAAATAAGAAATAGGATAAATTGCACCATGTGAACACCATACTCGGAGACATTAATTACCATAATCCAACCACAATTATCCATTCATACCATAAATATTACATAACAAAAGATGATACATGAAAATAGTTTTGCAAAGTCATGCATGCGAGCGTCAAAGAAACATAACCCTATTACATCACATGGTGTTGTACATTGTTTCCAAAAATATGAAGATCAACTACTATATATAGGGGTATGGCTTTCCCATCACCGCCCATGCATTCTCAAAATAGGAAACATGCCCAAAAATATCCATGCACTAGCATCCACATGTTTTTACAAGAAGGATAATAATAGATTAATCTATAAATAAACATGGCTTTAATATTATTATTAGTGTGGTCCATGCACGAAATTTGATCTCCACTTTACTCCCAAAAATAGCTCTTTCTTCACCACGAAGTCTTCTTGATTTTATCTTTTACTTGGGCCACACTTCAACCGCTTTTCCTATTTTTAGCCCATGACAAGCAAAAGGGAGTAGTCCTAGTTGTTCCTTTCCAGGTGCACACTAATTCAACTAACACACTGTGCATGTTTACGTGCCCCACTTGGTTTCTTGAATGTTTCGCATGCCCTCTCAATAATTAGGCAATTCGGAAAACCCAACATTACCCCACACTAATTACATTTCCTTCCTTGGCAATGGGGTTTCACATTTATCTCTTAAAAGACTAAAAGAATAAAGAACAAGTTATTCCATACTTGAAATGATAAAATAATTAAATGAATAAGTAGCACACATCAATCTTCAGTTGGTTGTAGGAGTTCGAGTAATCCTTGTTTATTGTAGCCTCCACTCTCTCGATTCCCTTCTTCATTTTTTCTAGTACAACACCACACATTTTCTCATTTTCCTAGACATTCATATCCCGACCCTTGTGCTTTAATTCTCAAATTACACCATCCAATATTGAAACCATACCATCCATAAAGTCCATCTTACGTGTTACCAACACTCCCAGTTCCTTGATGCATTCTTCATGGGGATCCCTGGTAGCTTTGAGTGCATCGCACTTCTTTGCCACTACTACTAGTCTCTCTTCTCTACCTAGGATCTCTTCCTTCTTGGATTCTGCAACCTCATTCTCCTCATGCATTGTATATGCATTAAGGATTTTCTCGTAATCCTTGCAGTTTTTTAGTGCCCATCCTACCTTCCTTAAATCATCCTTCATTATTTGCAACAAGTAATCATATACCTCAATCCAGGTGAAATAGTCTTCCTATTATTCTCCTTTTATTTAGCTATTTACATAGTGTTTGATGCCTTTACACATGTTTCCTCCTTCAATATCAGGTTCACTAAGCACTTTACGTAATGCATCGTGGAAGGAAATGTGCTAGTGACATGCTCTTTGTACTGTGGGTGTTGCTCCAAAACATTTCCCCTATCTCTTCTACCATTTGAAGGTCAATTTTTATTTACACTCACGCTCTATCCTTCTTCTATCAAGAAGTGGATCTCTTCTTTTTATTCTTCTTATCCTCCGAAATGTTCTAAGTGTGACCGCCTTATCCAAATTCCTCCATGCCACTTCTACTACCATCTTCGTTAAGGAATTTTTTTCCTATTCATCTATGAACCCCGGGGTTGACCGTGATGTGGGCCACACTAAGTGATTTCTTCATTCAATGCCTTATGCATGCTTCCACACCGACATCAAAATCTAGTTCATCCATGTGTGTTTACATCATCTAGCTCAACATCTTTCTTGTGCGCATGTTTCGTCCCTTGGGGTATATCATCTCTCACCATACGGTTGATCATGGTAGAGTGTAGTCCGAAACCTTGTGTGGATGGTTTTGGAAGGATAATTGACATATCCTAGGTTTGACATCTTCATCAATTATTCTCCCTCCTTCCTTTTTGACCACCAAATCTTGGGGATACATGTTTTTGTGCTTACATCTAAACCTTCCTCCTTATGACCTGAAACATACCCATGGTCACCTGATTGTTCTTTTACATTCTTTTGTATTTTTTCATTCCTCCCAGTGGTGCCTCTCTCCTCATGCTCACTCAATAGCTCCACATCATAATAGGGTTATTTTTTGTGTTCTTTCCTCCTCCCTCTACATAAATTATGGGCGAGGGCTCCGTATTGTGTGAAACTTCTTCTAATTTTTCTTCCTCACTCTCCTCATTTTTCACAATCTTGCACCTTATCCTTTTCTTCTTCTTTGGGATTGGCTTGACAAGGGAATGTCTCAGTGATCTCCTATGTGGTTCCAAGCCAATGCCCTAGGGTTTGGTTCTTCTCAGCTTCCTTCTTCCACCTTGTTCATTTGCATCACCTTCACCCTTCTCTTTCTCTGTCTCCTTGACCTCAGGGTCAATCCTCACTTCTTCTTCCTAGTCTGGGGATTATTCTCATGACCTCCTCATGCTTGCATCTCGGTTACCTTCTCACACCATGATTCAATTCACTAACATCCTCCATCTCCTCTTCCTCATCTTGAAATTCTTCTACGATTTGGGGAGGACCGAGATCACTTTCCGCCTAGTGCTAGCTATATGCTTCCCCTTTTTGTATCTCTAGGAGCTTAAATGCATTTTCAATGTATTTACCATTCACCAATTTTGGCTTAAGGTTGACGTACACCTTAGCTGCACCTACCTTTCTAATCCCAAAATTCATAGAATTTATAACAATGTCATTATATATCATTGTTTCGATGTATGTAGACTTACCTAAATAGACATACGTTTTCCAGAGTGTATGACATTCATATTCAATTTTTTTTGTACATAAAATCTCAGCTTGTGTGCATTTGAAAATCTATTGACAGAGGCCTGGAAATAGTGTGCAGTGAATGCATAAGGGATCTTTCACCAAGGGATCCATTGACAATCCTTCATCCTGAACTTTCTAATGTATTAGTGATGGAATACTACAAACCCTGCATCCCCATCCACCATCAGAGGTAAGTCCTTCAGTATGCGTCACTCATGTTTAAGGTCATCGCCCATACATCTATACCAAAGCTCCAACATTTACTTGTGTGGGCCACTTATAGTTCCATCACAAGTGTATTTTTCAAATCTCTCATCCAATGACTTCTTTTCTTCTGGGAACTACCATATTTTTCCTTGGGGCCATCCATGACCCCAATATCGTAAATACAATAGATAGAAGGATAACGTCCAAGCTTATTTTTGTCCCTTGTGTGCTTCCTCAATAATAATTTCTGCTATGAATGTAGATAAGTTGTAAATAGTCCCCTCTGCCATTTTCTTTGCAATGTGGAGCCATTTCTTGTTCACCAAGCCCTAGTGCTCTGTTTATTGAACTTTATTAGAAGGTGCATGGAAATTTCAAACATAGGGTCATCTATCTTTGACACATCTATCACACACCCTATTTTATGGTAGGACATCTCCGTATTAGTGGCCTCCAAAACCACATCATCATCTAAGTCACTAGTAATTTTAGTATTTGAGCTCCTCAATCGTGTCAATCTCCTAATTAAAGGTGTGGTGATGCATAAATACCTTCCTATAAAATAAAATAAGTCATCATGGAATCTTGAAATTAACCACTAGTAGAGCCCTTCGTATTTTACAAAGTATGGAAGCTCGTAAATTTATAATACTCCAACTTTCTCCAACATATTTTGTCTAACATTCTCGTAAATTGGTTTGTCATCCTAAGTTCTAAAATCTATCTTCTTAACCAGATCCTTTTTGATTTCATATTTTTTTCCTTGGTGCATTGATTATAATCACTCACCTTTCTCTTATGCACCGGGACTCCCATTTATGTCCCATAATCACCCCTTCGGATCTCGCATTTCTAAAAATATCTCTTAAGGTGCTTCTTCCACTTTTACAATGGGATTGTTCTTTCTCCTACCTATTGTGACTTCTATAGTTTCCCTTCTTGGTGTCATGTCAATCTCTCACAACTTATCCTCACAGTTTTCTACCTTCTACAACCTATGTGAAATTGAACTCACATTCCCTAGTCGTAGTGTTTCCCTTTCAAACCCTAGCTCCTTGAACCCTTCTTTCACACAAATTCTACTCACTCTCCAACTTCCCATGAAGGATCTCTACAATGGCCATGCTCAAATTCACACTCGGTTCGTTATTTTATACATTTATACTCGCACTTCATGCTTAGTCACTCTTCAATTCACACTTCTCATCTTGAAAACTCAAATATGCAAGGTGAGAATGAAGTCACATGCATCCATTTTAGAGATTTTTATAACTTTCATGCATTAATTGATCTCCACCTACCACCATAATTTATCTTTAATGATTTTTTTATTCTTTTTCCATAATTTTTGCTACTTTCTTTTGCACCCCATTCGTAACCTTCGTTGTGTCTACTACTTATCAACCATAGAACTTTTACACACGCCTCCACGCGCCGAAGTGCATAACCCTCTACACCCTATACTAAGTAGTTTCCCATGTAGTTTCCTGCCTTGCGTTATATTGCACGACCATCCACCTATGTGTGGTCTTCAATTTGAGAACAATTAATTAAGAAAACCTTCATCTTGAGCACTTGTAATACGTTTCTTCTACTCCACCAAATGTTTAAGAGGACATTCATAATCCAGCCCATATATATGCCTATGTGTCAACCTACACTTGAAGCTTAGTATAAATAGATTCATTTTTCCTATATTTTCTCCACCCACACTAAAAGTATGTGTGGTCCTCTACGCATGAACTCAATAGATAATGTCGACTTCTTGCACACAAACATGCCTATTACAAACAATAAAAATTGAAATGCAAAAGCATAAAAATGATGAAAGGAAACACATAGAAGGGAAATCTAATCTAAGTGGCAATACTACCTTATTACAAATGAAAAGAAGACTTATTTATAGTAGGGCTTCAACCTACTCCCATTGAAGTAGCTAGGAAATAAGGTTCCACCCGATTCTTATATGTTTCTTTGAAAATGACAAAACAAATAGGGTAACAGCGTAGGAGGAATACTGTTGAAATGATAGATGATAGGTTGTTGTGCGCGTGTTGACTCCTTAATCCATAACTGATCGTAAGAGCTTCCTTTTGGCTAGGAGGAACTACCTAAATTGGAACAAAAGACCACCAAATAAAATTTAAATGATATGTGCAGTGAACTACCTAGCGTGTGCTAGATCGGGAAATGTGATACTTCTGAGCATTTGTCGGTCCACTGTTTAAAACAATTTAATGCTGGTAATGAAGTAAATTTTATTGTAATTAAAATGATTTAGGTATCTCATTTAAAACACAATAAGAAAGATCTAATCTAATAGGCTAGGTTAAAATAAAATCCAAAGGTCAAGTAACTGGTTTTGGGTCTCTACAAGTCTGATAGAGGTCTTAGGTAGGTTACAAGTGATTAAGGGTGATGCGAGAATAGGTGGGTAGCTTACTGTTCTAGGATGTATTGGTAAATACAGAGACCAATGTTAGTTAAGGGTGACCGACGCCGGTTGGGGAGAACTGGTGCTAGTTACTATGAAAAATTGGGAATGCCACAGAATGAGCTTTGGATCTCCCTTATGATTGCACAAAGGACTAGGCTAGTCGAAATGAGGTATTAAGTTGTTTGGATGGGATTTGGTGAGGTTTTAATGGGGATATGGAGGGGTGAGTATTAAAAGAGGTCAATGGGTGGCTAGGAGAACAAAGGATGAAGATACAATAATTAAATGAATGAACCAGAGGAGTAAATTGTTCTACTTACTTGAAATGCAGTTACAGGCGCCCTGTGAGTGATGGATGAAGGTATTGATAGGAGGTTGAATGCTATGGAGGATCACCAAACATTGGAGAGCTCTTGCATGGGTTACATGTGCACTCATTTTTGCTTGGTTGGATCAAATGTGTCGGGTGGTTGTTGGATGAATGGATGTCTGTGTAAGAGAAAATGCTTGATCTCCTTCCTTGCATGCATGTTCTCACATAAACTTGTTCTCAAAAGATGTGTTATCTCTCAAGAATCTACCAACCTTTTTCCAACCTCGAAAATAAGGTTGTTTTGGGGATTAAAAGGTGACTGACGGTGGTTCCGGAGTAACAAGTAGCAATTAAGGGTAATCGGCGTCGGTTAGGGCGGGATTTCCTAGGTTTACTAAACTAGGAAGATCCCCTTGATTTTCTGGGATCTCGTGTCATTAACCGTGGATTAGATTGGAAGCTTCTTGTAAGTATGTAGGAATGTGGTTAGAGGGAATGTAGGCATTGATTTTTAGGGTTTGGGTAAGACTTAGTTATGGCAACTTACTAAGAATAGGTCTTAGGGTGAGGTGGCTTGATGAGGTGTCTAGGTGAGGTGGATGTGTGGGCATTATCTAAATTAAGATATTTAAATAATAAATATGGTGAGGATAATGAATTAATTTAATTAAATTAATATTAGTGGGGTGAATGGGGCCATGGTTAAGTGAATGTGATGAAGGTGTTTATTTGTCGAGGGACCAAAGGGGAGTGTGACCTAATTTTAGTGTCTACATTTTGCCCCTTTTTGTTGCATAGCTTGTATTGGTAAGTGACGCTAACAAAAATAAGATGTGGTTTCCCCATGTGTGGGTGAAGGTGATCCCCCTCAAACCAGGAACTGATGAGGAAGAATGCTAGAATCGATGAGTGGTTTGATAAAAAGGTGAATGTGAGAAAGGGAAAGATGGGGAACGGGGGAAAAAGGAAAAAGGTCTACATAGGAAATCTAGGTAATGGGTTAGGGTCAAAGGTAGTAACATTCAAAAACACACACACACACGTATAAACTAGCACGCTACTAGGTTGAAGAGTAGGAAAACTCTACATCATCTAAGGTTGATAGGTTTATCCAAACAAGGTTGAGGTGATTCCAGATATCAAGGTATATGATATGGTTAGAAAAAAATGTAGGTTAGGTGCAAGAGCATTTAGGTATGTTCCGGTACACCAAAGGTAGGATCGGGATTGCAATCATGGTAAGAGGTAAGGTAAGGTCATTAGGTCAATCAACACAGTACTTGTGTTGTAAAGTATAGTGAACACATGAGGTCAAAGGTCTCTAGTGATGTTCTAGGTCCAAATATCTAGGTCACGGCGCGAGTAAGGCTAAGGTATGGGTAAAATAATGAGTCCCCAAAGGAGGATGAGGTTAGGTAGTAAATGATGAGGTCAGGAGGGTGAGGTAAATGGTTTGGGTAAAGGTTGGGTGTGGAAAAAAGAGTGACGGGTAGGGTAATAGGGTAAAATTTAGGGCAAGGTGCAAGAGAGGGTGACCGATGCCGATAAAGGGTAACCGACACCGGTAGAGTGGAACCAATCATGGTAAGGTAGGGCACATGACCGATGTCGGTGAAGGTAAAACCGGTGTCGGTTAGGTCGGGTTTGTTATAAAAACAAAAAAATTGTGTTTTTGTTATTCATTTGTCATTTAGCGAATTGAGAAAATGACAAAGGAGAGAGAAAAAAAGGGAAAAGTGTCGGACGGAATGGAGTGGTGAGTTGGTGATCTGAGCAGTGGGTGATTGGTTATAGAGAGGCGGGTCCACAGGATCGGTGGGCATGATTCGATTGGTTGGAGATGCGGGTAGAGATTTTGTGATGGTAGAGGCTGGAGAGGGATCGGGCAAAGGCCAGCTGCAGCAGCGGCCGGACGTGCCACCACGACAGCGAAACATGATGAGGTAAGCATCCAACTCTTGTTGTATTTTGTTAAATAGATTAGGTGATTTGCAAATTGGGTTTTTGTTTTTTTATTGTGGGTGGGGGAAAATAAAATTGGGAAGATGGGAGGCTAAATTAGGTTGAATAGGAGGGGGAGAGAGATAAGTGGGAGAAGAGGGGAAGGAATGAGGTGTAGGTGATTTTAGGTGGGAGAAGTGTCAGGGTAGGAAGTTTTTGAGAAGGGAGGGTTTGGGGGTCACGGGTTTTCACCACGACAGTGACCGGCGTTGGTCGGGTTAAACCGGCATTAGTATTATTGAACTGGTATCGGTCACGAAATAGGTGACCGATGCCGGTTTAGGGGTGACCGGGGTCGGTTAGAGAGAACCGACACCGGTTGGGTTTTGGAGAGTAAGGGGCCAAAAGTGCCACAGGTTGGGTGGTTGAGATGGGTAGAGGTAAAATAGGGTGCAAAAAAATGATAGTGGGTGAGTATGGGTATGAGAAATGTAGATTAATTTGTTGTTTGTATTGGATGCAGGGGAGAGATCAGTTACACATGTGGGACAAAGTTCCACCCCTACTCATGATAGTTCATAGTGCTACGACCCCTAAAGAGCTACAACATGTGGAGGTGATGGGCCTAAGTGGGGTCTAACATTATCGGCATGTGGTGGAAGCCTAATCTGATGGTCACACTCATCGATAGATGGGATTCGTGACCAACACATTCCACCCTCGACAAGTGAGATCACTTTGTCACCCCGGAGGACGTGTTCAAGATTCTCGCGGCTACCTAAATTGGGTACACAGGTCTATTCAATCTCCTTCAAGGCTTGAAGAGATAATGCGTGAGTTTTTGAGAGGGGATGGCCGAGCTGACCTTCCATAGTGCCAGCTTGCACTATGGAGAGATGTACCTAGCCCATCTAGAGGAGACGAGGCTAGTAGTTCTATTGATGGAGGTAGTGTGCTGCTTTGCACTACCGGATGCAAAGGGTGGGTGGTTTCCCGATATTTGATGGGGGTATTACATGACATGATGATAGACCAGACCCGCTTTTCCTGGGTGCCAACATTCTGGTGTAGCTATACAGGGAGTTATGGGCATATGGGTGGCTGCGCAGGTTCAGCCTATGTTGTACCTTTTTACTTCATTGTTGGGCTTATGAGCACATAGTTTGTGTGTGGCTAGTAGGGATGCCTCGAGCAGATGCATTTCCACCGAGATTGGTGCAAGTGGGTACAGGTGATGGGTGCCTACTACTTCGTAGAGTAGAGATCCGATAGGCCCACACATGATGTGGCCTATTTCTGGCATTTATTGGAGGGGTTATCTGGAGTGGACATCATATGGAGGTCGTATGTGGACTTCCCATCATATAGGCATATGCATGATGAGCTAGTTGAGCTCCAGCTATTGAGATGGATATAGGGTTGCCATGTCGGGAGCACGAGATGATCCCGGTTGACAGAGTTAGGTGGTAGTTTGGGCTGCTACAGGACATACCTCCGCCTTTCCCATAGTACAAGAGAGATGATGTGGAGAGGCCCTTACCTCTACCATAGCCGACAGTGCTCACAAGGTAGAGGAGCAGGTAGTGGACTAGTGGATTGATGAGGGATGCCACGTGGTCACAGTATGCACATAGATAGTGGTGGGCAACTCATTTACGAGCCATACCACCTGTGCCGGGCGATCGAGATCTAGCCACCATCACAGTGCAGAGGGATGCCCTATAGGGGCAAGTGGCGACACTGATTACCTAGTTGGGTATGGTGTAGACACAACTTGCAAGCTCGAGAGATGGAGGTAGCAAAGTTACATGTACATGTGGCGATCTTCAGTCCAGATGGCCGAGGGTGGGGATGATGGTCGGTTGGATGCCTTAAAAGCATAGGTGATAGGGTTACAGGCCGGTTGGCCATAGTTCAAGCACGATTGGGTCCTTACAGCCCGAGATACAAGCATAGGGGCATAGGGCACCACCACGAGCACCGGGGACAGGTCCCGAGATCACAGGAAGAGCGGGACCGAGTCCCACGGGATAGGTATAGGGGTCAAGTCCTATGGGCCACCACAGGCCGTGCTTGTATCTAGGTGCCTTAGGTGAGGCCAAATACTACGAGAATCAGCTAATCACGGTCGAGATATAATTTCTATCATATGGAGAGTACCGGGCATAGCATACCTCGAGTGAGAGGACTAGATCTTGCACTCATAGTGTAGAGAGCACAGGGGCCATTGAGCTCCAAGGCCATATCATGGAGAGGCCACCAGATCACAGAGACCATCTCCAGGTGAGGTGCCAGCAGGGACCCAACCACCACCCATGATGGGTGGGGAGATGTTAGCAGATCACCAGACTGTGGCCAAGGAGGTAGAGGGTACATGCGACACAGATATGGAGGATGTGTGCATTGAGATATCTGATATTTGGCTCCTGATGTTGACATTTTTATTTTTGATATATATCAGCCTACGTGCCGAGAGATTGTCATAGAGAATATATTTTTTATCACATAGCAGCCTACATGCCAAAGAGAGTGAGGATGTATGAGAGTTTTTATATATTTTGAGCATATACCGGCATGCGTCTTGATGATTTGTTTGAGATAGACATGATGGGATATCCATGTATATTGTATTGAGACACATATTTA
Source organism: Taxus wallichiana var. yunnanensis (assembly GCA_018340775.1). Taxonomy (NCBI): domain Eukaryota; kingdom Viridiplantae; phylum Streptophyta; class Pinopsida; order Cupressales; family Taxaceae; genus Taxus; species Taxus wallichiana. The sequence continues at coordinate 579,275,245 of CM031244.1, read as the reverse complement.
TTTATATGATGAGATGGATGAGATTCTTGATTTTGTCGGTGTTTTATGAGACTTTTAATTTTTTGTTGTGATATGGAGTCAGGTTGGTTGTAGGCATGGATCGAGTCAGGTTTGGTTTAGGCATGGATCGAGTCAGGTTGGTTTAGGCATGGATCAAGTCAGGTCTTAGGCATGGTTGAGTCAGGTCGGTTTAGGCATGGATCGAGTTAGGTTGGTTTAGGCATGGATCGAGTTAGATTAGTTTAGGAATGGTGGAGTTAGGTCTTAGGCATGGATCAATTCAGGTTGGTTTAGGCATGGATCGAGTTAGGTTTGTTTAGGCATGGTGGAGTTAGGTTGGTTTAGGCATGGTTGAGTTGAAATTGGTTGAAGTTGTGATTCATTAATTTGTGTAATGAATGATGATATGGGTCATGTGTAAGATGCTTTATAATACATGTATGATGATGGTAGATAAATGGTAGTCATAATAAATGTATGTTGTGATGATGATAAAATGTTTAGAAAACGTTGTTTGTTTGGTTTAATTTTCAATTTTATTTTTTTGATATAAAAAGGAAACCAGACAAATTATAAATTATAAGGGTTGCACCGCGTAACAATGTTACACATGCCCCAATGATGATACATGTCTCCTCGCAAGGTGTTTAGGATCCGTAAAATTCTCTCCAAGTTTACGTTAACATCCCACATACCATGCTTAGCCTCCACGTGCTTTGTTTTGCTCTATTCCCCTCTTTTCCTTTGCATTTTGTCTTCAGTGATGAAGCGCCACCCGCCGGGTGGTGGTCTCGTGACCACCGCCTGCCAGGTAGGGGCCCTCAGAATCTCAGCCCCCCCGCTCAGGTGCGAGCCTCCTTCATGTGTTTTCCAACACGTTTCTTTGAACGTGATTCTCGTAAATTTTCAACTTTTACCATCTTTGTCATTCGTTTTTGCTTGTATTTATGATTTTGGTTCCCTGTAATAGTGTTTCTCCATTGTTTATGGTAAAAGTGTCCTAGTTGAAGTTACCTTTGGGTGAATGGGATTTCTATAAATAGCTGGTTTGATTACAAGTAAATGCCCCTCAAAACTACCCTCATCTTCTCATTTCAATAGTTTAGTCTTTTAGTTCTTGCTCAGGAATTCAATAGTTTTCATTTGTTGCATGCATGGTTAGTTTTATTTTTCTTTGTTTAGAAGCCACATGATCTTCTTAATCTAGTGTTACCATTATTTCATACAATCAAATAAGGTAGGATAGTTTCATTTTAAGTCTAAATTCATTAGAGTTACAGGTTTTGTTAAATCAAGAAGGATAGTTTCGGGTTACGGAAGTTTTGTGTTGTATTACTCATGCAATAATTCCCACTAGGAATTGCATAAGCCAAGCTCTTTTCTCTTGCGCTATCCCTCTCCTACTCACAATGTATTCAGTCTACATCCAAAGCTGCCATTGTTCCAATACCTACTCCTGTTGATGCTAGCATTACATGCTTTTCTAGATTCACGTGAGCACGAAGGAACGAGGAGACCACACTGAGGGGACAAAGCCACACACTATTGGATTCGCCACTATTCTACAAAATCCAAGTTTAAGCTTTCAAATTTCTAGTTAAAATATACCAAATAGAGTAGTGAATTACTTCATTTCGGTTACGTTCATTTTCAATATTGCCGGGGAAGCCGTGGGGATCGATAGTTTCTGAGAAACTATGATTCGTTCCTCACTTCTGAGGTAGGATCGAAAATATTTCAATTAAATTAGATCAATTATTTAGTTATTTAGAATAGACTCACAACTGCACAGACAAGTAGCTATACTCGGCTACCTTGTTTGTTTTTAATTCTGTTATTAGGTTAATTGTCGTTTTCTAGATGTATTAAATAGTTGTTATCTTAATTCTGTTAAATATTTTGTCAAAAATAAAAAATAGAGAATTTAGATATATGTTGTGGATATACTTTGCATAATTAGTTTACTTTTCTTTAGTTAGATTTATATTTTTTCTTTTGTATGACAATCACGGGACCTAGGGAGCCCAGAGAATACGTATTCAAGCCAATTATGCCTCAACCCAATCTTGTTGCAGCAATAATTGACATAGACCAAAATCTCATAATTCAGGTCTTCCGAACAACAACAGACCTACAAGAAATTATCTCATCAGTTAAGAGGATTAAACATATAAGATGACAAAGCACATACGTTTTGGTCAAAACAGCCAAACTACAAATTGCCCTAATAAATATCCACATGACTGTAGAAGGGCTTGAAAGAGAGAAAACGTTCGGTTGTGATTCTTTGGTCCCACAGCTAGACGCATGAGACATCCTCATTGACATAGACACTGGCTTAAGAATTCAAGTTGCCAGAACGCTTATAAGGTACTCTAAGAAGATTGCACAACTTTTAGTTCTAAACATAGAGGTTAAAAAGGCATACGACTACTAGATATTAGGGATTGATTCTACACATGACCATAGGAGGCCCGCAATGACCACGAACCTACGGTTGTGATCCACAGGTCCCACAACCCAACGGGCCCATAGGTCAATCAGACGTTGATGCTAATTTACGCACATTAGTATTTAGATCCTCTCCACTTCCACCAATCATTATCACATAACTATCCTCACTAGACATAAGCAGCTAATCAAGCTAAGGATTTCTGGACTAGACCAGAGAATCACCCATAGAATCCACCATACATCCATCATCCATTTTTCATGACCCTATCGAGGGATATCTACAAAGCACCCACAGGTTATCTTCCACGTATCCCATAACCTATAGATTGGATCACGCCAGAGCTCAATATTGATTGGAGCCTTCGAGCAATCATCCTCACCGAATGATCTATCATGCTAGTTCAGAGTTAGGAGGGCCTTCTTTGCCTTAGATTCACAGATTCCATTAGTGCGCGTCAAAGACATAAGATTTCCTAACTAGTTTTTCTACACCCCACGTATATTCCATCCCCACTGGCTGTCTCGGCACGACCTCGGGAGGTCGGGTGTGAGGAATAGTTACTTGTAGATTCCCATGCTCGGTTATCACTTTTCCATCGTACAAAATTGGTGCACCCGACATGAACTTCCTACTTTCTAGTTCGGAGTCATATTTCTACTTGTTCTTTCAAATTAGTATACATTTTTCTTTTCTACCTCATTAGCCTTCACATCAGCTTCACCAACAAAATTGGTGAAGCCGATGTGAAAGGAACAGTTGCTTCACTTTCACATTTCCCCTTTTAGTGTTTCATTTTTCTCTCTCTTCTTCCCATTATTCTGCGGGTATTCATATACCCTTTGAATATGTCAAGATTTGTTGCATATGGCAGACCTCTCATAGGTCTTGAAGCATACTACAATCAACTGAATAAACAGCCATCACCCTCACTCTCAAAGCATGGGGTGATAACTATTGAATTAACCGACTTTCAACACAAACTCCACCTCAAAGAACTAGATATAGTTCTTCTTTCCAAATAGAGGAGTTGGATCAGCTCACTCAAACACAAAAACTAGAGCCTTCAGGCTCGAACAACATGATGCTCACTAGAGAATCTGGTTCATCTCCTCAAGTGTTGCTTAGATCACAAATCAGTAGACAATCAGATCCATATCTTTTTTTAGATGATGAACATTTAGCGCGTTATGCCATGAGTGAACAACGCTCGAAAAGTATGTACCCACCTATAGGAGGTTTGCAAACACAACCTGAGGTCTCTTTTCATCAAAAAACCTCCATTCCACCACCTATAGGAAATACCCTCGGTGAAACTTGGCAGGGCACCGATCAATTCATAGCTGGGTACCATATGCCTATACAACCTCAACAAACACCACTAAGGAAAAATAATATCTTCACCAAACAAGGTTATCTCAACCTTAGCCGTGAGAAAGTTAGAGGGTTGGAACTTGCCCAAGAAAGCCAAAATTTGTAATTCATGCAGCAGGAAATTCCAATCCTCCACATCATCCTAGCCAAGTAGACCTCCTCACAGGAACAGGCATGTTGGGCATGCCTCCTCAGTATTCACAAAAAACGCCAACTAGAACTGCGTTCTCTAACACCACTCCAGTGGAAAATATGATACCTCCCAGTTTAGTACAAAACAATCCATTTCTGAACAATGCTCCTCCATATTTAAACATGTATTCCAAGTCACCACAGGAGATATGTTCTCTTCTCCTGGAATGTTCACTCAACCACAGGGATTTCCTTATGTCCCTGCAAATGCATACGCTATGCCATATCAACAACCCATTCCACCTCCACCCCCTCAGCAGGCACCATCGAAGGTCGAAACATATGCGATAGGGACTTATTCGAGAATATCTAAAAGAGCCCTTATACTTCACTATACGAGTGTCATGCTTCCAAGACCTCTTCCCGATTTGCCCAAGTACAAAGGGGAGGGAGATCCGAATGCACATATTAAGGCCTATGCCACAGCCATTCGAGAACTGCTCCCTTGGGATGGAGTTGTTGCTAAAATATTCCCCAAAACTTTAGAGGGCATTTCCCTTGATTGGTATTATAGAATACCTGAAGCCTCAATACATTCATTTAAACAACTCATTTCAAATTTCATCAAGGCATTCGACATGAACAAATTGTTGAGAACAAGAATCAGGGAATTCTTGCATATTAAACAAGAACACAATGAATCTGTTGCTCATTTCATCCAAAGATGGTGTATAGTCCTTTATTCTTCAAAGCAAGCACTCCAAACATGGATCAAATGGAACTTTGCGATTTATTCCTTCATTCTCTCAGGAGAGAGATAAAGGAAGAATTCTAGAAGTTCCCACTAATAAGTTACGATGAAGGGCTTAAGAGTGCCCTCCGAATAGATTAAGCTGCAGATAGATAGCGAGTCGCAAGGCATATGGAAAAAATGGGAGGTTAATCATCCCCAACCAAAATACTACAACTTATCCTACTACCTCAAATGCCAATTAAGGACCTAAAATCCTTAACAAAAGCTCGCGAGGTCACAACAAATGGAGTAATCGACAAAGTAAAAAAGGCAAATGTTGTAAATGTTCCACCACCGGTTAACAATCAACGAAACAAAAATTTTACCCCAACAATCAATGCGGTGGATTTTAATCATCCACAATAACAACAACAATGGCAGATCTAGACACAAGGTCTAAGTCAAAAATCAACTGGATATCAAAACCAAAACCAAAGGCAACAAACACAAAACTTTAATCTTGATATTCAATGGTTTAATCATAGTTTTGGGCCACAACATGTGCCAAACCAATAACCTAGGAGTTATAATCCCAACTCATATTGTGGTTTCCAAAAAATTCAAGGCCATGACACTAGGACTTTCCATGACTACAATAAATTCATGCAACGTTTGCCAGAGGAACAAAGACAACTTTTCATAGATATGTTCTTAGCAGATCATGCATCACCTGCGCCAAATACTTTCACAGGGAAGTCTCCCCTTAAAATGCACACCTCAAGATCTTCAATGATCCGCTCCCAAATCATAATAACAACAAATTAAATCCAAATGGGATGAACAAGGGTGTAATGACAAGAAACAATGATCATGAAGCCTCGACTTCACTAAATCCACCTGTCGCACCACAATTAGGAAATCAACCACGAACCAAGATAGTTGGTTTAGTGGAATTAGACACTAAGCTACACATGGAAGCCATAACAAGGACATGAGAGTATTCCTCTCAGCCAAATCCAAGTTACCCACTAGAGCCAGATAACATTCAACAAACATTAGTAAAACCCGTAGGTGCCTATGATTTAATTAATGACCTAACAAAGACCTTCTCTCACATCTCCTTTTTGGACTTGCTGAAGAACTCTCCTGCCCATAGGGCTGCTCTTTTAGAAGCATTAGGTTTAGGTCATTTAATTAACATCACTCCTCCTCCTAAAACACAGGTAAACCATATAGACTTTGATATCCACCCTCTGGGGAAGCCGGATAGGGATACCGAGTTTATATTCGACATAAGCAAAATGCCAATAGACACTGAGATTACATGTAGAGGTGATCCAGCCTTACATTTACAAGTGTGGGTTTATAACAATTATGTTAAACATGCAATGGTTGATGATGGGGCAGCAGTTAACATAGTCCCATTCTCTTTCCTTCAAAATCTAGGGTATGGAGAAACAAACTGTTCCATGATTCGAGAATACACTAAGAGGCTATGATAGCACGAAAGCCACTTCAATTGGAACTATAATACTACCAGTCACCTTAGGACCTAACACAATCCTCACCGAGTTTTATATTATAGATCAAGAAACCAACTATAATATGATCCTCGGCCGAGATGAACATTTTGACTCTAAAAAACAGCAGTATTAGATTTGAGCAAAGTATCTAACTTCATATCAATTGAAGCAATCCCACAAGAACAAAACCTTCTTGCAGATTTGATAGCAACCTCACTTCACATTTCACTCCAAATAGTGAGCTGGAAGACACCCATTTCATGGTATCCCTTCATACTGAACGGTTAGTAAATAAAATTTCAACAAACCCTCATCTAACACACGTAGCTGAGAATAAATCTAATATCTTAGGTCATGTTGACAGTGATAGAGCGACTCTTGATTACCTAAACACCTATGCAAAGTTACATCTCACCCATCACATGGTAGATTTGTCCTTAATCCCACATTTGTCTTCTTACTTTGGAAATCCCATGGTAGAGCTTCCCCCACAAATGGAACTTAACATATATGAGATAGAGAATGGAGAAGATTTGGAACTACCTCCAGCCCTACCTAAGTTCAAAGAAGGTAACACTTCTTTGATAGAAAAAACCATTGATATAAACATCGAAATGGAGGAATAACCAAAGATCTTAAAACTAGGATCTTCGTTAACTCCAGAAGAAATAGAAATACACACTCAAATCCTCAAATAACATCAAAAGGCTTTTGCATTTAATTATAAAGAAATGACAAGAATTACACCACACATCGCGGTACATAACCTTGTCACCAAATCAGATGCAAAGCCAATTAAACAAAAATCAAGACCAATGAAACCCAAGGTAGCTCTCATGGTGAAGGAAGAAGTAATAAAACTTCTCCAGGTAGGGTTCATCAAACCGGTTGATTACTCTCAATGGGTATCTAATATCGTCCCCATTCTCAAAAAGAAATGGGAAGATACACATCTACATAGATTTCAAGACATTAACAAGGCGTGCCCCAAGGACGACTTCCCATTACCATCCATTGACATCATCATTAATGCAATAGCTAGATTTGAGCTTTTGTCCCTCATGGATGGGTTCTCGGGATACAATCAAATTAGAATATCTGAACAAGACCAAGCCAAAACCATGTTTATAACTCCTTGGGGAACTTATTGCTACGCTATTATGCCATTCGGTCTCAAGAACGCTGGTGCTACATACCAACGGGCAATGACATACATATTTCATGATCTTATGCATAAAATCATGGAATCCTATGTAAATGACCTATTGACCAAGGCCAGGAAGCGCCGTGATCACTCGGAATTGCTCGCATCATTCTTTCACATTTGATCGAATACGGAGTCGCACTAAACCCAAAAAAATGCATATTTGGTGTGATAGGAGGGAAACTCCTAGGTTACATTATATCATCACGAGGGATCGATGTAGACCCAGCCAAAATCCGGGCTGTTCTTGAGATAATCCCACCATCAGACGACTCTGGCATTAGATCATTTCTTGGAAAGCTCGGTGCAATCCTGGAGATTCATTCGAGTTAAGTTTTGTTGTTCATCCGATCAACAATTTTTTGAAAAAGGATTGCTACATTATTTGGACAAAGGAATGCCATGAGGCCTTCGAAGCAGTTAAATTCTTCTTACTGTCTCCTCCCATGTTAATGCCACCTAGACCAGATCATCCTTTGATCTTATATTCACGAGCTACGGATGTCTCGCTAACATGCATGCTCGCTCAAGAATATGATGATAAATGAGAACATGTGGTCTATTTTATTAGCTGAACGTTGCTCGATTATGAAACACGTTATACGCAGGTAGAACAAGAATGCCTTTCCATAGTCTTTGTAACCAAACACTTAAGACATTACATGCTAAATCAAAAAACAAGGGTCATTGTAAAAACAGACCATTTATGAACTTTCCTCACACAAGGGTCTTTGTCCAAAAACGTTGGACGCTTTATAACCTTAATGGGTGAATTCGAATTAACTTTTGTAAACCAAAAGTCCGTTAAGGGATAACTCATTGTAGATTGGTTAGCCAACAACCCGTTAGACGGAGGTGATCTAGTAGATCTGGATTTTCCCGATGAATGCATATATTACATGGAAACCAGACCTCCCATCTCTGAATGTCCTTGGTATACTGATATTATCAATTTTATCATGGACCATACGTATCCAAAGGGTGCTACACTGTAATAAAGAAGGCAGTTACGCATTATCATAGCTAAATATGTTATTATAGAACAAGTGCTATATCGTAAAGCTTTGGATGGAATGCTTCTAAGGTGTGTTGACATAGAAGAATCCAAGAAGATTCTCTATGAATCTCACAGTGGAATATGTGGAGGCCACTTCGGTGGTCACGCCACCGCTTGCAAAATACATCAAATGGGCTATTTTTGGCCCACTCTCGAACACAACGCAGTAGAGTTCGTATATAGATGCCATAAATGAAAAGAATTTTTCCACGAGATTCACATCTGGTACAAGCTCTACAACCAATCATGAATCCATGGCCCTTTTCTACATGGGGCCTAGATTTGATAGGGAAATTCTTTCCCTCATCAATGGATGGTCATAACTTCATAATCACGGCCACCGAATATTTTACCAAATGGGTAGAGGCTATGCCTCTTACCACTATACCAGGTGTCATGATCGCCAAGATCATTTTGAACCAGATTATCCATAGGTATGGTGTCCCACAAGTCATTATCTCAGATAATGACACGTCCTTTAAAAATGATGAGGTCTGTAGCTATGAAGTAAATTTAAAATAAACTATCATACGGCCTCCCTGTATTACCCTCAAGCCAATGGATAGGCTGAGGCTACGAATAAAACTCTAAAGTCCATTCTCTTAAAAACCATAAAAGAAAACAAACGAGATTGGAATTTAAAGTTATATCTAGCCTTGTGGGCCCACCGAACCTCAATAAGAACACCAACAGGAGCAACTCCTTTCTCATTGGTATTCGGAGTAGAAGTAGTTCTCCCACTTGAGGTTGAAATACCCAGTCTCCGCATCTCACTACAAGGGATTCTGGGTGAGGAAGCTTATAGAGAGGCATGCCTCCCAACTAGAAATCCTAGATGAGGCTAGGTTAAATGTTGAACAGTGGCATAGAGTCTATGCTAACCGGATGTGCCGATAGTATAACAAAAAGGTCTATGAGCGAGAAATATATGAAGGAGATCTAGTTCTAAGACTAGACAACCGGATCGATAAGAAAATTAGTGAAGGAAGAAAGTTCCAGCCCAAGTGGTTGGGCCCATATCGAGTCATGAAGGACTACAAAATGGTGCGTATCTCTTGTACACACTAGAAGGTGAGAAATTTGGTGAAAGCTGTCAATTCCTTGCACCTTAAATGGTTTTACACATGAAGCATCAACACTATTTGTATAATTATATTTACATTGCATCTTCATTTAGATAGGTTCATTTTGTTCACTCATTTCATAAAACTTGGTGATCAAGCGACTTGCTCTTAACCAATTCATTACAAACTGATGTTAATGGCAGAAGCATTCAAATCATACTTCTTCATTTTCATAACATCATCAATTGTTTCATAATCATTTCATCAATTAAAGCTAGATATGATAAAGTCTTAACAGTAGCCATACCAAGGCCTCGTATGCTTGCTCTCACTTTTGTTTCTTCCTAGGATAGGTGTTTTTCCTATGGTATTTTCTAGAAGCTTCATGGTGTCACATCTATCTCGTATACAAATATATTTGGAAATAAGAACATACCGACATTTTTCTCAAATAAATAATTCGAATATAGATCAAGCAGAAAATTTTACTTTTACACATTTCCTTTCCCTACCAACCTTTGGTGATGAGCTTGTGTCTCTTACTAGTGACGTAGGGTTGGGAAAGGATGGGAATGCCCTTACTCGCCTGTGCCTTGTCCATGGTGATAAGCCCATGCTTCTTACTAGTAGCATGGGGCAAGGTGTAGGGGGTCCTCTTGATAGTAAACATTGAAGGTCATAAGAAAATAGTTCAAATAAACCTTTGAAATATTGAGTCAAAAACAAATGAATTAGATGTCCAAAATTCCAAGAGAGTTCAAAACCCTAAAAACCAGATTTTGTCAACCAAGTGGCCATCTACGGATCTAAGTCTAGATAAACTGCAAAGTAAGTCACATTCTAAACTATGGAGTCACTTGAGTAGGGTAGGTTTGTAGCATCCTAATTTGGTTCCACCAACTCTTTGTCTATCTCCCATCATTACCATTTCAACACACCTCATAGCTTGTACCCTTTCTAGCTCTCGGTGGTGAGCCCTTGCATCTTACTAGTTGTGTGGAGTTAGGAGTGGGGCAAGTGCATCTACTCATCATACCAGTTCATCATCACATTTTGTCAAAAAAAATATGAAGTACTGGAAAATTTCTTCTAGAAGCTAAAGTTCAAGGTCACAAGTTCATTTGCATCATCATACATCAGCATCACGAAATACAAAAAAAGAAAGCATTTGTGTCATCTATTCTCGATTGCATACATTCTGAAAAGCATATAAAAAAATAAGAATTCTAATAAGCATCTAATATACATGTGGAAATGAATCACAAAATCCTAGACACCAAGAGTCTGATCCAAAAGAAGTATATATATAATCAAGTTTTATGTACAATGCCATCATGCGCTAGGCATGGTCAAAACACTCAATGAGCCCAGAAAATACAAAATGATCGTATAAAAAATCTAACAAGAGTCACTAAAAAAGAGCAAAAGGGCCTCTCAACCCCTATGAGATCCCTCAGAAGGTGCATGACCACGTCTAGGACTCCGGCTACACCGACGCTCTGAGTGCACTGAGGGCTCACGGTCCTGAATAGTAGCTGTAGCCTCGCTATGAGAGTGGCTCCTCATCAAGTGCTCTGCAGTCCTATACCTAGCTAACTTGGTATGGAGGGAAGTCACCATCTTGGCCACATGCTAGACAGGGGAAAAGACATCACTATGCCTACTAGCTGCTGAAGGCTCCCCCTTGCATCCACGGATAGCTCGGCGCGAGTCTTCTCCATGGGGAGCATCAGGGTATCAGTACATACCCGGTGAATCAAGTCTCGCCACTCATCAGCAGTCTCTACAAGAAAAGGAGAAAACAAATTAGAAAATAATCAAAAGATAAAAAAATGATGAAAAAAGGAGAGATAGCAACTAAGGAAATCCTAGCTAAAAACAAATATTAAAAGAAGAGTGACAACTCACTCAGATCTCCGGGCCTCCAAGAGGGATCCCTAGGATCAGCGCCTGCCACAGATGCCGCTACTAACTGATGTCCTCCTCCTATGTCTAGGGAAACATAGCGTCCTACTACGGACTCATCCTCTCCAATAGGTCCTAAGAGGGTAACTCCTCTAAGACTAGAGTCACCCTCTCCACACTCTGCTCTGCCCTCTCGGCCTGTAGGATCTCTTGAGTGTCATGCCACTCGGGATTGCTATCCTCCTCTCCACCCAACTCGCTAACCTCCATGTCCTCAGTCTCCTCCTCCATCTCTCCCCTATGAACTCCTCAGACTCAGATTCTATATCAATAGGGTCATCACTGCTATAGGCAAGACCGGAGGTAATCTAAAGTAAAGGTGCCTGAGGAGCACCGACTCTCTCTCGGGCACATACCACCCACCTAGCTGCAATAGGGATGCTAGGAGTAACAATAGTCCAACCCCGGCCTCTAGGACCTCCCCTAGCCTCCCAACTAATCTGAACATTGGAACCACTGGGGAAGCATATCAACGTAGGCAAGGCCGAACTGCTGAGGCACTCGATCAAAGGGGTGTGTCTCTACCTTCCCCGTCCTGTCCACAAGCTACCCTATAGTAGAGAAGGAAATCAAAGTGAAGGTCTCCTTGCCCCACAACCCTGCCATGGCTTGATAAGGTGTGGCCTCCATATCATCAGTAGTCGGGAAGAATCGGGCGGTGGGGTGCTATAAGCACCAGAATCTCTATCCATCTAGTTGCCTTCACGGCTCCGAGATCCACCACCTCTATACCTCTCCCATAAGGGATGATACGCTCATAGACCCAGCTCATAACCAAGGTCGGATGGCTCAAAGACTGTCCCTGTAAGTGGACCACCCTGTATAGGTCATGGTAGGTGGTCCCAAGTATATCGGCTCCCCAGGCATAAATCCGGCCATGTGCCTCAATCTATGCAATAATAGGGGACCAACAGTAGAGTAAGGTGTCCCCTCCCTTGTCCCCGATCAATCTCGAGGCAAGGATCCCCATAATATCCTGACGAATCAAAGGGATAGGCAAGCTAGGAATGGAACGGACCCGCACCCCTTCTTTGAACCAGTGGAGACAACTGCGTCTCCCATATATGTAGCCCACTAAGTTATTTGAGCCTGTGACCCCGTTATCTCAAGTGTAAGTCATCTCCCGATGATCAAGACTCCCAAGATGCGGTAGACATCCTCCAGGGTAATAGTCCACTCACCCCTGACTCCTGGAAATCAGAAAGTGTTCCGATCAGCATCCCAATATGAAAATAGGTCACATAGTATGTGACTAGAAGGTGTGACATGAGGAACCCGTGATATACGTAATATGTCGGCCCTCTGAAGAGTATCCTGCTTGGCTTGAGAAAGTGCATCCAACACTATTGGAAGCTAGTCACACTCTCTCTCTTGACTCCATTTGATATATTCCTCCTTCTGCATACACCCAAAAACACACAAAAAGGAGTAAGTTAGTACCAAAATTGCATTGGAAAAATCATTAAAGCAAGTAAAAATACTAAAATTACAAAAATGAACTCAAATTAATGTAGTTTTAACATTCTAAAGAGAACACGCCTTGAGCAGGGCGGCGGTTCCATAACCGCCACTTTGAATGGCGGCGATCCTGTAACCACCGCCTGCTCGGGCGGCGGTTGTGTCCCACGTTTCCAAATGGGTCACGTGCCCTAAAAATGCTCAAAAACATGAAAAACAACCATTTGGACTAAAATGAGAGCCTACCCATTAGGCGTCCCTCCCTAAGGACACATTTAAAACTAGAAATTTCAAAAATTACCCCCATGGCAAAGATTTCATCATTTTTACATTTTAGGTATAAAAATGTAAATCGAGAAGAACTAACCTGAGATCTCGTGGGTTGATGTTCCACTCACAGAGGCATGATCACTATCTCGTCATGAATGTTTCAACTATACTCTCATCAAAAACCATCACCATGGGTCCCAAAGCTCAAAATCAATCAAATCAACACGCGTAAATGAATAGGAAAATGGGCCCATTTTTATATATATAGCATTTTGACTCATTTTGGATGCCCCTTTTCGCAGGTTTAGAGCACCAACGGAGGTAAGTTCTTATCCCCACGCAAATGGTAAGTCCTCACTTCATATTATTTTAGTATTTATTTTTCATTTATTTTATCTATCTACACTTGAGTCTTCTTTTCATTTTACAGGTAGTGGGAATTTTGGATGGCGTCATTTCGACACATGAACGTGTCAGGTATAATTTCTAGTTTCCCATTTCGGGACCGCCATACTCAGACCCACCATTTTACGCCTCTTCATGGCTAAAATGCTTCTCCGAGGGGGCAATATGTACGTACCCAAAATTGTAAGAAGAGTACGCTGCCAAAACGATGTTACACATGCCCCAATGATGATACAGGTCTCCTCGTAAGGTGTTCGGGATCCGAAAAATCTCTCCAAGTGTACGTTAACATCCAGATACCCCACTTAGCCTCCGCATGCTTTGTTTTGCTCTTTTCCCCTCTTTTCCTTTGCATTTTGTCTTCAGTGATGAAACCACCACCCTACCTAGGTGGTGGTCTCGTGACCGCCACCCGAGCAGTGGCGACCCTGATAATAACCCCCGCTCGGGGCGGCGGTCCTTCACGCATTTTTAGCATGTTTCTTTAAACACGACTCACGTAAAATTTCAACTTTTACCATCTTTCTCATCTGTTTTTGCTTGTATTTATGATTTTGGTTCCCTGTAATAGTGTTTCGCCATTGTTTATGGTAAAAGATTCCTAGTTGAAGTTACCTTTGGGTGAATGGGAATTCTATAAACAACTTGTTTGATTACAAGCAAATGGTCCCTCAAAACTGCCCCTCATCTTCTCATTTCAATAGTTTAGTCTTTCAGCTCTTGCTAGAATTAAATAGTTTTCATTTATTGCATGCATGGTTAGTTTTATTTTGCTATTTAGAAGCCACATGATCTTCTTGTTCTAGTGTTACCACTTTTCATTTCATACAATCAAATAAGGTAGGTTAGTTTCATTTTCAGTCTGAATCCATTAGAGGTTCAGGTCTTATTTGTCAAGAATGATAGTTTCAAGTTCTAGATGTTTTGTGTTGTATGACTCATAATAAATCCCACTAGGAATGCATAAGCCAAGCTTTGTTCTCTTGTATTATTCCTCTCCTACTTGCATTGTATTTAGTCTATATCCAAAGCTGCCATTGTTCCAATACCTACTCTTGTTGATGCTAGCATTACACACTTTTTGGAATCACGTGAGCACAAACGAGCGAGGAGACCACACCGAGGGGATAAAGCCACACACTACTTGGATTCACCATTATTCGCAAAATCTAGGTTCAAGCTTTCAAAGTTCTAGTTAAAATATACCAAATAGAGTAGTGAATTACTTCATTTCAGTTATGTTTATTTTCGATATTGTTGGGAAGCCATGGGGATCGATAGTTTCTGAGAAACTATGATTTGTTCCTCACTTCTGAGGTAGGATCAAAAATATTTCAATTAAATTAGATCATTTATTTAGTTATTTAGAATAGACTCACAACTGCACAGACAAGTAGCTATACTCGGCTACCTTGTTTTTTTAATTATGTTATTAGGTTAATTGTCATTTTCTAGATGCATTAAATAGTTGTTATCTTAATTCTGTTAAATATTTTGTCAAAAATACAAAATAGAGAATTTAGATATATGTTGTGGATATACTTTTCATAATTAGTTTACTTTTCTTTAGTTAGATTTATATTGTTTCTTTTGTATGACAATCACGGGACCTAGGGAGCCCAGAGAATACGTATTCGAGCCAATTGTGCCTCAACCCAATCTTGTTGCAGCAATAACTGACATAGACCAAAATCTCATAATTCAGGTCTTCCGAACAACAACAGACCTACAAGAAATTAGCTCACAGTTAAGAGGATTAAACATAGAAGATGACAAAGCACATACATTTTGGTCAAACCAGCCAAACTACAGATTGCCCTAATAAATATCTGCATGACTGTAGAAGGGCTTGAAAGAGAGAAAACGTTCGGTTGTGATCCTTTGGTCCCATAGCCAGACGCAGGAGACATCCTCATTGACATAGACACTGGCTTAAGAATTCAAGTTTTTAGAACACCTGTAAGGTACTATGAGAAGATTGCACAACTTTTAGTTCTAAACATAGAGGCTAAAAAGGCATACGACTACTAGATATTAGGGATTGATTCTACACATGACCATAGGAGGCCCGCAATGACCACGAACCTATGGTTGTGATCCACAGGTCCCACAACCCAACAGGCCCACAGGTCAATCAGATGTTGATGCTAATTTACGCACATTAGTATTCAGATCCTCTCCACTTCCACCAATCATTATCACACAACTATCCTCACTAGACATAGCAGCTAATCAAGCTAAGGATTTCTGGACTAGACCAGAGAATCACCCATAGAATCCACCATACATCCATCATCCATTTTTCATGACCTGTCAGGGGATATCTATGAAGCACCCATAGGTTATCTTCCACATATCCCACAACCTATAGATCGGATCACGCTAGAGCTCGATATTGATTGGAGCCTTTAAGCAGTCATCCTCGCCGAATGATCTATCACACCAGTTTAGGTTAGGAGGGCCTTCTTTGCCTTAGATTTGCAGATTCCATTAGTGCGCGTCAAAGACATAAGATTTCCTAACTAGTTTTTCTGCACCCCACGTATATTCCATCCCCACCAGTTGTCTCGGCATGACCTCGGGAGGTCGGGTGTGAGGAAGAGTTACTTGTAGATTCCCATGCTCGCTTGTCACTTTTCCATCATACAGAAACTAAGTGGAGTAGGATGTAATTTTAGGAAGATGAAAAATCAATTGTTTATGGTAAAGAGAGGCCGAGCTAACCTCCAAGGGCCCCATGCCCTTGGAGTGTTGCCTTCATAGTCCCAAAGAAAAAGGGACCTCAGCTAATGTAGTTCTCCCATAAGCTAGGGAAGAATATGAGGAGGTATGAAAATGAGTTGGTAGGTTTTAGGCATGATGGGTTTAGGTCTTATGTATGAGTGGGTTATAGGAAAATTGGTATAGGTGATGTCGATTGTGGCAAAATAAAAGGATTACCCCAAAGGTAAGCATCAAGGAGAAAGTCCTATATAAGGTAATCAAGACATAAATAAAGACCGTTAAAAGGAAGAAGGAGCAATAAAGCCACCTGATTAGTTAGGATCATACCGAGTAGATCATACCTTGGAGGAGGTGATAAATGTAAGACCCTAAAGACATTGCATGATTGATTTTTCTAAAGGTGAAAAGTAGTCACATGATCACCAAATGTCATGGTTCCAAGAGGTCCCTTGAGGCAGTAGGAAAATGGGGGTGCAAATGGTGAGAGGGGTGAAAGGTGGGTAATTTTATATGATATGAGGTGGCATGCTCTTTGGGCAAGAGATCCGAGGTCACAATGGGCAAGTCCGTGACTAAGAAGTTGTTTGTTTTGACTTGTATTTGAGATAGACTGATCGATGCAGAATTCTATATGGGATGAGGAAATGAACTCCTTGAGGTCTTCGTGAAGTTGATCGATGCAGAAGCTTCAAATTCTCTCATTTTTTTTAAAAGGGATTTACATAGCTATCCTTCGAGGGAGCAGTCTATCTTTGCCGAGAGGAAGATGTCCTTTTGAGGGAGTCATCTTTTTATTAGAAGTTTGACTCAAGGAGTTGGATCCCATGTGAGGGCTTTGAAGTCATGGACAAGACCAAGGTGAAGAATAGGATTCTTGTTCAGATAACAGGGTGAAACAACCATGGGATCTCATCTATAGGTAGACAAAAAGTATCCATGAGAATCATGCTATGTGCAGCACCGTGGTACACATATTCAAGAGAAGATAACAAGTGACGGGTGCTCACATGATTCTTGTTTAATCATTGGTGAGGTGTATGAAGTGGATAGTGCTCAAGGGATGAGCATGGAAAGAGGAAAAAGGTGAGGTAGGACTATAGGTCAATAGTAGAATGATCAAATATGCATGGCATTAAGGGGCTTAGGTTCAGGTTTACCATCGAGTGAAGCTAAATGATAGGCACCTGATCCATAAGTATGGGTCACGATGTATGGTCTAAGCTAATTAGGAGTAAATTTACCTTGTTTACTTTGTTATGTTTTGGTTACATGTTGATTTTCTTTTAGGACAAGGTCACCGACTTGGAAGGTTCATTCATGGAAACATTTTTTGTAGGCACGTTTGATACGTTTTTGGTTAACTTGAAGGTGATCAAGAGCATTAAGATGATGTTCATCTAATAACTCAAGTTTTTCTAAATGGTCTTGACGAAATTCATCATCATTGAGCATGTCATGGAGAGAAATGCGGAGTGAGGGAATCTAGACTTCGAGAGGTAGAACAGCCTTTGTACCATAGACCAGAGAAAATGGTGTGGCAAAGTAGGGAAGTATGGATACTAGTGTGGTATGCCCATAGGGCAAAAGGAATGTGTGTATGCCAGTCCTTCCTAGTATCGTTAACCACTTTCATGAGAATTTTGTTTAGGGTTTTGTTAGTGGATTTGGCTTGGCCGTTGGTCTATGGGTAATAAGGTGATGAGAAACTTAGCTGAATGCTGAAGGCGTCATAAATTTTTCACAATGTTTTGTTTTTGAATTGTTTTCCATTATTAGTGATGAGATGATGAGGAACACCAAAGTGAAAAACGATGTGATGATTGATGAACTCACTTATTTTCTTGGCTTTTGTGGAGATGAGTGGTATAGCCTCAACCCATTTTGTGTAGTATTTGGTAGCGGTGATGATCCATTGATGTTGTTGGGAAGAATGGGGTTAATCTCTCTGACAAGATCCAAACCCCATTGAGAGAAGGACCAAAGGTCACAGGTGACCTGTAAGGCATGATTGGGTGTATGATGAAGGTTGGCATGTTGTTGGAATTTTACACAATGTTTAACGTAGTCAAAATAATCATGGTTAAGGGTAGGCTAATAATAGCCTAGGAAAAGAATACACTTAGCCACAAAGAAAGCCACCGAAGTGACATCCCCATATGACATCATGAACTTCCTTAATCGTATAAGGAATTTTAGAACTCGTGAGGCATCATAAGAGAATACCATCAAAGCCACAATTATAGAGAAGGCCCCCATGATGACGTAATGAGAGACCTTTTTAAGGAAGGCACGTTGTCCATTACGGGTGAGATCAGGAGGTAAGATGGAGAGAGAAAGGTAGTCAGAGTATTGTTTATACCAAAGGTCACTTGGATCGGGGGCAGTGGTTCGATAGAGTAAACTTCATGAGGTAAATAAGAGGGTGATTAGAGTCATTGTATGGTGACAAAGATTTTAGAATCGGTAGGTGAAGCGGGTATTTGAGAAGCCAAGTAGGCCATGGTATCTGCAAATTTATTGGTTGAACATGGACAATTTGAAGGGCGTAACAGTCAAAGGTGGTCAAAAGTATGTGTACATGATGTTTATACTTTCGATGTATCTCATTACAACATTGGTATATACCATTGACTTGGTTTATGTCCAATTGGGAATAACCGATGATGTTGATTGATTTGACATCTAGGGCGTAGGTGGCTTGGAGACCTAATACGAGCGCTTCGTATTCGAAAATGTTGTTTATACAATCAAAATCTAGTTTGAAAGATAAAGGCATGGGTTCATCATCATGTAGAATGATGATAATATGAGCCCCACCCCCATGTTGACACTTGGAACCATCGAAGAAGAGTGTCATTTGATAGGCGGGTTCGTCCAAGGAAAGGGTAGCAATTGTATCATCTAGAAAGTCAAAATTAGAGGGTTGATCCCCGTAAATAGGTGTGTCAGCCAATTGGTCAGTGATAGCCTACCCTTGATGGACTTTTCATGAATGAATTCATTGTCGAGATTAGATAAGAGCATAAGCCATCATGTGGCACGCTGATTTTGATAAGGTTTGGTATACACTAAGTGTAGGGGGTCAGTGTTTGTTACAACATAGGTTTTTTGGTTGAGTAGGTAATGACAGAGTTTTGTGGCAATGAAAACTAAGGCTAAGAAAAAAAAATTAGGATGGGTGTATTGGGTTTCATAGTCCAAAAGAGTACAGCTTATGTAATAAACGCCTGCTCCCTATGTTGTTCATCACGATGAGAAATCATGGCTCCCAAGGAATGATCGTAGGTTGAGATGTATAGGTAGAGAAAGGCTGATCGTCTTTAGGTGGAATGAGTACGGGTGGTTGGAGAAGGTATTGTTTTAAGGCCTCAAAAGCTTTGTGGTAGTCATCATCCCATTTAAAGGAGATATCCTTCTTTAGCAGATGATGAAATGGTTGACACTGATCAAATAATTGTGAAATGAAACAGTGAATAGAATGTAACTTACCTTGCAGGCCACGGAGTTTTCTAAGGTTAGTGGGTGGAGGCATTTCCAGAATGGATTTGACTTTAGCAGGGTCAACTTCTATACCATGTAAGGAAATGATAAATCCCAGAAGCTTTCCTGAGAGAACTACGAAGACACAATTCTTTGGCTGAAGGTGAACACAATATTTAATAAGGTGGTCAAAAATGGTTTTGAGGACAATGAGGTACTTGGAGTGGCATTTAGATTTGGTGAGGAGGTCATCCACGTAATCTTCCAATATACGATGCATGATATCATGGAAGATGTAATTCATAGCTCGTTGATATGTGGCACCAATGTTTTTAAGGCCAAAAGGCATGAATTGGTAGCAGAAGGTCCCCCAAGGGGTGATGAATGTGGTTTTGTGTTGATCCTCTAGGGCAAGCAAGATTTGGTTATAACCTGAGAAGCCATCCATGAGTGATAGCATCTCGTGACCAGTGGTAAGGTCAACCAATTCGTCAATACCGAGTAGAGGGAAGTCATCCTTTGGACAGGAAAGGTTGAGGTCACTAAGTGTGTGTAAAAGTAGATTCCCCTATCACCTTAGTGATAGGGAAAATGTTGGAGATCCAATGAGGATAATCAATGGGTAATATGAAGGAAACCAACAAAAGACGCTGAAGGTCTTCTTTGACAAGAAGGGCAATGCGAGGGTGCATTTTCCTTAGTTTTTGTTTGATGGGTTTGGCATCGAGAACGATTACAATATTATGGACCACTATGGTGGGGTCAATACCAAGCATGTCTGCATAAGACCAAGTGAAAGTGTGGTTATTATCTTTGAGAAAAGAAGTGATGGCTTCATGTTTAGCAACATCTAAAGATTGACCGATCTTTAGGATGTGTGGGTTGTCCGAGTATGGATGTTGATCTCAATAGTCAATTCATTCAACATGGTTTGTATCTTATAAGATAACAATCGATGAATATATGAATCTTCTACACCAAGGTAGGTGAGTATACATTCATCATCCTGACATTGAATGATGTTAATGGAAGGTGTATCATCATCGATCATTTCAGGGTACAGGAAGGGAAGAGAGGAATGCGCCTTGCCCTCACATTGATAAGTCAAAGGCCCCAAGGAAATGGTGTCTATGAAAAAAAAATTGAGGGATAGATTATGGATCCATCAACTCCGTCGGTGAAGGTGGTGATGAAGGTGGAGAAGGGTTGACGTTCTCGATGGGTTCAATGCGGGCTTGCTTAGTAGGTGGTTCAGGAAAGCCGATACCACTACGGTCGTTATGTTTGTGGGTGGTACATGGGATGATAGTATGGTGGCCTTGTTCATAAAATCCAAAACCAAAACCCTTCCATGCACATCGGTGTAGGAAGGTGTGGGTGAAACAGA
Organism: Taxus wallichiana var. yunnanensis; assembly: GCA_018340775.1. NCBI lineage: Eukaryota > Viridiplantae > Streptophyta > Pinopsida > Cupressales > Taxaceae > Taxus > Taxus wallichiana. Next base: position 579,254,017 of record CM031244.1, on the reverse strand, counting down.
TGATTGGTGAGAGACTGGAAGTCAGCGGAAAATGGGTGGGTTTGTGATGGTGGTTTGGGTGTGTAAGTGGTAGTATCAAGTCCCCCATAGGTGAGACTAGTATGGAGATGAGGAGGACCATAAAGGAGGCATTCTCCTATGTGGTGATCATAACGAGGGTGTTGGTGAAGACTTCCATACTCTTGTGGAGTAAGGAATGTGTTGACACTATATAAGTGATATTCTCCCAGAGTGAGGTGTTGAAAAATGCCTTCCAAGGGATTGGTGGTTGGTATGTGGGTAGCTGGAATAGATGATGTGTCATAGGTTGACACTGAGAGGTGGAGCTAATGGATTGGGAGGCTAATGGGTCAGCTGTGGAGGTTGTGGCAGCGGTAGGAATGGAGGAGGTATGTGTGGTTGAGGTAGTAACTATATTGGTAAGTGGAGGTGTAGGTGAAGCAGTATTGGTCGAGGAGGTAGACACCTTAATGGGTATGAGCATGTAATTGGGTTGGTAGAGCATGTTACATGTTTTAAAAGGTGATGGATCAGCTAAGATAGTATAGGTGTGTCCTTCATGATCAAACTTTACATAATAATGAAAAGTGGAAGGAACGCAACCCATGACATGAATCCAGGGTCTGCCAAGCAACATGTGATATTGCAATTTCCCCTCCAAGATGTAGAATAGCTTTGGAATAGTGCGGGGGCCCATGCAAATGTGGAGAATGATGGTTCCTAGTGTAGAGGTGATAGCGTCATTGAATGAACGCAACATAACAGGATTTTTATGCATGCAATTGCTAGGTATGTGCATTTGAGTGATTGCATGGGATGAAATGATGTTAATGCTAGCGCCACCATCAATCATTACATGTCTTACACATATATCATTGATGTGGACATAGATGAAGAGGGCTAGGTATGGGTCATTTGTTTGGTGCAAAGGTGCGATCGCTTCCTCTGAGAAGCTAAGGGAGGCTACTTGGTGAGTAGGGTGAGGTGTGGATAAAGGTGGTAATTTCATGAGAGAGGCTACATGATGGGGTTTGATGATGGAGGCTATGGGTGTAGGGTCATTGGGTAAAACCTTAATAGATTGAAGAACCTCCATGAGAGCTTGACAATGGGATTATGAGGTTTGGATGAGGTCATATAGGGACATTTTGAGGGGAGATTGGTGTAATTGTTTGAGCATGGTGTAATGTGTGACCCCATTAGAAATAGGGTATGTGGGTCCGTGGATAGTAATCTTAGGTGTGGGTGTAGATGGTATGTTGGGTATAGGATTGGTTGGTGGGTCAGTTGCCTTTTCCTTACCTTTATCCTTCTGAGCATGGGTAGTAACGTGGATCATGTTGATCTAAGGGGAGTTGGCAAATGGAGAAGGTGTAGGGTGAGTGGTATAACGACATGACAGACAAAAACCTACCGAGAGGAGAAAAGCCTTGTGAAGTGAGCTGGGCACAACGACATTTAGGTAATGGTGTAGCAAGTTCTCTGATGCGAACCATGTTAATTTCAAATCTTGGAGGTGGCTCTAAGAGCTATGGGGGTGGAGGTCATGGTTGTTGAGTGGGCAGTGAGGGAAGGACTATGGGAATGGGTGTCGGTGAAGCAAGGTCCTCATCTAGAAGGTTGTCATCGTCAAAGTTGGCTTCTAGAGGACACAACTGGATAAGGATGGTTTTCAAATCCTTGTAGTTATCCACATCATTCCCTGGCACATGATGGTAGGCACAAATTTTAGTGTCATCAAACCCTTTTGTCTTGGGTTTGAGGGAGTCATAAGGTCTGAGTGGAGGTAAAGTGATAACATAAGTCTCAAGGAGGTTGGTTAATATTTTGGCATAGGACTCGTTATTGGATCGCAATGGGAAGTGAAAGTGGGTTTGGGTGTAGGTACAATGATTATTGAGGAATGGTCCTTGCAGGAGGGGGAGTGGGTTGAGCCATGGTTTTGGGTGCTGGAGTGGTCTTGGGTGTTGGTCATGTTTGCTTGGGTAGGGGTATGGTAGATGAATGGGTAGGAGGGTGTATGGTTGTTTTGACTACCTTATTGGAGGGTAGCAGATTTTGTTTTGGGTTGCACCTTCTTGGGTAAAGGTGATATGGGTGTATGAGATCTAGAAGGAAAAGTAGATGGGGGAAGAGGGAAAGTTACCCATGGGGATAACAGAGGTGCTATGAAGGTAGATGATGCAGGTCGAGCAGGGGGTGTGAGAGACAGAGACTAAAGTGTAGTGGGTAATGAAGAAGTTGCTGAGGGTATTAGAGGTATGGGTGGTAAAGATGTTGCAGGTGTAGGTGTAAGTTGTGTTGGGCACTTGGGTAGGTTAGAGGTTTGCGAGGAAGGAGTGGGCTGTTGTGTTTTTGGTTTATTGATGGGTGGAAGTTTCTTGATTGTGTTGGGAGGTTGAGGTCCTAAAATAGACGGAAAGGGTGAAGGTGATGCAGGTATGATTGGCGCAGCCAGGGGTATGAGTTCTATGGGTTTGGTTCTTCTATTTGGGTGCCAAAGTAGGTTTGGTGTTGACTTTGGAGGATGTAGCTAAATCTAGTTTGATAGGTGGATGAGTAAGGTTGGTGGTTGGGGTGACCCCTAAGGTAGTAATAGGTTTAGTCGAGGAAGATGATGAAGGTGTGGGTTTGGATTTAGATGTATGTTGGGTTATGGGTAAGGGAGTATGTTGAGTGGTGCAGAGGGTTATGGAAGAAGTAGTGATAGAGGTGGTTGTGCTCAGTTCAACTGGCTGGAATATTTTTGGGTAGATAGTGGAAGTATCAGCAAGCGACATCTACATTTGTGTTGAAACAGGAAGTAGAAGATGCCCCCACAATAAGGCTCTATCCACATAATCTAGGCGATCAGCCAAACATGAGAACGACACGTCTGTAGGTGATGTTGATGAGGACCCAATGGCTATTCCTATAAAATGTGTCTTAGAGATGGGAAATTCATTAGCTTCAGCTTCCGTGGGTAAGAGAGCCAAAAGTAGGTCTGCAGGATCTTGGGTAGCTAATGGAGAATGCTTGCCTAGAGGAAAAGGTATCTCTATTGGATCTTTGATAGGTGGAGGAGAAAATGGGTGCTCCTCTGTAGGTGGAGAAGATGATGGGTGCCCCTTTGTGGGTGGAGGTGATGATGGGTGCTCCTCTGTGGGTGGAGGAGATAAACAAGTATCTTCCATGGACTAAAGAAGTATTGTGGGTGACGGTTCCCTAGGTGGAGAAGAAAAAGGTGAAATGGTCTCGATATTAGTGAAGGGCTCCTCCATAGGTGAGGAAGGAGGTGAAAGGTGTTCCTCTATGGGTGGAGGAATAGGTGAGGTAGGTTCTAATGCAGAAGGAGGATTTCAAGCTAGAATCTCCTCTATGGAAGGAATATGGGGTAATTGGGAAGCAATAGGTACATCACTAAAAATAGCATGGACCTCGCGGGTATGGCTATCATGAGTTGAGGTCTCACTGGTTTGATCAGACGAAGGGGCATGATTGGGAAAGGGTTTCTTGAAGATATGTAGGTTTTGATTGGCAGGTGCGTTAGGATTATCCACGGTTAACTCTACTTTCTAGAGCATTTCTTGGACAATGTTTTTGAAAGTGATGCAATTCTGAAGTATGATGATAGTTACTGAAGTCATGTTATTTATACCATGCGGACATGGGGTGAGTAGGGTCAAAACCATTGTGTAGTTTTATAGGAGGAAGGGTGATGGCCCCAAATTTGATGAGATTTTCTAAGACAGAAGAGTAAGGCTCCCCAACTAGGGTGTATTTCCATTGTTCTCATCTGAATTGAAAATTCTGGATGGGTGAGAGATTAGATGAGGGGGTAACCTAATTTGATGGATGAGCTGGACCGGCTTTGAGTACCAGTGTGTTAGTGGTACCCTTAGCTTTTGAATAATTTCTCTATGGTTTGGAAGAAGAAGAGGTATCATTTGACTTGAATGCCGAATTCTTATTGCATAATTGGATTTTCTTATCTTCGATGGCCCGAATCTCTAACATTCATGTCATGGTGAATGCTTCATCAAACATTCAGAAAGTCTTAACCTGCAAGGTCGGTGAGATGTGTCTAGCACAAGCCCACGTGATGAGCTCGATGAGTTTGGTTTGTGGTAGTTGGAAGGCAAGTTGATTGATCAAGCTACGCTAGCGAGCAACAAAATCTATGATAGATTTGTCATCATATCTTGAAGTGTGGAGTATATGTCAGTCATGGTAACCTTCTTGATGATATTGATGGAGAAGTGATCCAAGAATGCTTGGGCTACCGATTAAATGAAAATACAGTGTCTAGGTAACCCACTATACCAATCTAATGCAGTCCAAATGAGACATGGGAAAGGTCCTTAAGAGCAAAGCATCATTGTGGGTGATTAGGTAGCACCCATGTTTGAACGACCTGTAATCGTTTTTCGGGTCTTCCTTGCTATTGAAATGGTTGAATTTAGGCATTTCCCAATGCATGGGGTATGGGCGAATAGGAATGGATGGGTGGATAGGCTCGTTGCAAATTTCATCATAGGTGAGGGTGTTGCAGGAGCCAGAAACCAATGCTTCCAATGTCTGCATCTTGTCCATCATTAATTTGATTAGGTCGTTGGTAGGTTGCGATGGTTGGGTGCCTCTGTAGCATAAGAGGGTTGGTGTTGGGCATGTAACAAGGGTGGCATTCTAGTATATGGTGCTGCCATGTAGGTAGATTGAGAAGGAGGTAGTGAAATAGGGGTACATACCGGAATGAATAATAGATGAAATAGGAGGCTACTGATAGTATGTATATGGAGGTGGAAGGGTCATGGTGACCCTAGTGGAAATGGGGGCTAACGATTAGGGAATAGAAAGGACCACATTTTGAAAGGGGGTGGGGGTCACCAACACGGGAGGTGGTTATGTAGCCACGGGTATATGCGAGATAATAGGGGTGGATGAGGTTGTGTTTTGAGTGGTTGTCAAAGGTATGGTGGATGTGGTGGGTGAAACAGATGTAGCAAACACTGTAGTCATAGTGGGTATAGGACCTAGCTGCGAAACGACTGGGGGTAAGGTAGATGCAGATACATGCCTGACGAAGCGGATAGGGTCGACGCAGGAGTGGGAATGAGATTCGGGGGGTAGATATGGGCATGTCATATATCAACTAACCCGAGGCATCTCAAGTAGATGAGTGAGAAAGGTAAAACTACAAGGCCGTAGGGTTCGGTCAAGGAGTCGTACGAACTCTTCATCTCTGGTATTAATAGTGATAGGTTGGATAGGATCCATGGTGGGTGATAAAATGGAAGGTGACAAAGGGCTAGGTGGGAGTGCTTGACAACTGGCATGAAATACGACGGTGCTAGCTTGTCAATGCATCAATACCATGTGAGCAGTGCGATCGAGGTTGGGCTACCTTTTTGTAAATGACATAGAAATACAGAAGGAATAGGAAGAACAGGTGGTAATAAATGGATTAGGTACCAATTGTTAGGTGGAAAGTGGCATAAGATAACCAATTCCGGTCAAAGAAGATCGATGCCGATTATAGGTAACCACTGTCGGTCACTATGGGAAATGGACAATAGGTCAAAAATAAGGTATAAGGCCAAATTTGATAGGTATGCTGAATACTGACGAGATTTACAAGGTCAATGGGAATGATAATAGTGACAGGGACTCTGAATAGTTAAAGAAGGTGAATAAATGTCCTTTTGGGAAAGTTAACCAAAATGACAGTGAACCGACGCCGGTTGGGTATAACCAACGATGGTCGTTGACCGACACTGGTCACTGTGAAATTGAAACAGTGATGAAATAAAAGTGGTTGTGAATTAAAATCTGATGTGGAATCAAACCCAGAATTCTAAGAATGATGAGAATGTGGTCCAGGCACACTCAAAAGAAGCTGGAATACACCAACTATGATGAGGAGCGTGTAAGGAGAAACAAGAAGAATGAAGAACGTGACCTCTCACCTAAAAATCAAGCCAAGCAGAAACACTAAGAAAAATGTGATCCTAAGAGTGCCTTTTCTATTATGTTTGTTTAGCTTATGTTATTTAAGGACTGACTCATGAACTGTAGAATAGAATTTTTTGGTGAGGATGGCTTCCTACAAAGAAGGATATCTAAAAGGTGAGGTTTTAGGTATGTTATGGTGGGGGCGGGCTTCGCTCTAAATTATGACTTATTGCAATAGCAACTGGGAGTACCTTCCAATCCTTAGATCAGTGAGATCATTGACAGGTGTTCCCAAGAAAGATGTTGTTTAAGAATATGTATTTGTTTTGAATTTTTGCAATTTGGCAAGACTTAGAGAGAGAGAGAGATGTACTTTCTATGATTCATTTATCAACCATCAGATGGGAATGACTTCCAGTGTATAGGTTTCCCTCAATTAATGTGAGCTAATGCGATAAATCAAAATGAGATGCAATCATTTTTAAGCCCAAATCAAAATATGAAGTTCGATGACACAAATAGATGAAGAGGAAGAGGGATGCTCTTTCACTAAAATGCAGAAAACAAGAAGAAATGGTTCTTTTTAAGTACACCAAAAGAAAGGTTTCTTTTAGAGCAAATAGAAAGAAAAAGAAGGTTACCAAGGAAGAAAATTAATGTGTATACTTTTCAGAAGGGAAACAAACACACAACTTTTCCTATGAATGAATAAAATGTGAGGAACCTTGAATGAGTCCCACCATGAATGCCAAAATGTTTCACCTAATTCTTAGACATTTCTCTGAAAGTGACGAAATAGATAGGGTAACGAGCGTAGGAGGAATACCTGTTGAAATGATAGTTAATAGGTTGTTACATGCATGTTGACTCCTTGATCCACAGCTGATCGTGAGAGCTTCCTTTTGGCTGGGAGGAACTACCTGAAATGGAACACAAGACCACCAAATAAAAGTTAAACAATATGTGCAGTGAACTGCCTAGTGTGTGCTAGATCCAGAAGTGTGATACTTCCTAAACGATTTGTCAGTCCATTGTTTAAAACAATTTAATGTTGGTAATGAAGTAAATCTTATTGTAATTAAAATGATTTAGGTATCTCATTTAAAACACAATAAGAAAGATATAATCTAACAGGCTAGGTTAAAATAAGATCTAAAGGTCAAGTAACTGGTTCTAGGTCTCTGCAGGTCTGACAGAGGTCTTAGGCAGGTCACAGGTGATTAAGGGTGATGCAAGAATAGGTGGGTAGGTTATTGTTCTGGGTTGTATTGGTAAATACAGAGACCGATGCCGGTTAAGGGTGACCGATGCCGGTTGGGGAGAACCGGTGTCGGTTACTATGAAAAATTGGGAATGCCACAGAATGAGCTTTGGATCTCCCTTATGATTGCACAAAGGACTAGGCTGGTCAAAATGAGGTATTAAGTTGTTTGTATGGGATTTGGCAAGGTTTTAAAGGGATATGGAGGGGTGAATATTAAAGGAGGTCAATGGGTGGCTAGGAGAACAAAGGATGAAGATACAATAATTAAATGAATGAACTAGAGGAGTAAATTGTTCTACTTACTTGAAATTTGGTTCGGGTGCCCGTGAGTGATGGATGAAGGTATTGATAGGAGGTTGAATGTAGTGGAGAATCACCAAATGTTGGAGAGCTCCTACATGGGTTGCATGTGCACTCCATTTTGGTTGGTTGGATTAAATCTATGCGGGTTATTGGTGGATGAATGTTGGATGTCTGTGTAAGAGAAAATGCTTGATCTCCTTCCTTGCATGCATGTTATCATGGAAACTTGTTCTCAAAAGATGTGTTATCTCTCAGAATCTGCAACATTTTTCCAACCTCAAAAATAAGGTTATTTTGGGGATTAAAAGGTGACCGATGGTGGTTCTGGCTTAACCGGTGGCGGTTAAGGGTAACCGGCATCAGTTAGGGTGGGATTTTCTAGGTTTACTAAACTAGGTAGATCCCCTTGATTTTTTGGGATCTCATGTTGTTAACCCACAGATTAGACTAGAAGCTTCTTTTAAGTATGTGGGAATGTGGTTAGAGGGAATGTAGGCATTGATTTTTAGGGTTTGGGTAAGACTTAGTTAGTTATGACAACTTACTAAGAATAGGTCTTAGGGTGAGGTGGCTTGATGAGGTGTCTAGGTGAGATGGATGTGTGGGAATTATCTAAATTAAGATATTTAAATAATAAATATGGTGAGGATAATGAATTAATTTAATTTAATTAATATTAGTGGGGTGAAGGGGCCATGGTTAAGTGGGTGTGATGAAGGTGTTTATTTGTCGAGGGAGCAAAGGGGAGTGTGACCTAATTTTAGTGTCTACACCACCTAACACTTGCAATTGACAAACACTTGACTCAAGTATCTTGGTTATTACAAAAGTCCCAACAAATGCACATTTATCTTCCCTAGATGGTGTGCAAACTTAGAGATATAAAGAAGTGCCATCTTTCTAACCTCAAAAGTCTTATTGTTGATATGTCTATCATGTCATGCTTTCTATCTCACCTTCTCGGTATTTTAGCTTTAACACGTAATGGTGCACCACTCATATAATTGTATTAGTTTATCAACGCGATCTTCCACAACTTTATCATCATTACATCCACTTGTGCACATAGTACACATGGATGATAACATGAATTCAATAAGAAATACAACATTTACACCAAACACCAACTGAAAAGGTGTTCCTTTATTCAATCTTTTATAAGTGGTCATGTATTCCCAAAGTACAACTGATACTTTATCATCCTAGTATTTTCTTCTAACATCACAGATATTTGTCAATGGCTGCCCCAAGATTTTGTTAAAATATTTTGCAGTACCATTGGCTTGAGGGTGATAAGGAGTAGTGTTATGGTGTGCCACCATAAATTCTGCCAACATGATTCTTATTGTCTCATTAAGAAAATGAGTTCCTCTATCACTTGTCAAGATCAATGGACAACTTACCCGCTAATAACATTTTCCCATTAAAAACTTCTTGTTGTTTCGCAGCAGATACAATCCTTTCCTGTGTGTTGCCTCCACCCACCTTGTTAGATAGTATATATAAGTAATAATATAACACACCACCAATGCGCGGGTGGTTAAATAGGACCAATAAAGTCAATAACCCACTTCTCAAAAGGTTCACCACTTACAATAGGCTGCAATGGCATCTCATTTATGCTCCTGTGCTTCCCAAGACACTAAAAATGATCATATGCCTTGACATAATCCTTAGTATCCTTGTATAAAGTTTCCCACCAAAGTCCATCCATCAAAATCTTGTGTGTGGTAACATCACCTGCATAGTTTCCTCCTATAATTCCACCATGAGCCTCTTCCATAATGGCTCCATGCTCATGCTCTAAAACAAAACAACACAAGAATTCATCATGACCTAACTTGTATAACTATCCAACAATCAACTGATAAGGTGTTGTGCGAATTATAATCTGCATCTTCTCCAATGTATTGATTCCTTGTGCACCTACCCAAAGGCACAAAAATATTATAATCTCCTCTAATTTTATGGGTACTTAGTTTCATCGAAACATTTGTGCATCTAGTATTGTGTCCTAAATTCTCTACACATCCTCACTAGAATTAATCCTTGGTAAATGATCATGCCCCGAATTACCCTTTCTTGGTTTCACAATAACTATGAAATCAAAATCCTAAAATAGAAGCATCCACCTATAAATGTACCCTCATAAAAACAGGCTTGTTGACCGACTAATTGAGAACCATATGTTTTTATAGAAAATAAATGGAGTTGCCAACAAGTACTATCTAAACCTATGTAGCGCATAGATCATAGATAAAGCTTCACGCCGGTGGTTGTGTAATTCTAATTAGTGGGGTTAACTTCATTCTTATAAAATAAAATAGGAAGATCCAAAATTCCTTCTCCTGGTTATGCCAATACTGTGTCAATTTCCATACCAGAAGCATCAACATGAACATGAAAGGGTTTGACCCACGAAGGAAAATGAAAAATAGGTGCAGTAGTCATCCTTTCCTTTAGTGTTTCAAATGCTTGTTGTTGCACACCTCCCCAAAAAATTTCCCTTTCTCTTTCAACAATTATTCTAAGGTCACGTAAATCTTTGCATATCCCTTGATGAATTTTCTGTAATAACCTATATGTCCCAAGAATTTTCGCACCTCACTTTGATTGCTAGGTTCTTCCAAATCCAAGATCACAACTATCTTCTTGGATCTACCAATAACCCTTCCTTGAAAAGTATATGTCCAAGTAAAGTTCCAAAAGTTGTTGTAAAGATACACTTATTAATGTTGAGAGAGATGCTTGACTACCTGCACCTTTCAAACATGAGTCTTAGATTATCATAATGATCCTTGAATAGTCCATATACTATCCAATCATCCAAATATACCTATAAAAACTTATGAATAAAGTACTTAAATTCTGTACAATGATGCATAAGAATACAACTTATGCATTTTATAGTCTAAAGGGTATAACTGTATATGCAAAGCTACCCCACTTAGTAGTGAAAGTAGTTTTTTCCTAATCTTCCTTCGCGATGTGTACCTTGTGATAACTGAAAATATGCTTGTATAAGAATATATTTCATGTCCAAAACTCCTTCAATGATCTCCTCTATGAATGGGGTAGGAAAAGGATCAATAACACATGAAGCATTTAATTCTCATTATTCCACACAATTCCTTATCCTTCCATCCTTATTGATGCTTATTACCATGGGGCTAACCCACTTAGATTCTTCAATAGGCTAAATGATTCTAGACTTGAGCAGTTTGTCTAATTTTTCCTTTACCTTTACGCGTAGGTTAGGATTCATATTTTAAGGTCTCTTCCTAACTCGGTGTGCACCTTCCTCCAGCTTGATCTTCATATCTCTTAAAGAAGGATGTACTCCCTTTAACTCATGATAGCCCCACAAAATAAGTCCGATAGTCATGCAAGAGTTCAATAATTTTATCCACTTCTTTCTTGGTCTAGTAATCACCAATAATGGCTTCCTTAGGTTCTTTGTCTATAATAATGTTAACCTTATTTGTCTTTATAGGAGCATGATACATGCACACCTTTTCATCTACAATGTCCATCACCTTGCACATACCTTTTTTGTGGTTAACATCTAGTTTATCAACCTCATCATCATCTATCATGTATATTAGTTTACCATTTTCTTTTTCCTTTTAGCGTGAACCATTTCTTCCTCATTTATCTCCTCTAGATCAAGGTGTGCCTCAAGATCATGTTCTCCAAATAGTTATAACATAAGCTCTTTATCCTTCGTGCTATCTCCCAAAGTGATGTGCTTCATTATCTATAATGCTTCATGGACTAGAGGCTTAGTAGAAAAGTAATCAAAGGTTTGGATCATACTTGAGGTCATCTCTTACTAATTTTTTGTTTCCCTTTTCAACTTAGCATGGACATACCATACACACACAACCTCATAAGGTGGAGTATAACCTATACACTTGAAGTGATGGTGGTAAAGCCTCCATGCCCCATGACCAAGATATCTCACACTTTTGGACATGATGATAGGTAGGAGACTTCCCATGAAATTCACATGTTTGTGTTGGTACATTTTTCCAAGGGAACATGGTGGAGAAAGTAATTCTCACTTCTCGCCATTCCAAAAGGCCATTTCTATGTGTTTCCCACCAAATTTATGTAGTCCCATGCAAAGTATAGGCCAACATATTTCTTATATCCCCTTCATTTTGCAGGTGAGTCTCGTGGTGTGCAAGAATGCATCGAGGTTCCCTTCACCAGTATACCTTGGTACACAAGAATATCCTATTGCCCCACCATGTGTGGCCTAATCATTCTGGTGAATATTTCTTTGACCTTCGCAAATGACCATCTCATATGTTCTATGATCCCAGCTTATCACAAGAAACACTAGTAATGTCATCGATAGATTGTGTGTCTTCCCAACGAAGCACACCTTCCTTAGATGGTTCCAAATTTCTGGATCAAGCCGATTGAACATAAATCCTATTAATCTCTTCTTCACTCAAGGGCTCAACATAGGGCTCTACCTTCTTATTCAACAAGGGTATAATCACGTGCTCTTCATCATTCTCAAAACTGATGTACCTTTTATTAAAGTGCAAATCTACCTTATTTACATAGCACTGTGGCTATCTTAGTAAAGCTAGAAAGTTGTCCGCTTCAATAAGCTCTAATACCTTAAAATCCCTAGTAAACTTGATTTCTTGAATTGTAATAGTTGCATCCTTTATTACCCCAATCATTATGACCTTACTCTTATTTTCCATGCATAGCACATTTTTTTGATGATTGTAAGGTTGGCCTACCCATTTGATTCCAAACATCCAAAGCCAACATATTCACTTTCTTGTCATTATCAATAAGAATGTATCACCTCTTCCCTCAAAATGAGTGGTTTATTCTTCAAGAAATCTTGGTTTCACGTGGCCTCAACAAGCATAGTAACCATCACCGGGTCAGAACTCAAGATTGAGTGTCTTCTTTAAGATCCATTGATCAACAAAAATGCACCGCACCTTAATCATTCCTATACCCTTTTCCTAATTCTTATTCTTACTCATGTGCCCATACAAATATTGACATTCCTCTAAATTATGTGGTTTCCCACACCATGAGTAATTAATATTCTGAGGGCACTCACACTTATAATGATTAGGAGATCGAAAAGTATAATAAGTTCCTCATGGAAATATTCCTCTACCACCACTGCAGCCTTGTCCTCTATATCCTCCTTAGAAGCCACCTTTCTAATTATTTTCATTGTCATGCCCTTGATAGTTATGTCCTTCATGCTCCTTAGATCCACTATACACACTAGTCTGGTGTACTCATGTCTCAATAACTTTATAAATATGATCGATCAATTTGTAATCAACAATTTCATGAGTGTGGGACTTGCAAATCTTACAATACATGAACACCTTATTTGTAAGTGCACATTGTAATAGAGGCAAATCCCAAACATCATGGTTTATGTGGAAAACCTCGCAATCTAATAACAATGTGCACACCGACCTATGTGGGAAACTATCCTTAGTATGTCCTTTCACCTTACAATTTGTGCACCATATTCCAATACGCGTCTCATGAGATAAATTTTCATAAATATTGTCTGGTTGCTTTGTCATGGCTATAATTGATGCCTTAAAAATGGGCTTACTCTAGTATAACTTCTCCCAACAACTTGAATGGGTAGAGCTGCTTCTAAGGCCTCACACGGATCAATATATGTCTTGTGAGATAGCGCCCTTCAAAACAGAGTCAACAATCATCCAATAAACCACTGTGCATGTTGAATCAAATGAATGAAATTAGATAATTTAGATAACAAAGTCTTGAAATGCACATCATATTCACTTATACTCTCTAATAAACCTTTCATAATTTCCTTAACCACATTGATACTCTTTTCTCAAACTCTAGAATATGGAGCTCACCTAAAAATACAGAGCACAAAGCATCATAATCTACCAAAATCTGATGTGGGTCATAATTTATGTACTAGCTATGTGCATGCCCTTGAAGAGTAGTATAAAATCAAATTACTTTTCTATCTCGAGGTTGTTATTCCTTTAGCATACTATAACACTCACACTTTTAGACATGCTCTGCTACATATTCAATTCCCTTATATTCTGGTAAGTGGAGAGACATCTCATAGTATAATTACCGAGGTTGATGTGGGGTTCTTAGGGATGTGGACCTTTTCCACTAGATCCAAAGTCATAACTTCCACCAAGATTTCCTTTACCTAGTCCACCTAATCCACTTAATCCTCTTGATCCACTAGCAAAGTGGCTCGTGGACCAATTTATGTGCTTCCCAACATCCCAGTCGTAGTACTATATCGAACACCAACACATTGTGTGGTTATAAAAACTATTGTAGTACTTCTAATGGTCTCAGGCACCAACATTATATCATGATGATGCACCTAGGAACAATCCCGACATAAAAATTTTAAACGATGGTGTTGACTATGATGACAGTGGTGTGCTGAAAAATTTATCTCCCGAATTCAACACAAAATGATATCTACTCATCTCTACTTACTTGCACTAGCCTGCTTCTCAATGACTACTTCTAGATTTGGAACACCAAGCGTAAGAGTTAGGTGGCTAGGTGGGATTAGATGCACACTTGTAGTCCTCATGCTCCCCTCTAATGCACTCTCATCTAAATCTGGATGGGATACTTTGCTACGCTTACGTAATGTTGGGAGAACCAAAAATTTTGACTCCTCATCTTCCATGAGAGATTAAAATCATTCATTATCCATCTCTTTTGTCAACTTCAGGACTCTTCAATCTCCCTCTATTTAACAATTTCCCTCTCTCACGCTTCATTATATCTCGAGTCATCTTTCCTATCCGTCTATTACTTTCATGAGGTATGTAATATTTATGTACACTGTACCTACCCCTACGCATAGTGTATATTTAGATAGCCATAGGGAGGAACTCTAATTTCAATGCTACCATCAAAATATTAACCACCAAGGGCATAGCACATAAATACGATCCTCGGGTTCATGAAAAAAATTCATCTTGCTTAGGGAACGTATAGGTAGAAATAACTTAATCCAATGTATAATCGTGCAATACTCCCCACCAACAATCTACAACTCTCGTCCAATCCACATCAGCATCATAAATATTCTTGTAATCTTCCTACATCAAGTTTTGTGGCCTATAACTGCACAACTTCCCTATTTCATATCCGACATCCACTCGTACAACTCTACTGGAAAGATGTAAAATAAAGTCTCATAAATTGTTTCATAAATATTGTCTTCCACCCATCTACGTGCATTAAAATTAGGTCCAATTTTATATCTCTATGTGAACGTATCATGTCTGTTTCTCTACCTAACTTTCAATTCCTTCAAGTTTCAATCGATATGCCATCTACATGCAACATCTTGATAGACAGTTTGAAAAGCAGTCTTGGAAATGAAACCAAAATGTAGCCTTTTTTCTATACCCAATTCCTAGGCACGCTGACATTTCATCCAGACAAATCTAAACACTCATCTGAAGCACACAAAGCCTACCAGGTCCCCCTTTTTGATATCTTGCCAAGATGTTATTATGCATGTTCATGATTACCATTACCAAGCATACCTTCAGATGTAGATCATTATAGATATCATAAGGAAACACATGTAACAAGGAAACATAACAAATCAAATAAGAACTAAGATTAATTGCACCATGTGAACACATTGCTCAAAGACATTAACTATCGAATCCAACCATAATTATCCATTCATAACATAAACATTACATAATGAAGTTTGAATACATAAAAATAGTTTCACGAGTCATACGCGTAGAACATCATAAAGAACATAACCCTATTACATCACATGGTGTTGTACATGGTGTCCAAAACTATGAATATTAAATACTATATATAGGGGTGGTGACTTTGCCTTCACTGCCCATGCATTCTAAAAATAGGAGACATGCCTTAAAAATCCATACACTAGCATGCATGCTTTTACAAGAAGGCTAATAATAGATTAATCTATAAATAAACTTGAATTTAATCCTATTATTAGCGTGGTATATACATGACCTTTGATCTCCACTTTACTCCCAAAATAGATCTTTCTTATCCACAAAGTCTTCTTGATTTTATATTTTACTTTGGCGACACTCCGACCACTTTTCCTATTTTTAGCCCATGACATACAAAATTGGCTAAGTCCTCGTTGTTCCTTTCCTTCGCACACCTTAATTCAATTGACACTTACGTGCATCTATGCACCCCACTTACGCACTTGACTATTCTCCGCAAGCCCTCTCAATACTTAGGAAATTTTTGTACCCCAACAATATCCTTGTATATTCTTATCTCGTCCAAGGAATGTAGAAAAAAATCATTCACTTGGGTACATTTATAGGTCCTAATCACATAAAACTATTCATATGATTCCTATGTAATAAAAATAGTAATTGACATCTATCTTTAGACACTTTTCTATCCTTTCTAGTTTCCTCTTTGGTCTTGCATAACCCACTACCCATTTTGATCTTCATTTATTTATCTTTCTTGAATCTGGACACCAAGACCAAGGCACCCTCATCCCCTCTAGGCACCCTCAACCTCTTTGTCAGATCTTTCTCGTTCCTTTTAGGCCTCTTTTATCTTTTAGGAATCTTATTTTCTTGTGGGTCGACATTTTAGTCACAATTATGAAATTCAAACAAGGTAATCATATAAATACAAAGATAGACCAAGCTCTAAGAATCTATTATCACCACCTAAGGTTGCATCCAAAGGAATTATATGAGCATCAATGAATCCATCTAACAATCACTCAAGGGACAAGGGACTACATTTTTTTATTACACTTAATAGGAGGGAAAGTTAATTTTTCCATCCACACATCTATTTACATTGCTACATCTAGCTATTTCTTGCTATCAAGTACATCTTGTACAAGAGCTTTATAGGGCATGAGTTCTACACACACACACAAGAAATACATGGAGTCGAGATGTAGTGCAGCACTCATTTATAAGTTCATTATGTTGGGTGACCATCGGCTCCAAAAATATTTTTAGTTTTAGGATTTTATACGTTTTGGGGTTTTGCAGATATCATTTGTTTTGCATGTTACAGAGAATTTTGTGGAAATAGTGTGACACACATGAGACCAACAACGATAACCTTGTGACACCAAAAATTCAGGTTCCAACCATTTTCGCAAACACAGTTCCTAGTAGAGGACTCCAATGCCCATGTTCCCCAACCTAATCCATGTGCCCTAGCCCCAACACATCCGATAGTTACATAATTTTATCAGAACAGTTTTAATAATTTCCTCCTCTTGTTCATCATTTCTCCATTCTAGATCACTTATGGATTAAGTGTGAAATCAGCTAAGTCTTTTGTTCCCTCCCTTACATTTAGGGTTTTAATTTCCTTTACCTTATTGTTTGTGTCAATTCTGTAATTTATCATTTATTTATCATACATTACTCGGTAATTAGGATTTTATAAATTTTTTTATATCATTTGGTGAACCCGTCTTTCAAACACTCTCGATATTTCTTTCTTCTTTTTGCTTCAATATCCTAAGCTTCCTTTCACCATAGATGTCTCTATCCATGCCTTTTTGTAGGATAATCCTAATTGTGTGAATAAAATCATATCTTATCTAGCTAATACTTATATTCCTCCTCATACATTGCATGAATATATGTATCATAAGTTTACTTCAACTCTATCTCTTAATGAAGACCACATTACCTTCACATCATATGAGTTGCCTTCTCAATCCATGTTAGAGCATGATTCCCCTATATTCATGTTTGTATCAATAATGTTGGAGTTAAACATTCCTTATTTGATAATGGATCGAAGCTTAATATTTGTAATATATCATTTCTCAATCAAGTTGGTCTGTCTAAAGACTCCTTGGTTCCTTCATCTTTTTTTATTCACGTATTTGATAATATTCCTAAAAGGGTCTTAGGTACAATCACACTTCCCATTACTATTGGGACATGCACTTTGTTTGTCCCATTCTATGTAATACCTAATATTCTTAATTATAATATTATTCTTGGACAGCCTTAGATCCATGCCATGCATGTTGTCCCTTTAACACTTCATGCACATATTAAATTCTTATACCATGGTGTGGTCTATAAATCCCTAGCATATCCCTCTCCATTTCTTATTATGACACTATTGATAATTCACCTAAAGCCCCGCTTTAAACACCTATCCTCTTAACTTCAAAAATTATGGTACTCGGTATCGGTATATGCTTTGTTATGGCTTCATTGGTATCAAATTAGGTAAACATGAAAAAAGAGTCAAATCCACCAAACTCGGTATCGATATCTCCATTCACTCGCTCCTTTTATTCCTGCCACATTTCCTCCTAAGGTTTACACTATTTCACATAATCACCATCACAAAAATCCATTTCCATCTGTTCTCAATGTTATAACTAAGTCTGGAAAATATACTCCTCCTAACACCAATACCGATACTCCTAACATAACGCCATCATGGCATGGTTTCTATTCAATCCCCGGATAGTTCACCATCAATTACACACTTGGGGAAATAATGCTTACTCTTCCCCTTCCTAACATCCTTAGGTGTATACCATCTCAACTATTATGCTTTATGCTTCATACTTCATATTTATAATCATAATTAAACATCTTGTATTGTCACTACCGTATAACACACTCTTGTGTTAAGGTTCATACTTTAATGTTGAGGATTAACTAAATCCATGAACCTCACTCAATATTTACACTCCATGTTTTATTGATTTATTTATCTAGCACACACTATCAATCCATTTCCCATTGAAAACTCTTATTATATGGTTCATTCTTGATTGTTAAGGGGTATTTTATAAATGAACCTCACCTTAAACTCATTCACATTCGCTCTGGGGTACGCTGATCTTATCACTTTCACTTTGTATTCCATTCCATTCACACTTACAACATATACCGTGCATATCTCGGTTTCTTTTATTATTACTTTCTTATACTCACATGTACACTTTGTTTCCCATGCTAGATGGATACACAATATGTCATTATCTTTATCATATGCATGCACGCATTCAATTTTTCTCTAGTTGTGAATGTTGACTTTCTACATATCTATACACGTAGCACAAATGCTTGGCATCTTGTACCTCTTACCGGTCCCACTAAGGCTCCCTGGGGCTATCTATTTTCATACACACTATAAGTGTTGTTGTTTCATTTTACACTACTTCCTATTTTTACTAGCACACTACTCTATCGATATATATACACGTCTTGACATACTTTTTATCTTTCCAACATGCTAATGGGTGCTTCATGTGCATCATTTTCTTTGTAGAAACTATTTGCTACTATGGATGTCGATACTTTCTTGATATTGTTTTCTATTATTTTTCATTGTTTGCGAGCCATGCCCTATGTATTTTTTTATTATTGCTTGTATGATTTTGGTTGTTTTAGCCTTGATTGTCTTATGACATTGTGAGCGATGTCCCATGTTTGAAACACATTTTTGTGGTCTAATTTTTCAACACTATTTCTTGTTTACATTGTCTTCTTACTTGCTAGATTACACTTTGTCTTCTATATGCATATTTTTCTTGTTTGCACTAACACATGTTTCCAACCACTTTGTTTTCATATGCCTTGGTTTCTACCATGCACATTCCCTCCCCTACAGGGTATCAGTTTCATATTAGATTTTGGTCCTCTCCTTTGGGATGCATAATACTAGCAACGTCACATGTACCCCAAACAAGTGGGACATACATTGGGTGAATCAGTCACCTCATACAACAACTTAGAGCCTCGGTACAAGCCTGCATAGTACAAGAACATAAAAGAGTTACAGACACAAAACTTGGGTTCTAACTTGGGTCCTTAATACAACATAGAAGCCAACGCCTGAGATACGAGACACTAGAACCTAAGCATTCTTGACCTTTCTTGGGTGCCTATGACCAGGGCAAGAATGTTACGTTCTTAGACTCGACATAATTTATAGATCTTTTTCTCCATACAAGCACAAGTCCTCCAACAAACATAATGCATTATATCTTATTTTTCCACTTGGATTGAATCGCAAAAAAACACAAAGTAGGATCACACCATGTGTTGGGGTTAGCACACCGGTTGTACAGATAATATATCAGATCTAAGCATACATGCAAATAAAAGTGGGTATTCTACCAGAAGAAATATACAAACCAAGAGACATAAATCAACAATAGATTTAATGTGGTTCACCCAGTGTGGGCTACATCCACCAAGAAAAAAGACAATCTATTATCCAAAGATTTGACAAGATATACAATTAAGATTCATAATCTTCCACATCTCTTTGATGTACAGTACTTTCTTACTTCAAGCTTTTGTTTCATTGCTAAGAATTCTCTCTCTCACCAACTTTTGCAACTTCTCTCTAATTCTTGTTAATCTCCTACTTCTAAACCCTAGCTTTATGCTTATGTAGTTGTTTATAGACTTAGGGAACTTAGACATACAATTACAATCAATAAATATACTTTAATGCTAAAAATAGATCTAATTCCCGAGAGTTAATTAAAACATCCTCACATGGGTAACTAATGCTGGTTAGACCTAACCATTGTCATTTCCTCCCTTTCCGAATGATTCTAGTCATACCGATCGATGCCGGTCATGGGTGATCTATACCGGTTCCCCTAACCATTGTCGCCATCGTATTTTCCAAAGATGTTTCCATTGCATGCTAAATTGAAGTAATTGAGCTCCACAAATCAACGCCATGTACAATGGTGTATAAATTTAGGAAGTAGTCAAGGATGGAGAATAACACTAGACCTTTCTCCCCAACAATATTTTTCCATGGCGTGAGATAACCCATAAAAACTACACTTGACAGAGATAACCCAACAAACTCACTCTTTTTACGTAGTTCAGGACACTTTCTATCCTTTTCACTCATCATGGATTAGGTGCACACATTCATTTTAAATAATTTTTCACAATTTACATACTTTTATAGACTTTTCATAAGACATGACTTTGACTACTCTTTTGTTCTTCTTTTGTAGGTCCACCTCAATACACAACAAGAAGAATCCATTCATCAAGCTACAATGACAACAGTACAATACAACACAATATATACACTTCACCCCTAGGGTCACTTCCTCTCTTCTAGATTCCACGCTTCATGTTTATCACTCCACGCTTTCACTTATCTCTTGGCACACTTTCCTATCGATCTACATGGTTATTAGATACACATCTCTTATCTAATTTATGTTATCGAGTATTCACTGAACAACATAAATTGGGGGAAAATATAGACACAAAATCATGTACTTGGTATATTTCTAGATCCTAATTATATTTCATATGATTTTTAAGTGAGAAAACTAGTAATTGACATCTATCTTTGGCCTCTTTTTTTTCTTTCTAGTTTCCTCTTTGGTCTTGCACACCCCACTTCCTAGTCTAATATTAATTTCTTTATCTTTCTTGACTTTGAACACCAATGTCTAGCCAAGTTACTAGTGCCTAGGTGCCCTCATCCCCTCTGGGTGCCCCAACCTCTTTATATCTTACTCACCCCTTTTGGGCCTCTTTTATCTTTTGGGAATCTTGTTTTCTTTTGGTTCACCTTTTAGTTTTCAATTATAAAATTCAAACAAGGGAATCATATAAATACAAAGCTATGTGATCATAATAAGGGAAAATATCTAAGCATCTATTATCACCACCTAAGGTTGCATCCAAAGGCATTCTAAGAGCATAAAGGAATCCATCTAACACTCACTCAAAGGAAAAGGAACTGCGTTTTCTACATACACTTCATAGGAGGGGAAGTTCATTTTTCCATCCAAACATCTACTTACATTACTACATCTAGTTATTGCTCACTATCAAGTGCATCTTGCACAAGATCTTCCTAGGGCATGATTTCTACACACACACACAAGAACTACATGGAGTCTAAGATGTAGTGCAGTGTTTGGTTGTAATTTCACTCTGTCGAGTGACATCTAGGTCAATCTAAATCCCCATTTCCATATTTTCCATTTTGGGATTTTATGTGTTTTAGGGTTTTTTAGGATATCATTTATTTTTCAAGTTACATGAGCATTCAGAGACATAATGACACACACGGGTGAACAACAACGACTATCGGTGACAACCTTGCAACAATTTAAAATTTAGGTTCTAACCATCTTCAAAGACATAGATTCCTAACATAGGACTTCAACTTCTAAGCACCCCTAACCTATGTAGTCAATTTTACTCCCACTATAAAAGGAAGGTATCCCATGTGCACCGGCCTATCACCCAAGCAGAAGCTGAGCACTCACCCAAGGCACGTGTGGGTGCCAAGTCTCTCTTTTATGTGAGTTTTAGTGGGAAGCATTCATCTATGAGTAGTATAAGAGTGTTTAGGAAAGAAGTTTAGACATACAAGAATCATGGGGCTCATAACAGCCTCCAAATCCTTGTAGTTCCTTCGACCAAGTGCTTTAATAGACTCCATAACATATATTATAATGAAGGAAAGATACAATCATTCATTCATAGTATGAAAGGAAAGAGAACTTCTATGAACGAAATATACATAAAACCCATTGATATTCATATCTAATTACAATAGGTAACCTTATTATATTCATCATTTTATTACAAAGAGCCATAGAGGGTAGACCGCAGTCATGCACATCACTAGGCTTGTATAACTAAGCCAAAAAGAAAAAGAAATTACAATGCTAAGCTTAGTACATTCCTTTCTACACCAAAGTTCCACTCGCAGTAATCCTATAGAGCTTCACCCATGTTATCTCTCTTTGTGTGTATATTATCCCAGTCTCCTTATCTTTGTCTCTCTTTTCCTACTGTAGGCACTTGTATTTATCACCTTCCTACACTACCAACTTGCCTTGCCGCACCCTCAGATCTGTTGCCAAGTGTCGAATGTGGTCCTTCAGCGAGCATGTTTCCTCAGGCCTGAGCTCTCCACTCCATCTCATGATGGTCTTCTAGAAGATTCCTTTGTTGGCATGCTCTTTCCTGGGCCACCTGTTGTCAGGTTGGCATCTTATCTACGTGCAACCGATCATGCTTTTCATGTGTTTTGCCTTTGTTGCTTAAATCAGCTAAGTCCCAAATCTCCTTTCACATGCCGCACGAACCATATGCCTCCTTAACTCTTCCTCCTATGTGCTTTTTCCTTACGCACCCTTCTATAACTGGGGTCCTGTGTGCCCATGTGCCTTCATACTTAGTCAATATTCCAGGGGCCCAACATCACCCCACATTACGCCTTTTCTCCGCCCTCAGAAACATTCTATTTGACCAAGGTGCAAGTTGGTTCAATAGAACCAAGATGTAGACAAATATTACAAAAATGAATAAGGAATGAAAGAATAAGGGAAAGAATGAAGAATGGGAGGGGACACTAAATCAAAAGGTTGGGGAAGTCCTTCCATAAGTCTACCTCCAACTTACTCCATGTATCGACCTCATTCTGCGCCTTCTGATAGAGGTCGCCACCAAGGTGCTTACTTCATCAAAGCTTAGACCAGCTCCCTGGGTGCCCAAGGTGTCCACAATTTGTTCCATTTCCTTGCCCGTCTCTGCAAGATTGTCCATTCTCCTTGTAATCTGGGGGTATAGTTCCTTCAATCGGGCCTTAGTTGAGCTTCTTAAAGCCTCAATCACCTCTGATTTCTTTTCTACCTCAGCTAGAACCTTGTCCCTTTCTGCCCTATTCCCCTTGTTCTTTTCCTAGAACTCCTTTAGCTCTGCTTCAAGCGTGGCAACCAAAGATCTTTCCACCTTATCTCGATCCATGCATGTGTCATATGCGGCTTCTGCAGACTAGGCAGTGACCTTGATCTCTGCGAGTACTTGACTATACTCGGAAATAAGTGCTATCACTTTTAACCGGTCCTCCTCCTTCAGGTGCGTGGCCACTTCCTCCACAGATTCCAATGCCAAGGGTCACCTCTCCATGGTGAGGATGTACATTAAGTCTTCTAGGCATTCAGTGTTGATGCATACCTCTGAGGGATAGGCGTTAGATTTGGGTGTTTCAAAATGATGGCACTTTTATTGAGTCTACTTTCTTGTAGACCTCCTGCACCTTTGCCTTTTCCTCCTTGAGCTCGTGCTTTAGCTGTGTGCTGATTAATTCCTCCTATTTTAAGCTTCTGGCCACCTTAGCCAACTCTTCCTCCTTCTTGGCCAACTTTCCCTCTAAGGCCCTTATGTTATCGTTTTGCGCAAATAGTCTCACCTCTATTTCCACCGTGACCTTGTTTAGAGCATTACACACTTGCTCATCTGAGAGCTCTTGGGAATTCACTAAGGGGTTGTATCCCTTAGACTCTAGCAGCGTGATAAGCACCTTTTGGTAGACTTCAAATTCTAGCTCATCGATGTGGGATTCAAATTCCCAAGAAAGCATCTTCTTGGTCCTGGGGTACGCGCCCTCCTTCTCGAATGATCCCATGGCTATAATTCTTTCAGTGGGTACCATGCTCTGGAATCGTGTGTATAGCACCTTCCTTGAATCATCCACGTAGCCCATTATCTACCTCTATTCTGCATCCAGAGGTCTTCTACCCAAGCACACACCTTTAGGGAAGCTAACTGTCAGAGCGGGGCCTCCTAGGTTGTCATGTCCTTTTTCACCACTCTCTTCCTTCCCTTCCTTTAGCACTATGTCTGCACTCTACTCTAACTCCTGGTCTACAAGGATCTCAAGCATCTTCTTCACTTCTCACTCTGCCACTTCAGTTATCTTATCCTTTGTAAAATATATGGTTATTTTTCCCTCAACATCCCTCTCATCTGCCTTTGTATCTTTAGTGCCTTCATCACCTTGTGCGCCTTTTCATCGCGCAAATACGAACTCTTGCTTTTCATCCCCACTCTCCTCCTCGAGTCATAAACACTAAATACGTGAGGTTCCAAAGGTTCCTTTTCTTTTTTTGGCTCTTCCTCCTCGTCACCACCTTCTTCACTCTCATCCCCTCCTTCTCCCAGGTATCTTTCCAAGCTATCGGTCACCTCTAAGTCAGCTTCTTCATCCACCCTCTGCTTCTTCCTGAGAGGTTGCTTCTGGTTAGGAGATTCTACCTTTTCTTCTTCCTCTTGTGACTCCTCCAAGGTGGTGGGTTGTTCAGTCACCTTTACTTCTGGCATCTTATCCTTTACTGGAGACTTCTTCCTCCGAACATAGGTGCTTGGCTTTGCACTCGTAGAAGGCATGCTCACTGTCTGAGCAGTTGGTACACTTGGTGCTCCTTCCTCTCCTCTGCCCCTCTTCTTAGACACTGGCTTCTTCTTTCCCAAGGGGTCTTCAGGTATGGAGATCTCATCCACCAAGTACACGTCATTTTCGAATTTTGGCCTTATGTGCACGTATACACGTGCCGTGGATCCTCCAGTAATAGGAAGTGTTATTGGTCTAGTCATGTGGATCTCATGTGACACATACTTCTCCACGTATGCACACTTACCTTTGGGATAGTTTAGTTTCTTCCTCATATCCCTATGCTCCTGGTCCAATTTTCCTAGCTCCAGCCTTAGCTTTTTTATTCTTTAAATTTGTTCACTCCCGCTTGGAAGTATTGGGCAGTGAACGTGAAAGGGAGCTTGCACCAAGGGCTCCATGATTCGTCAACAAGTTTGAACCTACCCAAGCAAAGTAGTGCTTTGGTATACCGTGAACTTAGCTTCTCCTTGTGTGGCTACTGGGAGTTGTTCAAGGATCCTCCACTCCACCCCGAATGCATTTCTCAAGTGTGTATACCATTTTTCGAGCCGCGCTTTGTGGGGATCCATCATTGTATCACATGCATACTTTTCAAACCTCTTCATGGGTGAAGGGTCTTCGGATGGGTACTCCCACACAAACTTATCTGGTGCATCCAACACTCCAATTTCTACAAATACTATGGTGAGTAGGACATTGCCAAAGAGGATCCTATCCCCTTCCTTCATGCACTTTACAATTTCCTCGCAATGTATACAGACAAGTTATAAATAGTCCCCTCTGTAATCTTCCTACAGACATGTAGCCATGGCTTGTTAACTTGCGTCCACCTTTCTTGGCCATTCATCTTCGTTACTGTGTGCACGACCATCTTCATAATCGGGTCTTTATGTCTGGGATGTCATAATACCACGAAACTTTCTTGCAGGCATACTCTATGACTGTCTCCTGAATAGCCTCCTTGTCGCCAAGGTCATCTTCCAGGCTATCTCCCTCACATATGAGGTCTCAGTAAATCAGTGCAATCAATCGGGAGTTACGCATATCTTGTGCCTAGAAAATTGAAAGTATTCATCGTGTACCCAAGACATCAACCATCGGTACAAGAGATACGGCTTCCCAAAATAAGGCCGATCATAAAGTTACAGCAACCATGCCTTTGCCAACTTGACCTTCACGTCATCATTGTAGATAGGTAACCCTTCAGGTGTTCACTTGTTGGTTGGGCGTACCAATTCTAATGCCATCTCTTTTTCTATAGTGCTGGTGCGGTGATTATAATCACTGACTAGTATGCTTCTCAAATGGGATTCCCATTCCTTCCCCATCATCACTCTGTTAGGGTACTACATTTTTGCATACCATTCTTCATTTGTATCTACCTCGGGTTCTAGTTGTTTAGCCTTTGCTTTTCCCTTCCCTTTCTTTGGTGCCATGGTCAAGGTAATTGTGTCACTCCAATCCTCTCCTTGTTACTCTACTTTCCTTCTCCCAACCTTCGATCTCAGATCCGTGATACAATTCTCCTAAACTCGTGCCCTAGTTTGCTAAACCCTAACTTCAATAAATTCTTCACAAGACATCTCTTCACTTTGTTCCACACCCGTGTAATTCCTTCCTTCTGGTTCACAATCTCAAATTGGCTCCTTACATTTTTAATCACACAGATCTTCTCCTTGATCAAATCTGAAAAACCCTAGCTTATATCTTTCGCTTATATCTCCAACTCTTCATTTTTCGCAATTTAAAATGAGAGTGGCCCGACCTTCTATTTATAGTTTTTCCTTTTTCTAGTCATTAAATGCTACTTTACCTACCCCATACTTTTCTCATTTAATGTGAATTTTTAAAACAAATCCTGTCTTTAGCACCTTCACTCACGTGCCCTTCCTGTGTAAAAACTCCTCCAACCTTCTGGCGCGCAACCAAACCAACCTGATAGGAGACTCTTACGCATGCTCAACCTACGCCAAAGGCACTTCTTCTATCCATATTCTTGCTTTCACCTACCTCGTGTTGCTTTAAATGTGCTTATTTTTCCTTTGTACATGGGATCTACAAGTAGCTTTACCCGACACCAATCATTTCATCTCTCTTTCAACGGGCTAGTCAACAAGGTTCTTCAACAAAACTTCCTTGGTAATTTTTATCACACACTTCTTCACTTTTCTCTACCCCACACTTAAATGATCCACATTCCTCTGCACACTCATAAATTCTCCAATGGACTTTCAACTTCCTAGGATGGTGCAGAAATTTAGAATCATACAGTAACACCATCTACCCAACCTCAAACTTTTTGTTTCTAATATGGTGATCATGCTAAGCCTTTTTCTTTGCTTTTTCCACTGTTTGGCTCTAACAAGAAAGTGATCGTCTCTCATCCAATTTCATTAGTTCATCGGGTTCTTTCTTCCAGCACTTATTCATCGGCTAATCCTCTTGTGCGCTTTATTCGCGAGAGAAGGTAACATAAACTCAACCGACAAAATAACTTCCGCACCAAACACCAATTGGAAAGGTGTGGCTTTATTTAGTCTTTTATACGTAGTCCTGTAAACCCATAAAACTACTGATACCTTGTCATCCCAATCATGTCTTCCAACATCACAGATTTTGGTCAAGGTATGACTAAGTATTTTGTTGAATGCTTCCACAGTTCCATTTGCTTGTGGTTGATAGAGTGTAGTCTTATGATGAGCCACCATGAACTCGAGATAGTAGGATCTCTCCTTTGTCTCATTTAGAAAATGTGTATCCCTATCATTGGTCAAACTCAAAGGTCATCCATACCTAGTGATAATGTTCTCCCATAGGAACCTTGCCACTATTGCTGCCGTGCAATCTTTAGTCAAGGCTACTTCCACCCACCTTGTGAGATAATCCATGCAAGTGATGACATAAACTCGACCAGTTCTACGCACTCCTAGTGTAATATGTCCTACAAAATCTATCACCCACTTTTCAAAAGGCTCTATGCTAGGAATAGGATGGAAAGAAATTTTATCTCTCCTTCCTGGTTTTCCAATGCACTGATAGTGGTCACATGCTTTACAATAATCTCTACAATCCCTGTATAAGGTTTCCCACCATAAACCTACCATTAAAATATTGTGCGCGGTGGCATCACCTGCGTAATGCCCACCCACACTTCCTCTGTGTGCTTCCTCCATGATGGCCAAGCACTCATGTTCTAACACACATCCTGCAAAACTTCATCACGTCCCAATTTGTATAAGTCTCCACTAATCAACATGTAGGGCGCGGCGCGTATGGCCAACTACTTCTTTTCCAATGCCCTCATTCCATCCGGTGCCACACCTTCTTTTAAAAATACAAAAATCTCTTCCAAATATGAGGGCACGCACCACAATCTAAACAATTACGCATCTGGCATTGTTTCCTTAATACTTTGCGTGTCCTCTCCTGAATCATTCTTCGATGATGATCAGTCCACAATTGCTTTTTCTGGGCTTCACTACAATGGTGAACTCAAAATTTTTAAACAACAACACCCATCAACATATGCACCCTTGAAGAACGTGCTTATTCACTAAATACTTTAATGCCATGTGGTCGGTGTAGAATACAAAGGGTGTTGCCAGTAGATACTGTCGAAATTTGAAAAGTGCATAGATCATTGACAATGCCTCGCACTCAGTTATGGTATAATTCTACTCTACTGGTGTTAACTTCCTACTCGCAAAATAGAGAGGATGATCAACAATCCCCTCACCTAGTTATGTAAGTACTACTCCAATGGCAGTTCCTAAGGCATCTACATGGACATGGAAGGGCTTGTCCCAAGAGGGAAATCACAAAATAGGCATGGTAATAAGCCTATATTTTAATGTATCAAATGTCCTTTACTGCACCTTTCCCTAATGGAAGGTACTTTTGTGTCTAAGCAACTCCTCTAAAGGCATGGCAATCTTGGCATATCCCTTAATGAATTTCCTGTAATAACCCATATGCCCAAGGAATCCGTGCACTGTGCTCTAGCTAGTAGGTTCCCTTAACCCCACAATAACTGCAACCTTAGCGAGATCTACCAGCAAGCCCTCCTTACATATGATATGCCCCAATAAAGTCCCAAAGGGTGTAGCAAACACACACTTCTTAATGTTAAGGGATATCCTCAACCGCCTACACCTTTCAAACATTAATCTCAAGTTGTCACAATGGTCCTTAACTAGACCATATACTATCTAATCATCCAAGTAAAATTGAAGAAACTTATGAATGAAGTCTTGGAATGCTTGCACCACTATGCACGAAAAGACAGCAGGCGCATTTTTCAACCCAAAGGGCATGACCGTATATGCAAAACTTCCCCACTCGGTGGTGAAATTTGTCTTCTCTTGGTCCTCCTTTGCAATCTAGACTTGGTGGTATCCTCCCGAAAATCCATTCGTAAATTTCTTTAGTGAAGGGGGTCAGAAATGGATCCATGACACAAACTGCATTCAATTCCCTATAATCCACACAAATTCTAATCCACCCATCTTTCTTGATGCTAATTACCATCGGACTTATCCATTATGATTCTTCTACTACCTCAATGATCCTGAAGCTATCATCTTGTCTATCTCCTCCTTAACCTTCATGTGTAAATTAAGATTCATCCAAGAGGTCCTTTTTCTAATCAAAGCACAACTTCCTTCAGCTTTTATACTCATCTTCCCCAAGGAATGGTGGAGGACTTTTAGCTCATGGTACCCAGGAATAAATCCTCGAATTCACACAATAGATCAATGATATTTGACACTTCCTTCTCTGTCCAATAATCTCCAATAATAGCTTCATTAGGTTCTTCTTCCGAACCAATGTTAACTTTTTGTGTCTTTAACGGCTCATGGTAAGCATGCACACAAGCATATACACTATCCACTACTTGCGCGCCCCTACAAAATGGCTAACATCTAAACTCTCTGATTCCTCTCCATCAATCACATATACTAATTTTCCCTTCTCCTTTTCCAAACACGCGCACTCAAGCTGTAATTCTTCTGTTTCTTAAATCTCTTCGAAGTGCACCTCTAATCCTGGTTCACCTAGTAATTCTAATAGCCTATCTTCCATTCTCGGGAAATATCCCCCATGGTAAGGTGCTTGATACCTTGCATGGCCTTATCAATGATGGATCTATACTTTGATACTCAAAGGCTTGAATAACATCGGTTGTGAGCTCTTGAAAATTCCTTATCCTGGCAAGTATGTCTTCGAATGAATGTACCACGACGTGCATAACCCTACAATGTATAATAAAACTTGTGCACCCAGAGGAATGGTGGCAAGGCTTCCATGCCTTCTCTCCAGACTCGTTCACACTCCTGGATATGGAAAGAGGTGGGCTCCTTCCCATGGTACTCCTTGATGATGGTGGGTATATTACTTCTAGAAAATATGATAGAGAGAGAAATTCTTACCTCACGCCATTCTAAAAGGCTCTCTTGATGCATGGACCACCAATAAGCTATTGTGCCGAGAAAGACGTAACTCAACATCTCCCTCCATTCCTTTTCGTTATTCCAATGAGCTTCTATCTCCTACAAAAATATCTCAAGGGAGGCTCCTCCTAAGTACTTGGGTAGTTCTTTTCCTCTAAGGCACCGAACCATGCACACCTTTATTACCTTGGTCACTAATCCTCTCAACTACTGTCCCATTAATTCATATGTCCCATGCGCCCAATTGTCACATGCAGACTGGTGTTATCACTCACTAACTGAGCATCTTCAAACTAGATAACCCCATTAATAGGGTGTACCATCTCAGGGTCTCTAATTGAGTGCACATAAATCTTATCTAGAACTTCTTCTCCCAACAGTTCAATGTAGGGTGCTAACTTCCCATCAACCAGGGGTATAATGACATGCTCCTCTTTGTTCTCAAAATTGATGTACCCTTTGTTGAACCAGAGTTCTACATTGTTCTTATAACACAAAGGGCACCCAAGTAATGCTGGGAAATTGTCCACCTCGGTGAGCGCCACTACTTCAAGTCCCTAGTAAACTTGGCTCCCTAGATAGTAATAGTTGCATCCTTTAATACACCAATGGGAATTTCCTTAGTCTTGTTTACCATATACAACACATTTGAAGATGGCTATAATGCGCAGTCTCCCATCTGATGCCATACATCCAAAGTCAAAACATTAACCTCCGCACCAGTGTCAATGAGTATATTATGAGGAGCCATCCATCCACAACTACATTTAATGTAATCTCTTTGTCATAGTCGAGGCTGTGAGGGGGAAGGTTTACGTGTAATACCTATCTCTCGCACTCTTCTCCGGCGTGTGGTACCTTCTCTCTCAACTAGGATCCTAGCAAAGGGATGATGTTCTCCTGCCTTAGCATTTTACACACCTCCTTGACCTCATCCAGGTCATCCTTTTACACCTCGACTCTCCTTCCTTGTTCCTCCTTTCTAGATTGCTCCTTTAGACACTAGATCTCCCCTTGCAAGCTTCAAATAACATCCATGGTGTCCTGATATATCTCCTTCTGATGCGCAGGTCTAGATACTTTCCATGAATGACCTCTTCCCTTGAAACTAGGTTCTTCTGTCTTGGTACTTCCCTTGCATGTGTGGATTCTACCCTTGTTGTTACCAAGACAGGCTCCAAACCTTCATCTCGTGTTACCCGAGGCATCCATTGTATGTCTACCTTCTTGATGTTGACCATCATAGCACCCATTTCCTTCCAAAGCTCTTACCGATTCATATGCTCATATAACTTTGAGCACTCCTCATACTTATGCTTCTTTCTGCACCATGAGCACTGCAACAAGTCCGGGAACTCACGCTTGTAATGTTCTTAGATCCATAGGTGAAACATGTTCCTCGCAGAACTCACTCCTTCCTCCATGGTTACCTTATCCATGGAATCCTCCTCAAAAACCTCTTCCACGTGTACCTCCATCTGCGCACTCCTCATAACGGCAATCGTCATTTTTAGAACCACTAGAAATGTTGGTTTGGTGCACCCCATGATCAATGGCCTCATATATATAATCAATGACCCTACAATCCTTAGTATCATGGGTCGTAGAGGTGCAAATCCTATAATAACAGGATACATTCTTCCTGATCACATGTTGTAGCAAGGGACATCTACTGGCATCATGGTCCCCATGACAGATTTCACAATCTAATGTCACAGCATGTACCATCCTCTGGGGGCAATTATCCTTAATGTGCCCCTCTATCTCACAATCTGTGTACCACAAACCACTACAAGTCTCATGGACCGAGTTCGCAAATAGCTTTTCCAATTACTTAGCCATAGCAACAATCTGAGCCTCCAAGAATGGGCTAACGCCAGTATCAATACTACCAATGGCTTTGGCATGCAAGGAAACCTCTAATGCTTCGCATGGATTTGTAAAAGTCTTATGAGACATGGCCCTTCTAAAAGGGGTGATCAATCCTCCAATAAACCACTGTGCATGCTGAGAAGGATGTCTATCATATGATAATTTAGACAAGAGAGTCTTAAAGTGTGCATCATACTCTCGTGCCATTCCTTTTTGTATGTCCTTCAAAGCACTAATTCTTTTTTGCTTGAACTCAAGAATGTGGAACTCTACCAGAATACATTCTCTAAGGTAGTGTAATCCACCACCGTTTGATGAGGATCATACTTTCTATATCAGCTATGTGCGTGCCCTCGCAACATGGTTTCAAATTGACTAGCCCTTCATTATGGGGTTGTGATACCTTTCACATGCCATAGCAGTTCACACTTGTGAAAATGTTCCATAGCATCCTTAATGCCCTTGTAATCTAGTAAATGTAGAGACATTTCATAGAAAACTTGAGGTGGTGGCCGGGGTCCTTATCCTGAACTAGATCCTTGGTTCCGTCTGGTGTTTCCTCCACCACCTAATCCACCATGTCCACCAGGTCTTGTACCTCTAAAGCCACCAGAACCACTAGGCTCAATAGGGCCTGTAGGAGCTATGACAAGTTCCCCTATGGTTCCACTAAACTGTGCGCCGACGGTCTAGGATGGCGCCCCCCTACCGCTACTTTTTCCTGCACCGCTCTCTGATGTGAGACCAAAAGCTTGTACACTTGCTCCTCTTCTAAAAACTCCTCCAAATGTTGGAATATATGTAGTCATAGAAAAAGGAACTAAAAAATTATACCTCCTAGGCACGGATCTATCTCTTCCACTAGTTTCAACTGGATCAATACTTCTTCCTGGATCGGGAAAACCAAGTGCCGTGGCTCACCACCGGGTGGGTTCAGATATGTGCCAACTACTCTTCTTTCTCCATGTGAAAAATATCACCTGTAAGTCAAGGGGTCCCTCACGTGCTTTCCAAGATGGGGTAGCACAGACTACTCAAGTTCCACGTCTTTCGCGTGAACCTCAACTCCTTCCCACAACATCTGTCTCCATAGATCCATCACACTAGCAGCTTTGTGTCATCTAGTAATCTCCCTTTCATGTGCTTCGCCATACTTGAGCCATCTTTCTTCCCTCTCCTTTTCTGTCGTATCATCTGCCATCTTCCTCCACCCGAGCTTCCTTACCCAACACTTAGAATGGTTTAGCCGGCCATGGGGAGCACTTCTAAACTCATGGTAACCATCAATATCTTCATAGCTAGAGGAATAACACGTAGAAATGATCCTCTAGGTTCTCGTAGAAACTTGAACTCAAAATCTCTGGGCAAGAATACGTGGAAATGGTGTATTCCAGAGTGTAGCTAGCTAGTACTCCTCCCCACCAGTGATCTACAACATGGGTCCATGTCAAATCTACATCCTGTACTCCTTGGTAGTCTTCCTTAGTCCTATATCTGTGATCCATAATGCCAACTTGATCTAGATGCATAGGCTGAAAGCCACCCAAATAACTCTACTGGGAAACAACAAAAAAAGTCTCATATAGATCATGGTAGAGATTCTCCTCTACCCATCTACGTGCATCAAACTCAGGTCCAATTCTGAATCTCTAGGCAAATTCATTTTCCATGCTCTTGAACCATGATTCAACATTTTCTAATGTTAACCGATCCGTCATTACTCTTTACATAGATCATGATGCATGTTATATCCCACTACAACTTCAAAAAGAGGTCTCGGCAATGGAACCAAGATGTAGTCAATTTTACTCCCACTATAAAAGGAAGGTATCCCATGCATGCTAGCCTATAACCTAGTAGAAGTTGAGCATTCACTCGAGGCATGCGTGGGTGCTGAGTCTCTCTTTTATGTGATTTTTAGTGGGAAGCATTCATCTATGAGTAGTATAAGAGTGTTCAGGAAAGAAGTTTAGACATACAAGAATCATGGGGCTTAGAACAGCCTCCAGATCCTTGTAGTTCCTTCAGACCGAGTGCTTTAATAGACTCCATAACATATATTGTAACAGAAGGAAAGATACAATCATTCATTCATAGTATGAAAGGAAATAGAACTTCTATGAATGAAATATACATAAAACCCATTGATATTCATATATAATTGTAATAAATAACCTTATTGTATTCATCATTTTATTACAAAGAGCCATAGAGGGCAGACCGTAGTCATGCACATCCCTAGGCTTGTATAACTAAGCCAAAAAGAAAAAGAAATTACAATGCTAAGCTTAGTACATTCCTTTCTGCACCAAAGTTCCACTCGCAGTAATCCTACAAAGCTTCACCCATGTTATCTCTCTCTGTGTGTATATTATCCCAGTCTCCTTATCTCTATCTCTCTTTTCCCACTACAAGCACTTGTATTTATCACCTTCCCGCACTGCTAACTCACCTTTCCATGCCCTCAGATCTATCGCCAAGTGTCGAACGTGGTCCTTCAGCAAGCATGTTTCCTCAAGCCTGAGCTCTCCACTCCATCTCATGATGGTCTTTTAGAATATTCCTTTCTTTGGCATGCTCTTTCCTGGGCCACCTATTGCCAAGCTGGCATCTTATCCACACATAACTGATCACACTTTTCATGTGTTCTTTATATGTTGCTTAAATCGGCTAAGTCCCAAATCTCCTTTTACACGATGCGCGAACCATATGCCTCCTTAACTCCTCCTGCATGATTTTGCCTTACATGCCCTTCTATAATTAGGGTCCCGCGCGCCCATGCGCCTTCATACTTAGTCAATATTCAAGAGGCCTAATAACTCGATACAAGCTCCTTAGTCCCGAAACATCTCGAAAGTTACATAATTTATCGTGCACGATTATAATATTTTCCTCCTCTTATTAATGAGTTCTCGGTCTAGAACACTTCGAGATTAATTATAAATTAGCTAAGATTTTTTTTTCCTCCTTGCATTTAGGGTTTCAAATTCCTTTACCTTATACATGTGTTTATTCTATACTTTATCGTATGTTACTCTACAATTAAGGTGTTACAAAAAGTTTGTTTTTGTTAAATCAATTTTTAAAGTAACGAACCTCATTGTTTAGACAGAGGGTTGAGAATGTGTTATTTATTCACTAATGAGTCAAGTAATATTTTAAGTTAAGAATTATATATCTATCATAATGTGTTAAAAATGGGTTAAAAACCTAGGGATTCGAACCCTAATCTCATATATCAAAGTTTAAAATTAAGGAGCCCACTTGAGTCATTATCCTACCCTTCAAAGTGTTGGTTATGGTCATTAGAGTTGAATAATAATAGTTATTAACAAGTGTTGATCAAGAATTTCGCGCTTGTTACCTGTCCAAGTTAATGTACCAAACTAAACACAAAAACCTTTAAAAACTCAAATGAAATACTGGAAAGGCTCCACCTGTGCTGGATGCAGGAACAGAGTCACCAGAAAATCAATGGAGACTCGCGATGTCGATGTGGTAAGAGCAGAGTAACGGTGCTCCTCTCAGGGATTGATTTGGACAGGATTCGCTCTCACTTGATAGATAATGCTCAGACTTGATGCTTGAAACTCTCTCGTTCTCTCTGTCTAACTCACTGTTTATCTCACTGTCTAACTGTCTCTCTCATAATCTATGTCTAACCAGAACTGAGTTCTAGGATTCTATTTGTAATCGGCGTCGACTGAGATTAAATCAGCACTGCTCAAAAATTAGCGTCGATCGAGCACACGGCCGGGTGCCGATCATGGAAAAGACTCCTGAAATGGCCAAAAGGAGTGATTTTTGGAAAGATGAGAGTGATCCCTCCACCTCAAATATGGGAAATATCCCACTGCTTGGTTTGGGAGGAGGAGAAATAGGGGGGATATATGGATAGAATAGATATGGGGTAGATAAGTGGTTAGGATACATGTAAAAAGGTGTAATTAAATAGTTAATATTTAATTACTCACGGGTAAAACATAATGGGGTGAATTAAACTTAGGATAGGTGTTTAAATCACAAATTGAATAATACCCCAAGGGGGTAGTGGTAATGCAAACGTGCCCCAGGTTACCTAAGAGGGTAAACGAATGTGAGGGACACGAAATTGGGTAACCAATTTTAGGTGTCTACATTTTGCCCCTTTTTGTTGAGTAACTTGTGATAAGCAAAGTTGCAAGACAAAAACAAGGAGGTGGAAGAAAGGAAGAAAAAGTGATGATGCAATCCCCCTCAAACTAGGGATGGGATGGGTGATAGAACAAATGATCCCAAGTTTGAAAAAGTATGTGCCAAAAGACAACACTCAAGGTAGAATAACGACCAGATAAATAAGCCAAGCATCAACACTATGGCAAGAAGATTAGGAGATGGAAGAAAGTGACATGGAGAATAAAATTGTGTCGATCAAACTAATCGATGCCAATCTGAAACAATCGGTGCTAACCAAAAATCGGCGCCCGATCATGCGTGCCTCAAAGCACATATAAATATGTGAACAAAACGTGAATGATTTATTTACACCATGACGATTGATTCAGAGAGAGTCAAAAATTGGATTTGAGCACCATGGAAGCCTCTAGAAGTGGTCAAAAGTGGAGGAGGACATGACCTGGGGTAAGTGGTTCCTCCTGAACTCGTCATTATCTTATTTTATTATTTTTTTTTTTTTTATTATTGTTGCTTTTTGGTGGGAGGCCAGAGTGTTTTTGACACGCTTGCCGCTAATCGGCGTCGATTGAGAGAATCGACACCGATTTAATGAAAGTGGTGTTGATTGAATTCAATCGACGTCAACTACGTATGACCGATGCCGATTATAATTAATCGACGCCGATTGGAATTAATTGACACCGATTGGACAGAATATGTGGATAAAAATGATAAATGTGTTTTGGATCTTCGATTTGGATAAATATGAAGCTAACATTGCTCTTGATGTCATGGATGCAGGCACGAGAGGTATTACACATGAGGGATGCGATTCCCAAGCTACTGGAGACCATTCTCCCCGATGTCACTGACGCAGATTGGCGCCACTTAGAGTTAGCCGGGCTCGGGGGCTTTCGGTACTACAGATGAGTGCCGTGAGATGTAGAGTTGATGCGAGCACTAGTGCGATGATGGGATAGCCGGACTTGCACTTTTTGGTTCAGGATGGGTGAGATGACCATCACCCATGAGGACATATACAGGATCTTGAGGCTGCCGATCACTGGGGACCCGATAGAGATTACTCCACAAGAGCAGCAGCAGAGGGCCCTAGGTCGATCAGATGGAGATAAAGATGATTCAGTAGATAGTGTTCTGAGCAAAGCGAAAGTGAGGATAGCCTCGCAATACTGCATAAGATGATCCCAGAGTAGACGAATAGTGTTGATTTAGATGGTAATCTCCTACTTTGCTCTACCAGATTCGAGAGGTGGGAGATTCCCATTGTTATTACTAGATTACATTTGTGACATCCTGCAGTTCAGACAGGTGTTCGCATTTGCTGATGCCTTGATAGCGCAGATATATTATGAGTTATGGATGTATACCACTGGCCGGAGGATAGGCATTGATGTTAGTTTTGTGCTCCATTGCTGGGCATATGAGCACATAGCAGTGATCAGGCCATCCGGGCTTCCTTGGATGCCAGCAGCAGTGGGGGCTATTGATTATGGATTCGGCGATGGCGGGCCGATATGGCCCCGGAGATACAGGGAGATCCGCAGATTGGTATGTCGAGCGTTTCAGGACGCTGACACCAGAGCAGGTCTTCTGGAGACCGTATCGGGTATTTCTAACATGGGCCGGTCAGGATGCTCACCTGGTGGGATTGAGATGGAGCAGGGTGGTTAGGGGCCGTAGGCCTGATATGTGGGAGTGCGTCCCATTTATACGGGTATTGAGACAGTTCGGCCTAGTGCAGACAGTGCTGACTACCTACAGGCCTTACAGGTAAGACAACAGAGAGACTGATCTACCGATTTTGATCTCGGTAGATCCATTGAGGGAGGCCCCACCCTCCACAGATAGTGATGATGACACCGGAGTGGATGATGGTTATGTGGCATGGTATTCGACAGAGCTACCACAACACCTGCCAGCATCTATAGATGTTGATGAGGAGGATATGGCTACAGTGCTGGAGAGACTGGAGGGAGAGCATGCCACTCTGACGCATACACACTAGGCGGCTCTCGAGGAGATCATAGCTCCGACTGCAGGCGAGGATGCCCCGATATCGAGAGAGACTCCGCGCTCCAAGAGTGAGATACAGCGATCCAGCAGAGGGATCACTACCATTGACATAGGGAGGCCCTCAGGGCCAAATATGGTGATACAGGTACCATGTCAGAGTCTGGGACACAAGGCATGACCATAGGAGGGCCACCACCAAGAAGACTAAAGAAAGACCAAGAGTGACACTACAAGCACTCCGGTACCATGAACTTGAGTACATATCAGTCTCTCCTCGCTGAGGTGAGATACTATGAGGATGCCTTAGCATAGCATGCCCCTGATGTGCCTCGTTATGGGGTGAGGAGGAGATCAGCGACAGCCACAGCGAGCGGGGCATCGGAGGGAGGGAGCACCGAGAGAGACCGAGGTGGACGGAGGCCCCCGGCAGAAGGTGTGTCTAGCTCGATAGGTGGTGACGGGAGAGACACTCTGGGTCAGAGGAGGGTGGAGGAGATAGTGTCTTCCACCTATCAGATTTCACGATATAGAGACTGATGTATTTTTGTATCAATGTATTGATGTAGCCTCGATTGGAAGGCATTTTATAGATGGCTTGATTGATTGATTAGATGATGTGATGGATAGATGGGATTTGATAGTTTTGAGATGTTAATTAAATTTTGATGAAAATAGATAGATAGACCCACATGTGTTCATAATAGATGCTATGATGTGTGTTTTGGACAAAGTAGATCAGATGAAATTAGATAAATGATAGAGTTTGATTAAATTAACATGTTAAATGTCAATTTAACCGGATGAAATAAGGGGAAATACTCTCTGCGAGAGCCAAGGACGTAATGAAATGACCTTGATTTGAAATAAAGGAAATACACCCAGATAAGAAAAAGAATGGTGAGCTGGGCTCCTAACCGACCATAAATAGAAATTTTGATAGGAAACCAAAAGATCATGCATACAAGGCCATATATGAGGTTAAAATAAACCTGACACTAACTAGCCGCAAACCAGATCTAGGAGGGAAATGAAGGAGCAGTAAGTAGGTATCTTGTCAAAATTTACAAGGGACAGAATACATGTTCATACTGGGAA
Organism: Taxus wallichiana var. yunnanensis; assembly: GCA_018340775.1. Classification (NCBI taxonomy): domain Eukaryota; kingdom Viridiplantae; phylum Streptophyta; class Pinopsida; order Cupressales; family Taxaceae; genus Taxus; species Taxus wallichiana. The sequence goes on along the minus strand of CM031244.1, from coordinate 579,214,672 downwards.
AATAGGATTCTCTATATGATTGACAAAGGTCCTATATCTCAGCTTCATTATTTCTGGCAGAAAAACAAACTGATCAATGTGGGAAGTTTGCTAGATATGGAAAGACTGATCAATACGGGAAGTCTTTCAGTGATGCTAAAAAGTGTATAAACTAACTGAAAGGCTGATCAATGCGAGAAGCCTTGGGAATTCCTTTGAGAAACAACCGTCCTTCAAGGGAGCGGTCTGTATTTTGAATTTTAATGATAGCCATCCTTCGAGGGCATGGTCTATATCTTTTGATTCATTTGATAATGCATGGATAGCTGTCCTTCAAGGGATCAGTCTATCTTTTAGGAATTTTGGATAGCATCTCTTCTTCTTCTTCTTCTTCTTCTTCTTTTTTTTTGGAGCTTTTGAAAGAAGCTGAGTTTAGACCTAGATAGATCAGATAGAGGGGAAGAAAACGTATAAAGAGCACGTACTCATGCCCCGAGTAGATCCGATTAAGATAAACACTTGGGACAGATGAAGCAGTGATTAAGGTATTCCTACCATGAAGAGGAACATATCCATAAGAAAAATGCTATGAGTAGAGCCGCGATACTCATATTTAAGGTAAAAAAAGACAATACGCGAAAGTATATGACTGGTTGTTAGATGGATGAAAGATCTGATTTACGTCTAAGAACATGTAAGATAGATTTTAACAATAGAAGGGCCTTAGATGCAAGGCATTAATAGGTATCATTTCAGGTACTCCATCCATGGAAGATAGACAAGAAGCCCTAGATCCATATTTATGAGTAACCACGTATGGACCCATCCAGCTTAGGGAGCAAACTTGCCATGCCGACTCGTTCTAGTGTAGTAACATTTTGGTTTTATTTAAGAACAAGATCACCAACTTTGAAGTCACGGTGCTACAAGTGCTTGTTATAAGCACGTTTGACACGCTCAAGATATACTTGATGATGCTCAAGAGTGTTGAGACGCCACTCATCTAATAATTCAGGTTGTGTTAGACGATTTTGACGATAATCCTCATCGAGACAAATTCTTTGAGAGAAACACGGAGAGATGGGATTTGGACTTCCGAAGGAAGAATAGCCCTGCACTCCATAGACGAGAGAGAAGGGAGTAGCACCAAGATGAGTATGAATGCTAGTCTGATAAACCTAGAGAGCAAAAGGGATATGCAAATGCCAATCCCTACCAAATTGGCTCGACTAGTTACCTCATGAGGATATTACACAAAGTTTTATTGGAAGCTTCACTGTGTGTTGTCCACTCAAAATTCCCTACTCTTAAGAAAGTGAAAATTCAAAATGTTGAGTTTAAGTGTCTCTCTCTCGTTGTAATCGAAAATGTCAAGGTCGAGAAATTGAGAAAATCTGTGTTTTTGGGTCATTTTGTGTGTTTTTGGGCTCTCAAACATTTTTGTCCCCGCGCGCCCCAAGTTCAAAAGTGCGCCTGCTCATGATGAAGCAAGATGAACTTCAAGGATCTCGAGTTAATTTCTTCACCACCGAGGGCATTGATGATGGAGATGATTATGATGAAGTAGTAGCAGCAGACATGAATAGCGAATCATTCGCTATCATGACTCGAGAGCAAGCCAAATCGATAGAGAAAGTGACGCAACCCCCAAGAAATCTAAGGAGCAGCCGGCAACTATCCCCGTGATTACAAAAAGAGGATCTCCTATTCCAACTTCATCCGCACCAAAGGTGAGTCCTGGCAATCTCGCTATTAAAGTTACTTCTTTTTCCCCTAAAGTTGATAAACCTAGGATCTCAAATGATGATGGCCCGTCCACTTCGGGTCTTTTGATATTATTGATCATCCGAAAAGACTACGGTTCAAATCTCGCAGGCCGAGTATTATCAAACCCATCCCAAAGCTTTTGCTAAAATGATTCACTTTGTCAATTCCCATTCTAAAATCACATCCGAAGGCCTTTTACCCACTCCTTCTTCTCGCACCACAACCTAGTTTGGTAGTGCCGTCACCTCACCCAATGACAAAATTAAACCATTTTATGTAACACTTCTTATAGCTAGCCATAGGCTCGATGAAGTGTCATTGACTTAGGAGCCTCGCATAATGTGATGCCTCTAAAGTAGCTCATGCCTTAGGCTACACCCTCACACGCACTTATGGATCTTGTTACTCCATGGAGAGTAAGGAAGTGCCCCTAGTTGGAAGAATTAAAGATGCACAAGTGGCTTTTGCTGCTTTACCTGAGAAGAGAGTTTTGGCTACCATCTTAGTAGTAGATATTCCTCCTTCATACGGGATGTTGCTAAGTAGGAACTTCTGTAAGGATGTGGGTGGAGAAATTCAAATGGATTGGTCACATGCACTCGTACCTGTTAATGGACAAATGAAGAAGTTGCTGCCTGAGAAGCAATCCGAGTATATTGTACAAAAAATGGATGATCCTAAAGCACAAATACTCTATGAGGATATGGGTCATGGTAACTATATGATTATGTCCCCTGATGAAATCCAACTCCCCAAAGTGTCACCTAAAGATCCTAATGGTGTTTGGATTTTAGAGTTTGATGGAAGTTGTTCCTCAGCCGGTTCTGGAGCTGGTGTCCTACTGGTGTCCCCTGAAGGAAGCCTACATCCTTTTTCATTCAAGTTGCAGTTTGAAAATACTAATAATACAGCAGAGTATGAGGCTCTCATTCTTGGACTGCAAGTGGCCAAAGAACAAGGTGTAAAGAATCTTCTGGCTCGTGGTGATGCAGAATTGATTGTAAAGCAAGTGAGAAGCCTTTTCCAGGTAAAAAATGGAAGGTTGAAACATTACCGGAATCAGGTTTGGGATTCCATTGAATTTCTTGATGCTTTCTCCATCGAAGCAATACCTAGGGAGAAGAACAAAGCAGGGCTGATTCGCTAGCTAGCCTCTGGGGTGGTCACTATCGATTCCTCATCCCGACTTCTCTCGGGATAAATTCACCATTGAGATGGTCCATCGCCTAGTGTACCGATAATACCAATAATCGGCAAGTTTTCAATGATGATCAACACTTGCTTTCTTTCCCAAACTCAAGGGTAATTTTGAACAGCTGTATTTTGAAGGAAGTGACAACCTGCCTCGTGAAAGTGTGTCCTTTGACAAAGCAGTCACCCAAGGAGAAGAAACGGATCAGGATGGATGCATCAATCTCAAAGGAAACAAGATTCCTAAAGGATTGGTGAGTTTGGAGGAACTATTTGATAAACATGATAGGTATGTGAAGTCTAGAGCTTCCACTGGACCTCAACAATCAGCTGAGTATGACAAGATTGATATTGGGAATTCTACTGATCCTAAGCTCGTGAACATTGGAAAATGTTGCACAACAGATGAAAGGAAGAAAGCAATTGATCTTTTAAAGAGGTATAAGGATGTTCTTGCTTACTCTTATGAAGATTTGAAAGCTTTCAAACCAAAAGATATGCAGCATTTTATTCCACTCAAGCTTGGAATTAAGCCTTTTAAGCAGAAACAGAGGCAATACAACCCCAAAATAGCTGACACCATCTTTCAGGAAATTCAGAAGTTGTTGAAGGCCAAAATCATTTTTCCCATTCACCATTCAACATGGATTGCAAATATTGTGCTCTGTTAGGAAGAAAATGGTGAGATCCGCATTCGTGTTGATTTCAGAACCTAAATCAGCTTCCTTGAAAGATAATTATCCTTTGCCCATGATGGATCAGGTCTCTGCAAGCAGAATGAACAGGATCTGAAATGTTATCTATGCTTGATGGATTCTCAGGATATAATCGTAGATGTTGATATCACGCAGATCAACACAAAACAGCCTTTCACTACTCCTGGGGTACCTTTGCTTACAAGAGAATGCCTTTGGGCTCATTAATGTCGGTGCCACTTTTTAGAGAGCTATGGATCCGGCTTTTGGAAGTTTGAAATGGAAGTGTATTGTCATATACCTTGATGACTTGACAATGTTTTCTAAAACAAGAGCGGATCATTTTGACCACCTGGAGACAGTTCTGCTAAGATGCAGAGAACATGGGATTTCTTTGAATCCTAAAAAATCTGTCTTTTGTGTCACCGAGGGGAAATTATTAGGGCACATCGTTTCCAAAGATGGTATTAAGATTGATCCTGAATGAGTACAAGCTATCCAGCAAATTCCTCTCCCAACCAGCAAAAAGGGCGTGCACTCTTTCTTTGGTAAGATCAATTTTTTAAGAAGGTTCATCCCTGATTTTGCAGAGTTAACTTTGAATATTTCTCAGATGATGAAAGGGAAACAAACGTTTGGTTGGTCTTCTGAAGGAAAGGAATCCTTTGAAGGTATCAAGAGAGCTATTGCTAAAACTCCTGTTTTAGCCTGTCCTGATTTCAGCAAAGATTTTATTATCTATTGCTATGCCACAGATAATACCTTGGCTGCTGTTTTGACTCAAGAAGACTCTAATGAGCATGAACTCCCAATTGCGTTCATGAGCTATATTCTGAAAGATCATGAGTTAAAATACACCATGATGGAAAAACATGCTTTTGCAGTGGTCAAAGCTGTTAAGCAGTTTCGTTTTTACATCCTCAATTCTCATTCCATGGTGTTGGTTCCAGATACAACTGTTAAGTCAATTCTCACACAACAAGAATTTGGATCCAAGAGAGGGAACTGGGTTGCTAAGGTCCAAGAATATGACATTGACATCAAACCAACCAAGCTGGTTCGTGGAAAAGGTCTGTGAGCTCTCACTGGGTCAAGGAGCTAAGCATGAATTACCGGAGAACAAAGTTGGCCTTCCTACCTGCTCGCTCTAGCTCGGCTTGATGAATGGTATGCCGACATCACCCATTTTCTCACCTATGGGAATGCCCTCTCATTTAACCGCCAAAGAAAAGAGGACAAGTTAAATTGAGGTCGTTGTAATATGTGTTGTGGTAAAACACCTTGTTCAAACGTGGGTTAGATGGGAGATATTTGAAATGTGTGGACAAGGAACAAGCAGAGAAAGTTACTCTCGCCTTTTCATGATCGTGCATGTGGCGGGCACTATTCATCAACGGTCACCGCTCATAAGATACTTCATGGAGGATATTATCGGCCCTTGGGATGCATCCAAGTGGGTTGATAAATGTGAGGCTTGTCGACCTTCATGGGAAGAGCTAAATTGGCCTCTTTGCCTCTTAAGCCACTTGTAATTGAAGAACCTTTTCAACAAGTGGGGTTTGGACTTCATGGAACACTTAATCCTCGCTTCTAGTGCTGGTCATACTCATGTGTTAACCGCCACGGACTACTTCACCAAATGGGTAGAAGCTATCCCGCTTAAGAGTACTACTTCAAGTGGTGTGCAAACTTCATCAAAGAGAACATCATAGTAAGGTATGGTGTACCTAACAAGATTGTAACAAATAATGCTTCAATTTCTGTTCAACCGAGATAATGGATTTTTGCTATGGGTATGGAATTTCTTTCGCTCACCTCGATTACTATCCTCGGGAAATGGGCAAGCAAAATCCACTAATAAAAATTTGGTGACTATTATAAGGAAATTAGTCAATGAGTCTCAACGAAACTGGCACAAGAAGCTCTATGATGCTCTTTGGGTAGACAGATTACACCAAAGAGAGCTATTGGAATGTCTCCTTTTCAAGTGGTATATGGAGTAGAAACTCAATCACAAGAATAAGTGGAGCTACCAGCCTTGCACCTAATGAAGGCTATTGAAGATACTAGTTTCAGTGATGCTTTGGATAAGAGAATTATGTACCTTCACAAACTGAATGAGGATAGATTGGAGGTTGCTGATAGGATATTTGTTCACCAGCAGAAGGTAAAGGTCCTGTTTGACAAGAAAGCCAGGTTCAGAGATTTCCAAGTTGGAGACACTGTGTTGTTATGGGATAAAAGGCATGAACCTCGTGGCAGCCATGGCAAGTTTGATTCCCTTTGGCTCAGACCTTTCAAGATCAGACACTTTGCTGGTAAGAATTCCTTTTATCTTGATTACATGGATGGTTCTCCTCTCCCACTTCCTTATAGTGGGCAGTACCTTAAGTTGTTCAAGTCTTAGGTGATTAGGGAGTCCTTTGTATATTCTGTACAGCGTTTTTGTTTTTCTTTCCTTTTTGTTTTGGTGTGTTGTCCTCTGTATTGGTTTGCTTTTTGACTCCGTGGCCCAATGGATAAGGTACTGGTCTGCTTCCCTAAGTTTTTCTAAGTTCTTACCTTGTCTCATTCCTTGAATTTATGCCAAGTCATCCCTAGAAGGAGCCAGCTGTTGTCCACTCAAAATTCCCTGCTCTTAAGAAAGTGAAAATTCAAAATTTTGAGTTTAAGTGTCTTCTCTGTTGTACTGAAAATGTTAAAGGTCAAGAAATTGAGAAAATCTATGTTTTTGGGTCATTTTGTGTGTTTTTCGGGCCTGTCGGACATTTTTGTCCCGCGCGTCCCAAGTTCAAAAGTGCGCTCTGTTCCCTGATCGGCCGGTTTCCCCGAAGTCTGTCTTTTCGGCCCGTCGGAACTTCTTGTCCCAAATGTCCCAAGTCAAATTGTGCAAGTTGTTCCATTTTCTACTAAACACCCAACCGCTGCAGACTTCGCACTTTCGCATCCCAAATGTCCCAAGTCAAATTCATGCAAGTTGTTCCATTTTCGGCCGATTCGCCCCAACTGCTGCACTTCATGCTTTCGCGTCCCAAATGTCCCAAAATCTTCCGGACCTATTGTCACCTTATCATCCGATCCGCCGAGTCACGTGTTTCACGTCCTTTCGTCCCGCATGTCCCAAAAGGCATTTGTGCGCCCTTTCCCGCTCGCCCAAATCGGCCGAGCCGTGTGTTTCGTGCATTCGCGTCTCACATGTCCCAAATGAACCAAGTGCCATTCGTGCTTATTTTTCCCGCTCTACCCGAATATCATGCTTATTCAAATTGGTAGGTATGTATTAAATGCACATTCATTATCTTTCTCTCTCCTAATCGGCTATATAATGAGTGACCCCCTATGCATTTTTCACATTGCTTTCATGCTATCCTTTGCTCGAACCCTTGCAATCTAAAAACCTACGCGTGTATCCCTTTCCTTTGTAATTCCTTCCCGAGTCTAGTTTGCATCTCTGTCCTCCGAGTTACTATCAATATGAAGATTAAATTTCAGGGACAGGAACAAATCTCGCCACTAGAATCTGCCGTTCACAATATTGGGGACAGTGAAGCTCGTCATCTTGATTTCGGTGATTTTTGGGCAAGGATGGTAGATGCAAACCCTACACCAATGGCACAGATGATTCACGACAGTGGTTTGGCTTTTGCTGGAGGTTTCCCAATCTCGGTGCAATGTGTTGATACAGTGCTTTCATGCGGAGCTCACTTCGACCCTGATTCGAGTGAATTAACCAATGTACACGGGGAACTCATCGCAAGCTAGATGCTGCTGCCATTAGCACTACTCCGAGGATCCCGAAATGGATAATGCCATAGTTTTTCCCCAGATCAAGCACAGGCCCTGTTTAATCAAGACAACGACAAATACAAGGCGTGGGTGGCGAAGTCATGGCTTAAAAACCCTAAGAAGGGAGCATCTCGTCTATCCAAGACTCTCTTCCGAGCAGATTTCAATGAAGAGTTGTCAGATTTCATAATCCTACTAGCTCGGGTTATGGGCTTACCTTCTACTAACGAGTTCCATTTCTGGATGTGCCCGCTCATCAGCATGGTGTGTGAGGGAACTCAAAATATCAATCAAGCGTAAATCATCAAAGCATGAATTTTGGTGAGCAAAGTTGTCCAATGTACAGCAAATGAAGAAGTTCTACATGACTTCGTACCTGATGTATACTCTGGCGGCATCAAGACAATGGTTTGGTTTTTCTTACATTGATGCCCACAAGGATGATCCTGTATATGCCTACTGCCCGCAGTTCACCCTAGAGACCAGCAATCACAATTTCAGAAGGGTAAATGATGCTTTCACCATGTACGTGGTCAGGCTGCTTGAAGGTGATACTGCTAGAAGGTTTTCTGATGAAGCCATGAATCTGATATCACACTACGGTGCTTATTTTATCCAATTCAGAAAATTCTCTTATATCAGGCTTGCTGGCTATGAGAGCACCCCTTTGAGGCTTCCCATGTTCTGCAGTGATAAGATGGCTTTGATAGAAGTATGCAGGCAATTAGACAAATTGCACAGAACCTGCAGAGACAAGAAGATTTCTGGTTTGCATTTTCCCATCTCTTTGGGAAACTACACTTGTAAAATAGCCCCGACACATGAAATAGAAAGAGCCCGGTTCCTATCATCTGCTCATTTCTTCAAGCCAAGAACTGCTTCGACTTGAAGAATTTCATTGAACAGAACATCAAAATAATCTATCATCATAGGGTAGATACAGAAGACTACTGGGCTGACTATGCAGATGATTTTGAAGCTAGAAGGAGGCGCTATGGTAGGTTCTCTCTGCAATTGATCCAAGAACTCGTCTTGTACCAAGTTCCTGAAGGACTCCAGGATGACAATTCTGATCTATACTCATATGAGTATGACAATGTGGTTAAGCACACTCCCTTGGAGGACTTGGATTGGAATAGGAAAGAGAAAGATGATCTGGCTGAGATCCTTGCTCCAGTCTTAGTCAGGACTAAGGTCTGGTTTGACAGGAAAGTTCGAGAGCTCAGAAGGCACTCAAGAGAATCCTCTTCTAAGGATGTTTCAACACCAAGGAGGGAAGCATCGACTCCCATATCAGACACACCTGTGCAAACCCCTCCTGCCTCATTAATGTAAGGACCTGCAGCTTCCACTCCTTCTTCATCCACTCAAGTGTACCGAAGAAACTCAAAGAGGTTAAGAAGGAGCCTCGTTGAAAAGATCCTCAAAGAAAGCAGAAGTTTTGGGACCGAGAGAACATCATTGTTCTCAGTGAAAGTGAAGAGAGTGAAATGCCAGCCCCTGCAAATGCTCCTGAAGATCCAACGGATAAAGATAAGGAAGTCCAGAGCACTGAACTTCCAAGTGCTATTGATTCCTCTCGTAGCAATTGTCTCAGCGCCCCACTCACATCTCAAATTGAGACCACAAAACAGGCAAACCTTGAGTGTCATGAGCTCTATGTCTCTTGGTCCTCTTACCCTCCTACCGCTTCCTCCTCCTCTTTTTGCATGGGTTCAACCTTTGTTGATAGTAGGAAAGAGGAAATCTTCCTCCTGAGCTCGGTGGCCAAATTTTGATGTTGTGGCAGCCATGTTGGGCACTACTCCTTCTCGTGCCAAGAAAGCCAAAATCACCTCCGAATAGTGTCTAATGCTCAAGGTCAAGCAATTCCTAGAGATTTCTAAGCCTACAAAGAGACAAATCGTGAGCAGACTTGCAGCATCCGACTTGAACTCTCAAGAATTCCAATGGAAGAGTCTACTCCTCGAAGATGAGATCCACAACCTCCAGAAACGGCCATAAGAGTCATTGGGAGGGTAGAGAAAGGGCAGCAAACTATTGAACAATGGAGGAACAGCCCGCATTCTCACTGTGTTTCATCAAATCTCTTTTGTCTAAGGACAAAGTTTTGACCCTACCCCATTGACTACTCTTCCACCACCCGTAATTTTGAGCCAAGATGAAGTACGTGAGTATCAAAGACATGCACAAGTATTCCGTCTATGGCAGAGCTATGGAGACCATGGTGGAAGATATGCTTGTCAGGATTGAACTTCATCGATGAAGCTTTCAAACTCCACGGAAAGGTGAACAATTTGCAACATGTAAGTTCTCCTCCACTATCGGGGTCATAGATAGAGAGCTCAAACTCGAGCAAGCAGATTGCATAGTAGACCTCCGTCTCATGGGATGCATAAATGAGAACATTTTATTGGCAAATAAGGTTTTTGATGATGCAAAGGATAATCTATCAAAGTCCCGGGTTTACAATGAGTGGAGTGGAAGATCAAAGTCTTGGAGAAGGCTTTGGGAGAGCTAAAGAATAGCCTGGCGTATGGGTGAGGCTTTCAAGACACCGGTCAGATCTCTTTCAAAGATATACATTGTCATCTTCAGGATGAAACTTCTGGTGTGCCCCTTTCCTCGCAAGAAATCAAAGCTCAATTCGTAGATTTTGTCAAAGATAATCTTTTCAAGGAAAGCTCCATCTCCAAAGAGAAAATGAAGGAGATCTCGCTCTCTTCAATCTACCATCAAGAAGCAAATAAAGACTATCATACTCATGTCGAGTTTGATGAAGAAATGGAGAAGTGTCTTGGATTTTGGGGTGGGCCACAGCCAACACGCCGCCTCCCTCGTGGCGTAGACATAGCCAAGGCATCAAGAAATTCAGTAAAGTGAATTTTGAAGTCAATGGGTCCCTCCCAAATGTAACCACTGCCTTCTTCTTTGTTTTCTTTCTTCTTTTCTTATTCTTTTTCTCGAATTCATTGTAATTAGTTGAGGTATTACGATTGGAAATCCTTAACTAATCTTTAGTTAAAAGAAGTAGTTACAAAGAGTAACTGATTTGTAAGCTATATAATGGCCTCTCCATGCCATTTTGAAGGGAGGAAGAACTTGGCTTATTTTCTGAAAGTGTAAATAGATCATAAAGAAATCAATACAGAAGGGCTTTCCATTCTTTGTCTATCTGATCTCTGTTATCCCCAAGCTTTCATTTAATTTTTGTGAAGATCATTTGTCTGTGTTATGTTAAGAAACTTTGTGTTCTGGCAGATGTTATTTACAGAACTTTGTGTCTCTGAATTCCATCTTATTTATATGATACAAATGATCTTGTTTCAATTCACTATAACTTCGCATACATAAAGAATTACTCTGTTATCTATAATTCTGCATGTTGCCTTTCTGCTCATTCTCATACTCTCATTCCTCAGTCCTTTTGTAATTGATGATCTTTATAGAAAACACTTTCATAATATCCAAGTTCAACCAGAAAATCATGTTCTGTATATTTGTAAATAGGTTCGTCTTCTCGAATAAGGGAACCTCTCCCATTAAAGAGGAGGGACTTCTTATCCCCCGACCGTTGCTCTTCGTAAAGTCCTATTTGATGACCAACATCCCGGCCATTAGCTTGGGGATAGTATGGAGAAGAAAATCTGAGTTTGATATTGAAAGCATCACAGAGGTTCTGCAAATCAATGTTCTTGAAAGACTTACCGTTGTCTATGATGAGTTTGTGTGGAACACCAAAGTGACAAATGATGTGTTGATAGACAAAGTCAACAATCGGTTTAGCTTTTGTTGAAGAAAGAGGAATAGCTTCCACCCACTTAGTAAAGTATTCTATGGTAGTAATGATAGAATGATGACACTGTGAAGAATGGGGATTGATAAGACCGATGAGATCAAGACCCCATTGTGAAAAAGGCCACAAATCTATCGCAGGTTGCAAAGCTTGACTAGGGATATGCGTAAGATTGGAATGTTGTTGGCATTTGACACATTTCTTAGTGTATTCGCAACAATCTCAATTAAGAGAAGGCCAATAATAGCCTAAGCGTAAGATGCGTTTAGCTACGGCCAAACCACTAAAATGTCCACCATAGATACCATCATGGACCTCCTGGATAGCTTTAGATGATTCAGGGGTTTTGAGGCATCAAAGCAAAATTCCATCAAAGCCACTTTTGTAGAGGATCCCACCTAGAATAGTATATCAATTAGTGTGTTGGATAAAAGATCTTCTACCATTGGAATTCAGATCTAGAGGAAGCACTGAATGAGATAGATAATCAATGATCTGTTGATACCACTCATCCTGAGTATTGGTTGTGACGGCATTGATTGAAGTTAGTTGCCTAAGATGAGATGGTTGATCTAATCATTGCACAGCCACATAAAGTCACGAGTCCTCGGTAAAAGGTGGAATAAGTGAGGCTAATGAAGCCATTGTATCTGTGAATCGATTCGCAGAGTGAGGAATAGCTTGGATAGTGAATTTATCGAAATATTGGAGTTGAAAGAGAACGATATCATGATATTTTTTAAGGATGTCATTCTTACATTGATAGACACCCGTGACTTGATTAATGATGAGTTCAGAGTCACCAAAGATGTCGATATGGCGAGCGCCAAGATTAATGGCATTTTGAAGACCCAAAACAAGAGCTTCATATTCAGCCATATTATTGGTGCACTCAAAGTTTAATTTGTGTGTGACTGGGATAGGCGCACCCCAAGGAGGAATCATCATGAAACCCACACCTCCCCCTTGCTGGCATTTGGATCCATCAAAGAAGAGTTTTACTTTAAATGGAGATAGACCAAAATCAATTTGTTGGATATATTCATCGGGGAATTGAGCAAGGGGGACTTGAGTGTCGGAAGAGGAACATCAGTAATTGATCTGTAATGACCTAACCCTTGATAGAATTTTGTGGGATAAACTCGAGATCAAATTATGTCATAAGCATGAGCCAACGAGTGATACGATCATTGTGATAAGGCTTCGCATGTATTGTCTTGAGTGGATTGACACTTGTGACAATGTAAGTTTTGTGATTAAGGAGGTAGTGATGAAGCTTAGAAGTTGCGAAGAAGAGAGCACAACACAACTTTTCAGCTTCGGAATAACGTGTTTCATACTCATGGAGAGTACGACTAATGTAATAGATGGCTTGTTCTTTACCACAAGCATCCCGATGTGAGATCATGGCTCCCAGAGCATGGTCAGTCACAGAGATATAAAGATAGAATCGCTTCCCCTCACATGGAGGTGTAAGCACAGGTGGAGAAAGAAGATAAGCTTTGAGATCATCAAAGGCTTTTTGGCAACACTCATCCCATTAAAAATGAACATTCTTACGAAGGAGGTGATGAAAAGGTTGACAACGGTCGTCCGAGTTGCGAGATAAAACGACGCACTGATTGAAGGCATCCTTGAAGACTATGGAGTTGCTTTAAGTTAGAAGGGGGAGGCATCTCAAGGATAGTTTTTATTTTTGCGGGGTCTACTTCAATACCCCTAATAGAAATGATAAAGCCTAAGAGTTTACCAGTGAGAACCCCAAACACACACTTAGATGGATTTAGGCGAAGACAAAAGTGAATAAGCCTTTCAAAGAGAGGTGTAAGAATGAAAAGATGATCCTGACGGTGTTTGGATTTACCGAGGAGATCGTCGACGTAGTCTTCCACAGTTTTGTGTAAGAGATCATGGAAGATGTATGTCATTACTCGCTAATAGGTTTCTACTGCGTTCTTAAGACCGAAAGGCATGACACAATAACAAAATGTCCCCCAAGGAGTTATGAAGGAAGTCTTATGTTGGTCCTCTAGTGCGATGAGAATTTGATTATACCCAAAGAAACCATCCATAAGAGAAAGCATCTCATGACCCACAGTTAAATCCACGAGTTGGTCGATATTAGGTAGAGGAAAATCATCTTTTGGACAAGCAAGATTAAGATCCGGAAGTTGGTACAAATTCAAATTTTCCTAGTAGCTTTAGTTACTAGTACTACATTGGAAACCCATTGTGGATAATCGATGGGTTGGATGAAGTTAGCCAAGAGCAAGCGCTGCAACTCTTCTTTAACAAGAAGGGCTACTCTAGGGTGCATTTTACGTAATTTTTGTTTAACTGGTTTGATGTCGGGAAGAGTAACGATATTGTGGACCATGATATCGGGATCGAGTCCTGGCATATCCTCATATGACCAAGCAAAGGCTTGACGATGGTTGGAAAGAAAAGTGGTAAAGTCTCCTAACTCCTGTGGATTAAGGGATTGACCGACCTTAATGATGCGAGGGTCTTTAGAAGTCCCTATATTAAGGTCGACAGTGGCTTCATTGAGAAGCGTAGATGTGTCAGAAGGAATGGTTTTAGGAAGATAGGAATCCTCTGCCCCCAGATAGGTGAGGACAGAATCATCATCCGCACAGTGGATAGTGTTGATAGTAGGAGAGTCATCTCCAACTATTTCAGGGAAAATTAACGGTATGGAAGCGGACTTGTCATTAGTCTTATAGGTTAGTGGCCCTAAGGAAATGGTATTGACTAAAAAAAAAGTTAGACGGGATGGAAATGGCGTCATCCACATCAAGTGATGCTTCTGACCTAGCGGGAGAAGATGGTTCCTCAATAGGAAGAGGCTCATCGAGAATAGTGATGGTGGCTTTTGAAAGAGGTTTAAATCCTAAACCAAATTTTTGATGTGGCTTGAGAGTTGGAATGGACGTGAGGTCATGCACACCTTGTTCATATTTTCCCAAGCCAAAGCCCTTCCACGCGCATCGATATAAATAAGTTTTTGCAAACGTGGGATTCTGTAGACAATCGAATCCTACTGAATAGGGCTTGGCCCTAGGAGGAGAATCCAGGTGATAGTGAGGTATATCAAGACCACTGTAAATGAAATTAGTCTATTGATTGGGCAGACCAATGGTAATGACACTACCGAGACCTGGCTGATATTCAGGTTGTTTGTCTGGTCTACCATACTCGTTAGGTTTGAGATGGGCATCAAAAGAAAGGAGAGGAAGCTCTCCTAGTGAGAAACGCTGCAATGTCTCTTCTAGATTTTGTAAGTCCGGTAGTTTAGTTGCAGGTATGGAAGAGGATGAGGCCTTGTCAGGAGAACAAGCATTCTCCTTTAGAGGGGCAGACCCTGTGGTCATGTCGCATTGTGCGGAAGGAAAAGGATCTCCTGGATGAGTATAGATTTTTCCCTCATATTGATATTTTAAGCATCGATGGAGGGTTGATGGGACACAATGCATTGCACAAATCCAGGAGCGTCGAGGATCATATTGTAGTGGAATTTCCCTTCAACAATGTAAAAGAGTTCGTGAAGCAACTTCTTACCTACTCGAATGGGTAGGACCACAGTTCCTAAAGTAACTGCTAGCTGATCGTTAAATGATCGAAGAGCGAAAGGTGGGGGTGACACTACGTTCTTCAGTAACTTAATTTGCTTGAATGTGTGTGAGGAAATGACATTGAGTGCAGCACCACTGTCGATCATAGTGTGTTTTAATGTAGTGTTGTTGATTTGGAGTGTGATAAAGAGGGGAGCCTCCAAATCCTCGGAAGAAAGGGAAGGAATTTCTGAATCTTCAAAAGAAATGGTGGTTGATGGTCTATTCAATCCAACAACCATCTGAAGGGCTAGGGCTCATCTGAATTCACTGTGATGCGACACAGATTATCAATCAGAGCCTGGCGATGTTGCGGAGAGGATTGAATGAGGTCAAAAAGAGACATTTTGACCGGAGCATGGGTGAGTTGTTTCATAACACTCTCCTCAACTGACACGGGAATTTGAGCTTGAGGTGTAGCATGAATAGAGACCCGAGGTCTCGGGATAATGAGGAAGGAAGAACTCCTTCGGGGGCTGCAGAAATGACAACCCGTGGTCGAGATGTTGTAGATGATGATGGATTATCATATTGTTGGGTTCTAGTGGTGATATGAATTGTGTCAATTTGAGAAGGTGGAAGACCATCTGGAGTGGAATCACTAGAAGTAGAGGTCTGAGTAGATCATTGGGGCTCAGATGGAGCTAAGATGATAGGAGATACTTGTTCCTCCTCCTCTTCCAGCAAAAGATCACTTTCTTCCAAAAGATTGTTGACGATAGATTGAAGAGCTTTACATCCCTTGGTGTCATGACCCGGAGTACGGTGGTAAGCGCAAATCAAATCAGAGTTAAACCAGGAAGGTTTTACTCCTTTAGGGTTATAGGGTTTAATCGGAGGAAGAGATATGGATGAAGATTGGATAAGTTGGCGGAGGATTTCAGTATAGAATCCGGTAGACAAAGATGAGGACAGAGATGATGAAGGCACCTCTTTTACTTTAACAGACTACCGAGGTAAAAGAACCTACATGTTAGGTTTGACAGTCTCTTTAGGGATCGTCTTATTTTTTCGGACATCTGGAGGAGCAGCTTTGGGCACTTGAGATGGAAGTAAGTGAGACATGATTGATTTCGATGGAGGAGGAGCCCCTAAAATAGATTTTGAAGATGATGGAGATGTGACAAGTGTTGTGGTCTTCAGAGATAAGGGAGGCTGCTTGGTCGAAACTAATGATGATTTAGATAATGTCGATTTAGATGAGGGAGGAGCTCCCAAAGTAGGTTTGGTTGGAGGAACAGAGGGTGCCCTGGTTTTCGGTAATGAAGATGATGATTCTGATAAAAGAGGTGACATCTTTCTAGTAGGTAAGTCCACTTTTGAGGTGCTGGTGAAGAATGTGTTGTAGAAGAAGATGATGGTTTTGATAAGTTTGCGAAGAAGAGCGCTTCTCTCATGAGACAAATCCAATCTTTTATGAGGGCGAGAGAAAGATTTTTGTGGGAAAGCACCAAGAGTCTTGATGGTTTGAAATATGGGCTTTCCTTTTTCAGGGATGGTGAAAATTTCAACCGCATAAGGTGATTGTAACCTTTTCGGGGGAAGAAAATGGGGAGGTACTGATGATGCAATGTTAGATTTCAGTTGTCTCGGTCTAAGTTCAGGCACCAAGAGTGTGGGTGCTGGTGCTACTTCTTTAGATTTTCCCTTAATAGGCAAAGTAGCATCGGTGATGGAAGAAGTGAGTGATGAAGAAGTAGTTCCTTGTGAGGGAACTACTTCTGGTACAATAATTGTGGGTGAGACTACTGTAGGAAAGGAAACGGGAAGAGTCAAAATGAAGACGCTTCCGTCAAAGTTGGTACAACTATAGGTACGTTCACCAATGGCATAGTCGCAGCAAAAATGGGAGAAACAGAAGTAGATGTATCCACGGTGGAAACTCGAAGGGATGTAATTACCTCGAGCATTGAAAGAATATCTGACGATGAGACAGATGAGGATGATACTATCTCGGGTATGGATGGAAGATCAGACAAAGAAGCAGAGAGAGATGAATCCGTATCTAACAATGTTGGAATATTCAAAGATGGGCTATCTGAAGATGGTGGAATCCCAATGATTAACAAAGTGGAAGGAGGTTCTGATTCGGTCGATGTGTTTGCAGATGGCTTAGGTTTAGAAGAAGATTCTTCAGTAGAGATGAAGCTGATAGTATGAGTGTTTGGTTTTTGAGACTCTGAAGCATCATGGTTCGGGAATGATTGGGAAAAGGTTGTTTAAAAACATCAAGCACTTGATTTGGGGGAGCATTTGGGTTATCCAGAATGAGCTCGCCTTTATCAATGAATTTCTGGACAAGATTTTTGAAGGTTTGACATCGTTCAATGTCATGACCTTTGGTTCTATGATAATGACAGAAGTCATTTTCCCTATACCAGAATGGACGTTCTTGGCTTTCATCAATATTCCTAATGGGGGGAAGTTCGATCATGTGAACTTCCAACATTTTCTCAGGATAGAAGCATATGATTCCCCCAACGAAGTGAAAGATCGAGATGACGAGGATCCTTTTCGAGAAGATGAGGAGTCTCTCCGTGGTGTTTGATTAGAAGTGTTATCAACTCGTGGTGTTTTTAATATGATAGCGTTGGTGGATCCCTGATTCTTGTCTTTAGAAGTGGAAGGGTTTGATTTGGTAAACCGAGAAAAATCTGGTTTAGATTTAGAGTAAAGTTTTAACTTCCCTTGTTCAATGGCACGAGACTCAAGTTTGCGTGCCATCGTAAAGGCTTCTTCAAATGTATGAAAGGTCTAGATCCTTAAAGTGGAAGAAATATGATTAGCACAAGATCGAGTAAACAACTTGATCTGTTGGGATTGAGGAAGGGAGAAAGATAATTGGTTTATTATCCCTCTCCAATGAGTGACAAAGTCTGCAATAGACTCATCATCGAATTGACGAATGTTATAAAGATCTGTAATCGAGATCTTATGCGCGATATTTATTGAAAAGTTTTCAACAAACATCTGGGCCAATTGAGAGAAAGAAAACAAGGAATGTTGAGGAATGTTATTGTACCAATCTAAAGTAGGCCCTGCTAGAGACATAGGGAAAGTATGGAGCATAAGCTCCTGATCCTGGACTATAAGGTAGCAAGCATGTTTGAATGCTCGCAGATTCTGTTGAGGGTCCTCTCGACTATGAAATTTTGAAAATTTAGGAAGTTCCCATTGGGGAGGATAAGGCTTAAAAGCCACTGATGGGTGAATGGGTTCATTACACACTTCTTCAAAAGAGTATGAAGGACGAGCCCCTTTGGTGGAGGCTTCTAAGTCTACAATTTTCTTGAAAAGAATTTGGACCACGTCAGATTGAGGAGGAGGCATGGTGGCATGTCCTATATAAGAAGAAAATGGTGGATGTTGTTGAGGCGTCAACGGGGATTCATTTGTTGATTGATAGGATGATAAGAGGAGTAACCAGGCATTCTAGGTGATGCCTGGTGTGGTATTTGTTGTGAAGGATCCTATGTATAGACAGGCTGTGAGATGACGAGTGGTTGAGAAAAAGAAGGTTGGATGACAGACGGAGCCTGTGATTGGTGGACTCCTATGCTTGTTGACTGAATCGGAATGGATTGAGGAACATGGGTGTCGATTTGATTGGACATGGTGGGGAATAAGGTCTGAAAGAGGATTTTTTACTGCTGGATTAGTTATTAAGGGCGCTGACGCTAGAGGATGGGCGAAGGTCACTGTTGCTGGAACATTGGAAGAAAAACCAACTGGAGGACGAGAAGCAGGAACCAACTGACTCGTTGAAGGAGGTTGACTCATAAAGAGTACTGACCCTGGGACGCAATGGATGGCATAGATGAATTAACAACAATCTATGGGTGTCGCAGATGCCCATTATAGCCAGAGAAGAGGACTTCTCAGAAGTAGGTTGTGGAATAGTCGAGGTAACTGCGGCATTAGGAATGGGCAAGACTATTTGAGAACTAGTCGACATGGTCGGTGGAAGAGAAAAAGGAGGCACAGGTGCGCCACCCTCCTCCATGGTTCGAGGTGAAAAAAGGATGCTAACTGTTCTACAAAATCCTGGGATGGTTCACGAGGGTAATCGTAAACTTGTTGGATTGGTGGTCCCTGATCAGATATTCGAATAGACTTGTGTACTAGGTAGTCCATAAGGGCTACCGGATTGCGATCAAGGAGTGCCTGAAATTCAGGATCCCCGCGAGGAACATACTCCATATCAGAAGCGGATGATATTTCTGAAGGACTAGGGGTAGCTGGACGTGATGGGGTTGCTTTGGCCTGATAAAAAGGATTATATGACTAGGATGGGGAACCAACTAACAGTGGTCCCGAGGAAGACCCGGGGGGTGCCGAAACATCCACACTAGTGGTGATCTCGGAGGAAGAAGGGGCCAGTTGAGCCATTCTTCTAGATTGTAATCGAGTGATGACCATCATAAACAAACCGAAATATAGTGAGAAAAAGAAGATTGACCTAACTAATGCACAGACAATTCAAGCAGCGTAGGTGATTATCTCTTTTAAATTTTTATGCTTTTAAGAAAGAAAATGTTAGGGAAGGCTTTTAGAACAGGAACTACTCAAATAGCCAAACTAAGGATGGTTTGGGGAATGTTTGGTGAGGAGTCCCAAAGGCACTTCAGTAAAATAACAGTACGTGGCTTGATATAGGGGCCTACCCCCGCACTTCACACACCGCTGCGATAAGGGAGTCGGGTGCTTTGCCAATATATACCAGAACTTCCGTGAATTTATAGCGTGGCCCGAGTACCACGTAGGCTCTTCCCTTGGATATCACTTCCAAGTAGGCGAGGCCAGGGGAGGAATTCTTGTTTAAATGCTTTATACCTAGTGATTTTGGCTTTGTGTGCAAGGGTGAAAAATGAAAATCAAATAGTGTCACTACCGATTTTGATAAATTTTCCAACCTAATTAAAACTAGATGAAAACACACAACAGAAATGATGAAGAAAGAGTTCCTTTTAAGCACTAAAAATGAAGTGTTTGATTTCGATGAAGACAAGTCAAACAGATTCTTTCCCAAATGCGATTAAATTCTTTTTAAGCACCAAAATCGAAATGTTTGAATGTGATAGAAAACAAACAAACAAAGTCTTTTTTTTTTTTTTAGTTCCTAAAAAGGGGAAAACACCGTAAAAGAGAAATACCTGTAGATTTAGCTCTCCAAGGTGTGTGGACTTCAAAAAGTGCGTTGTTGAGCTCTTCCCCTCGAACAATCCCATGAACAAGCAAAGTGCTCTGCAAGAAAAGGTTAAGAAAACACACAAACCAACCCAGAAAGATATATCCAGATAATAGCAAAATGAAAAATTTCTATTTAAGGGATTAGAAAAATTTCAAAGAAATAACAATTTTGCATAAAGAGATGGATCAAACATGCAATCTTGAAATCAAAATGAAATATTTACTAATTTTATAAATAGAAATTGGAATTGAAATTTGCAAAAAGAAAGGACCTAACTTTGCAAATTCAGAAATGAAAGAAGCAAGACTGAAACGATGAAAGGAAATGCTTAAGCAGAACTGATAAAAATCAGTGAAGAAAA
This sequence comes from Taxus wallichiana var. yunnanensis, assembly GCA_018340775.1. Classification (NCBI taxonomy): domain Eukaryota; kingdom Viridiplantae; phylum Streptophyta; class Pinopsida; order Cupressales; family Taxaceae; genus Taxus; species Taxus wallichiana. The sequence goes on along the minus strand of CM031244.1, from coordinate 579,194,292 downwards.
AGAACAAAGCTCAAAACTAGAAAAGAGATGAACTTACCAATAAGGGACTTTGGTTGGGTCCCACCGGGTGTGCCAGAATGTTGATCAAGAATTTCGCGCTTGTTACCTGTCCAAGTTAATGTACCAAACTAAACACAAAAACCTTGAAAAACTCAAATGAAATCGATACCTGATGGACAAGATCCGAAGATGTAGACGGATAAGGAAGCCGATGTAGATAAGATGGCGCACATGAGCGATCCTGCATAGTAGATCCAAGAAACCTGCGAGACACCGATGCTTGACAGAAAAAGACCACGTTAAAAGATATTTAGGTGGACTGCCCGAGAAGCGGGTCCGGGAAGCGATAAGCTCCCTCGGCGGATGTCAGTCCACGTTTTCAATTAAGTAAAGAAGCATACATGATAAAAGATGTATGTAAAGGACTAGATTTTCTGATCAAAGTAATAAACAAAATCTAAACAGTGGACAGAAAGCAACAGAAAATAGGAAACTGTGAAAACAATGTTGGATTTGTGTTACCTGAGTTCTTTTACCTGTCTGCAGGATGATCGGCGTCGATTATGTAAAATCGGCGTCGACTGGTTTAGATCGGCATCAACTGATATAGATCGGCGTCAACTTGTTTTGATTGGTGTCGACTGATATAGATCAGCGTCAACTTGTTTTGATCGGCGTCGATCCAGAGACAAACTGCAAGAAGGTTTGGGAAACAGAAAACGAAGGCAAGATCGTCAACGTCTGCTGGATCTGCAGAAGCCGTAGAGATACTGGAAAGGCTCCACCTGTGCTGGATGCAGGAACAGAGTCACCAGAAAATCAATGGAGACTCGTGATGTCGATGTGGTAAGAGCAGAGTAACGGTGCTCCTCTCAGGGATTGATTTGGATAGGATTCACTCTCACTTGATAGATAATGCTCAGACTTGATGCTCGAAACTCTCTCGTTCTCTCTGTCTAACTCACTGTCTATCTCACCATCTAACTGTCTCTCTCACAATCTGTGTCTAACCAGAACTGAGTTCTGGGCTTCTATTTGTAATCGGTGCCGACCGAGATTAAATCGGCGCCGTTCCGAAAAATTGGCGTCGACCGAGTACCGGTCGGCGCCGATCATGGAACAGAGACTCGAAATGGCCAAAAGGAGCGATTTCTGGAAAGATGAGAGTGATCCCTCCACCTCAAATATGGGAAATATCCCAGTTGCTTGGTTTGGGAGGAGGAGAAATAGGGGGGATATATGGATAGAATAGATATGGGGTAGATAAGTGGTTAGGATACATGTAAAAAGGTGTAATTAAATAGTTAATATTTAATTACTCACGGGTAAAACATAATGGGGTGAATTAAACTTAGGATAGGTGTTTAAATCACAAATTGAATAATACCCCAAGGGGCGGTGGTAATGCAAACGTGCGCAGGTTACCCAAAAGATGGTTTTTCTAATCATTATGTATGAGTCTTAAGAAGTATTGTATTTATGTTATCAACAAAGTATTGATGTGAGATGATATTTAATGTGGTAACATATCTAAGATGTCATTATGATCAATTGAATGTATAACAAAAACAATAAGATAAATAAGGAAATGTGACAATATACTTAAAAGAGATCATTAATTAAGATATATATGTTTTTTTTTATTATTGGCAAATAGTTTTTTGAAAGGGACTATACCCTTGTACAAAGATGACTCAGAAGCCAGATGTGCCCAAGCGAGCAAAAGATCAAAAGGTCAAAAACAACAAGGGCGCAAGCAGGAATAGAACCTACTAAAGACAGCACTAAAACCCGCAAAGCCCAGCAAGAGAACAGCAAAAGAACAGCGCCGATGGGAACAATTACAACCAGCCTAAGTGCCCCGGCGCGCACCCCCTCCACGAAAACCGCGGAAAGATTTTCTACAAACAGTGCTCCAGCCCGCCATGTTTTCGTCATCCACATCGAGAACCTCCTCTAAATTACCATTTAAAACAGAATTTGAAACCCTCGCCTCACTTTTACTGTCCATCTTCCTTCTGCAACGGTTCAAATCCGCATTTAAAGGTCTTTGTTTATGAGCTTTCATAGATTTACTATGTCGGTTCACTTCCCGCGTGGCAGTCTCCAAATCTGCCGTAATTAAATCTGTTTCTGACCCAGTCTCCCATTCGGAAGATTCACTATCTACCTTGTTTGACTCGTGAACAGTTTTGAATGGAATTTCCCGCGTCTTCCACGCCGTAGCAGCCTGTCCCACGCGTGTAGAGAGGTCGCCATGCGAAGCCGCGAGTAGAGCCATTTCGGACTGGTTAGTTCCGCCATCGTTGCAATTTCCTGTGCGTAATGTGTCAGGGATCTCTCCTTCGAAGATCCGCACCTCCTCTCTGCTGTTTTTCCTGCCTATTTCATCCACTGTCTCCGTGGAGCACTTGCATAGTTTGGCTTGGAAGTTGACCTTCCAACATTTGGGACAGACCAAACCGTGGTCTTCAGGGATGATGTTCTGCACAACACGGCCCGTGGGAGAAGAAAGAATGATATTCTTTGGGAGAACAGCCCCAACCTCCATGCTAACACATAGTCGTGCTCTTACAAGCCTGCTTCTGGCTTTTGTTGCAGGTTCCAAGGATATTAAGATATATATGTTAATCATAGATAAGTATGATGATATAATTCAGTTTATATATATGAATAAATGAGAATCAAATTGTTGTATTTTAACAACAACAACATACTCTTTCAAGTTGAAGTATTGACTTTATATGTAACTATGTGATCCCACTATAATTTAGAGTGAAAATAGTACATCAATATGGAATAAAGTATGAAGGTACAATGTAATCACATGAACTAATACACTTGAACATAACTGACTTTAGTAAACAAAAATACTAAGTGATCATTATTGATCATGAGTGATAATTTAATTAGTATTATGAATTGACCAAACCTAATCAATGTTTGTGTATTTAAATAGTTGACTTATATGCGGTATGAGGTACAAACACTATTTTGTGACTTGTTGAGATCATTGCATACCTCTATTGTGAGTTATATAACATAATGAAACTCTTAAACCTATTAATGAAATGAAAGCATATCAAATTTTAAATGAAGGAAAGTATCATAAAACCACCTTCATGCAAAGTATGAGTCATGCCCTGTACTAGCTCATGATGGCTACAAGAAGAGGAATGAACACACAATGACTTAGGTCATTATGTGAACATATATTTTCTGTAGGGATCCCAAAGGTTGGTGTTAACATAAACCATATGACCCTAAGTATGAGTAATGATATCTGCAACTTTGAAATTTAATCATATTACTTATTAAACATAAATACTTAATATAACTAAGCGTAAACTTAATCAATGGAAAGGAATCTAGATAACTATGTTGAGACAATTTTGTGGTGAAGGGAAGATGGGTTTTATAGGCTTGTGTGTAGTCTTGAAACCACATTGCTAACAAAAATCCAAATAACTATGGCCATAGTAGGGAAAATAACCGAGTACATTGTCTATTCACCATGTCTTCTCATTAGCGGTGTTTGGATTCGGATAGATGTTCTTGTAGTGAATTCTAATTGACACTAATAAGACTCCCATGTTCTCTTGGCCTATAATAAGGGCTAACCAAATGGTATACAAAGTATATCTTGGCTCATTTAAAGTGTTTAAGGGAGATCATGTATATATAATTGACCCTTACAGATTCCACACGGTTATCATAGGTTGTCTAGATGGATTTTGAATATTAAGTAATACTAGAATAATTTAATAATGGCTGAAAAAGATATTATTCATTACACATTATGATAACTTAATGGATTTAGTAAACTCTAGTAGGTTGGATTTTAATCTTTGCATGTTAAAATTAGTGAAGGCATTAAATGTAATTAAGAATTTTTATATATAAAAATTCCCTTAGTTTGTTGAAGCATAATATGGGTGTTACATTCTCGTAATTCAAAATAATAACTACAATTATGAAATATGAAAGTTGAGAAACATTCAATCGATTTCACCTTTCAACAACACCATTTTGTTGCGGTGTGTGAGGAGGAGCCATTTGATGACGAATGCCATGTGTTTTAAAAAAATCATTGAACTCATTGTTGGTGTATTCTCCCCCTCGATCTAAGCGGAGTTTTTTTATTTTCCTACTAGACTCTGTTTCAACAAGGGCTTTGAACTTCTTGAAAGTTTCAAAAGCTTGGTCTTTTGTAGAAAGACAATATATCCACATTTTTCTTGAAAAATTGTCAACAAAGAGTATGAAATATTGAAACCCGGAGTGGTACTAGGTCTCATTGGTACACACAGATCGATGTGCACCAAGTCAAGTTTTTCCTTATCCCGAAATGTACTATGTTTGAATGGTGTTCTATTTTTTCTTCTGCAAACAATGCTAAAATTTATCGTACCCTTTTTTAGAGGTGATAAACCCCTAACCATGTCGTATCGACGAAGTGTGTCAAGATAGCCAAAACTCACATGTCCAAGTATTCGATGCCATAGTTGAGCTGATGATGTATCCTTGGCTATAAGTGCTTGATCATTTCATTGAACAAAATCCAACTGAAACATTCTTCCCACATTTGAATATTTTGCAACAATTTTGGAGTTTCATGAATTATCTCGAATTAGGCACATATTTTTACCGCCTTTACAATCAAAGTAAATTTTGAGATTGTGATCTAATAATTGACTCACGAGATAACATATTTTTTGTTAAACCAGGACATAAAGAACATATGTAATTTTACAATTATGATGCCCAAGTGGTAGTGAAATGGAACCAATTCCTTCAACATTGTATGATGTATCATCACCCAAAGAGACATGATTTTTGGTGGGTGTTTTACTCATTGTGAAGAACCAATATTTCTTTCCTATCATGTGTCGAGTTGCACCCGAGTCAACATACCAAATTTGATTTGTAGAATTGGATACTTCATTTGACTGTGTAGAATATAGGAAGTCATCATCATCAAATTGATCTTCTTGTTCGGCTACATTTCCTTGTTGAGTTGGTTTCTTCTTTTACTTGTTATTATTTTTTCCATGTTTACTCTGTTGTTGACCAAATTAATCTTTTTACCACTTGATTATCCTTGTTGGAATGTGTTGTACTAATTTTTTTTCAAGTCATGTCCTTTTCGACCACAAATAAGACATTTTTTTGTCCTTTTGGCCTTGTTGAGTATTACCTTGCTTCTGAGGCTGTTTATTATTAGCTTAGCTTTTTTTTTCCTTTTTGATTAGAAGCAAGTGCCTACTCTTCAGTTTCAATAGTTGAGTGAATAGCTTCCTCTTGTTGTAGCATATTCACTAACTCTTCAAAATTTGTTGTTTGACCAGTTATGTTTAACATGGTCACAAAAATCCTATAAGAAGGAGGAAGAGCTCTCAATACTATATGTAAAAGTGATGTGTTAGTTAATTCTTCTTCTAAATCTTGAAGTGATGCACGCAAAGTTGCTATTCTTCTCAAAAACATTTCAGCTTTCTCAGTTGGTTACATTTTAAAGTTCAATAGTTGACTCTATAAATGAAGAATTGTGTTCTTATTTTTGGATTCATATACTATTTTTAACATGTCCCAAGATTCTTTTGTTGTTGTGGTCTCATGAATATGAGGTTGTACCTCATTTGAAACACTAAACAAGATTATTAAATTTTCTTTTTGATTTGCACGATCAAATGTAGCTTGTTGTGTAACATTTGTTGCAGATCTTGTTAATGTACCAGAAAAAATGGACCATAGATTTTCAAAATCAAGTTGTGTGTGAATTTTTGTTTTCCATGCTAGATAATTATTAGAACGCAAAAGTTGAGAATCTGGAAAAAGAAATTTTTGTGCCGTAATTACGGCTATTGTGAAAAGTTATAAACAATAGAAGAAAAAATTGAACACTTTTCCCCCCTTAAAGCATGCACACCCCCAAAAATATTATTTTATTTATTTTGGGATCCTTTTCAGTTGTGTACAATGAATTTTTGGCACTTTTGGCCTGTTAAAAATTTGGCTCTGTGGTTGATTTGCAAAAAAATGGCTCTCTTGGCCGATTTGAAAAAAATAAATTTTGGACTCTTTGGCCTCTTTTGAAATACAAACAATCTCTAATTTGTTCAATTTTTACAAAACAAATCTTATTAAAATCTGTACCAAGACGTAGATCTCACAAAAACACACACTTTAAAAAAATGGCACCTCAATCCGAGGTACCAGTTGAAAGTTATGGCTCTTTTAAGTTATGATTTCAATATCTTTCCAGGCCCCTTTCCAAAAATGGATTTTTTTGTACTTCTAAGTTTTTCCATGACATCCAAAAATGGAAATTTTAAAAAAAATTATTTTTTAAAAACCGACTTATGTGCATGCGTAGTGCATTTTAGGGCACAACTGCAGTTCATCCACTTTGCATGTGCATTATAATTACCCTTGGCCATAGTTTTCTTTTATTCTTTCTCTCTGTATGCATGTATGTTTTTGCTTGGAGGCAACTTCTTCTTCCTTCTTCTAACGCATATTTTTTTGTTGTAGGTTATAAATATTCTCCACGTTTAATTTGTAGTCTTCACAGTAGGCATGTTGGAGATAGTTTAAATATCCTATCTTTTAATCCTCTGTCAGGTGCAAGTTCATAGAGAAACTTCCACATTTGATTGGATCTCCTTTTTTTAAACACTCAAATGTAGAGAAGAGGAATAAGAAGTATCGTGGGGAGCTTGAAAAGCTTGGTTCCCCATAGATCAAAAGTATTGTATATATATATATATATATATATATATATATATTTAAATTCTTCCAGTTTAAAAAAAAATTTGCACGTACAGGTAAATTAAAAAAATAGAGAATGAAACAATGTCACCTTTTGTAAGAGAGTTACATCCAGGTCTATAAGGGCATGTGATTGCACTCTAGGTGTTCTTCAACTGCAAATAAACTGTGAACCAAGGTGTGGATTTAGGTAGGGGCTGTGAAATGGATGGGGGCATCTATGGCTCCTCCTAGCTCTGTAATTTCTCTAGATCTCCCTAAAATTCCTACACTCCTCTCGGATCGAATCTCGCTCGATTACCAAATCTTGACAATGAATACTTGGAAACAATATTTCACACAGAAGATTTGCACAAAAACAAGACAATGCTTGTGTATTTTATTAATATCAAAATCAATCATTACAAACAAATGAGAGAGTTGTAATATTTATAGATATTGAAAAAATCTATCTCATCCACAAAATATGGAAGCAAATCAACTAATCTAAGAAAATATGCAAAAATAGCATATTGCCCTAATTTCCCCTATTTCCCCTCATGGAAATCATCCAGGAAAAAAATATGAAAGACGGAACATGATCCCACAAACATTGGGATGAGAACACTATCACTTAGTTAACTAACAACTAAGGATACCTAACACCTATTGACATAAATTTAAAGTATTTAAATTAAATACTTTAACTTATTACATTTATTCAAATATCAACTAATTTTGAATTAAGCTAAGTTTTATTCCTAACATATATTTCATGTTTCAATATGTATTAAAAATATTAAGTATGATAGTTATACTTAATGTCAAAAGTATTATAAATATTGTCAACCTAAAAACTATCATTGTCTACGAGCTTTCCACAAGATTTTATATATGAAATATGACATCAAGATTTCACATGTTTCACCTCCATAGTAGTATGATATATACCCATCAATACTAATAATTTCAATAATGTGATTTCCATATAGTATACGGAACTAGGATCTAATGATTAAGTAAGTTATTGAAATATGGTTTCCTCTTCCAATTCTTAAAAAATTCCACACAAATGAGAATTAAAGAAAAGGATAAATGATAATGGATTGAAACCATGAATGATGATAAAAATATAAGATATGAGTGATGTGGAGGAAACCTCCTAATTCTACTATGGGAGTGACGATGAGAAAAATAGAATTATTCTATTATTAACATATTCCATACTATCCAAGGTTTATTTTTTCTTTTTAATCTTCTACAATACCCCTTGATTGTTATGTGACCATATGAATTTTTATCTTATATGTTTCATATTATCTATATTCACCCTTCACATATTTTGATAACTTGCAGTAATTACTTGGACGTGGAAAAGGGTAAAAACTAATAAAATGTAGAAAATTGGCTTTAGAACACTCTAATCTCCTTTTCCTAACCCCTCAAACTCATAATTAGTCCAAACATTTAAAAAAATTTAGAAGAAATCAGAAAAAATGGGCTATGTACTATATTGCGAGGTCTTGGAGATGTAGATGGAAATAATTCATCGTGGAGTAGTTTGGCCCACAACTCAAACAAATCAGTGCTTTGTGGATATGCAGAGGGAGATAGAATGTTAGAACAAGTTCCATGGGAACTTAGGCTCCCCGCAAAGGCTTGCGGCCCGCATCAAAGGATTCGGGGATCAGGATGCGGTGTTATCCAGGAGATGTAAAGGAATGAAGGAATGAAAAATGGTTCTTTTTGGGGCTCGGTTCTCCACAAGTCCATCTCAGCCAATAAATGAAGGTGAAGAAGTGTGTCATGGAAAAAGTAGAGTTGGGAGAATTGAGTGCACATGGAACAAGTTCCATGGGAAATCGGAGTTCCTCACAAAGGGTTTCGGACCACGAAACAAATAACTCAAGACCCTTACGAGTGATGTGGAATTCTTGGAATAAGTGGAACAAGTTCCATGGATCCTTGGATAACCCAAACCACCCGCACTACAAAGGGAAAATAGTTCAATGCGGACTATAGGATCCCACGGAGAACCCCAGGCCCCTGAATAAAAATGACCATAAATGTTTCCCACAATCTTTGATTTTCACAAAATTGGACTTTTCTTAAAGGTCTTGACATCCTCTACACTTTAAAAACTAGATTTACTAATTTAGGTGAGGGTGGGTTGGTGAAAAATAAGAAAACATCTCCAGCATTAAAGGATGCAATCCTAAGTACCTCAACCACTAGATATGGTGAGATATGGTTCCTTGGATTCTCTAGCAAGCAAATTTACATGGGGAATGGGTTTGACAAGGTGCCCATGATTGTTTTCAGAGATTTAATGCACCTTGTTGGTGGTTGAAAAGGGTAATTTGAATTTCCCTCTACTTCCTCTCTCTCTTCCATTTATATATATTGTAAAAAAGGACTCATTTGTTGGGGTTGGACATTCTATAATGTTGGTGCATCCTTATCCAAGTTCTACATTTTGTAGTTTGAGTTGCAAATTTGGAAATCTTTCATTTTTATCCTTGTCTCTTCTCCTTCAATGTAATGGATTATGCATATTTGAAGAACTAAAAAACTTGTTTTTTTGTTATTGATCTATCCTAGCTTGTGTTCTATTGCATTTTCTTGCCTCTCATTACACTTGCAAATATATTGTGCTTATTATGTTCTCATTACAGGTTTTGAATCTATTTTTCTCCATGGAAATGGTGGTTTGAATGTTGTTTTGGATTATGGCACTCATGTCTACCCTCTTCTTGGTGTTATCACCTTTGTTAGTGTAGGATTTACATTTTTATGCATCTTTCTCTCACCCGGTCCCTTGGAATCATAGAGTAGGATTAGATAGTTGCATTTCCTTCCTTAGGAGTAGTTTAGCATTAGGATTAAGTAGAGGGACCAACCTTCTCTATTGGTTTGTGTCAAGTAGCAAGTCCAACAACTTGAGCTACTGATCTCATGTTACCCAAAACACTAATTTCTCATCCACACATTCAAGGAAAATCGAGAGGTGCCATTTTGGTGATATCAGTTACTAATTAGAGACATGTATAAAAATAATACCTAAGACCTAATTTCTGAAAAATTCATCTTATAAATTTGAATAACCAAGACCTAATGTTTGAAAATTGCTAATAATATAGAAAATGTTATAGAACACCAATCACAAAATGTCATTTCCACACCACAAAGAGAAATAGAAAAAATTACTAGGTTTACTAAGAATCAAAAATAATTATTGAAGAGGAACTATTTCAATGTGACATAGTTTTTGTAATATTATATCAGAAAAAATATTTAGAGCTATAAGAATAAAATATCTCACAATTTTGTTCGTCTTTACAAGACCTTACAAAATCTTCTCATTATGTTTCTTGAAATAAAGTAAGAAAATGCATGAAGAGTTTGATATTTTTAAAAACCTTTTTCAATTTTTTTCTTGGGATATTTTTAATATGGAAACTATAGAAAGATGCATTAACACATTATTTTAAATATTTACACCTTACGCAGATACTTGTGAAATTTTACACATTGATGGATCATATGTTATCTTGTACACCAATCAACATTGACATATTTTTGTACCAACATGTGAGTATGAATTCATTTTCTTTCATAATTGCTTTACTAAGTGAACTAGTATTGTTAGTGCAAATTCACAACACCCCCAAATGAGTTATGAATCGCTTTTCTAAGGCAAACTCATCTAGTGTGAATGAACAACATTGAGTTTTCTCAAGGTGTGGGACCTTGCAAGGTGAGAAAACTCTCCATATTGAAGTTGGTTCTGTTAGGAAATATAGTGTTTACATTATATTGGCTCATAATATTTTCATATGTGTATAATAGTTGGTATATTGGGTTGTTTACGTGAGGTTGTAACAACTCACTTAAATAGGTGTATTGGTTGAGTAAGTTTCCTAGTTTATAGGAAACTCTCTCCCTATTTATTTGAGAGTCCTGTATGTATGAATATAGCTGAATATAATATCTCTTGCGTTGTGGTAAATCCGGTTCTCTGCTTTCAATTGGCATCAGAGCAATCTGATTCTAGTCGACCTGTGATGGAATAAAAATTATTTGGAGGGACATTAGATGCTTTTTGTTGTCCCGTATATGAGCAATATCAAATTCTTCCATGTGGCCTGTGCACACTTGACAGATATGGTTTTTTCATTGGATTATTTACCAGCCTGGAATCCCATTTGAATTTCACATTGCATGGATTTCAGAGTTGCATTGAATCCTGCCACTAGCAATTCAAAGTCATCCCCTGCATACACATTACAGTATGCCATTCTCCTACCTGCGCACACATTACAGTCTTCTCCATTTCTTCCGTTGGGCTAGCATCCACATGGAATTTGCATTCAACGTGTATCATTGATCTCTGCTCGAGTTAAATTTCTTCCACAACCTGATAGTACATCCCCAAATCTACGTTCAAACGCTCATCACTTACATGTTGGTTGAATCATAGGCGGAATTTCTATCTTCATCAGATTTCACCTCCAGGAACCTTTCGCATTGATGTTCGCAGAATCACATGCACGCTTCCACCGTCGACTCAACATTGAATAGACAGTTGTCAACTGCATGAAGACATACCGTTGTCATCTTCTGTGTAACGTCACCCAAACCATTGTCCATGTTTCCATGCATTAATTCATGCTTAGATTTCTTCAAAGGTACCACGTAATTAGTCAAAGTCATGTTGAATATGTTTTGCAAAGTTATAATCGTTTGTGTTAAAATTTGGTTGTCGAATTTTGCTTGCTTGTATAGTCGATAGGTAGTTTGCGAGTTGTGTGATAACATTCTAAAGTCCGCTGCCTTTCATTGTCATTTTGTGGAGATAAGTCAATTTTTAATTATTTAGTTAGAGATATTTCTCTTCACGCTATAAGAGTAATAAGTGTGTATTTTTGTTTAGTGTCTGTTTAGGGCTTATATCAAATTCTAGTTTACATTGTCTTTGTAAATAAGCCTGTTGTATACTTTTGTGTCAAAGTGTTGTTATAAAGTAGTCTTTGTAAAAGAGTAGTCACGTAAAAAATAAAGTCCGTTAATATGATATGACTATAGTCAATAGTCATTATAGTATAAAATTGTCAAAAGATTCAAGTTGTATGTCTATTTGAAAGTTTCATAAGGAGAGTCTTTGTTAAAGTCAGTGTTTTGGTCATTTTGTAGTCGTAAAAAAATAAAAATTGCCTTACGAATGCATTTTCAGTTGAACCCGACATTCGATTTAGGCATATAATTGAGCCTCGATTCAAATTCAGCTGAGCTAGCAGCAATTGATGGAGGAAGGAGGAATCGGAGGAAGGAGGTTGAACAGTGACCTCTCATCAGTCACCAACGACGGGGCCACGCAGAAGCTGTGGTGGCATAAGTATGGTGTGAGTATTTTATTTTCAGTGTGGTTTCCATTTTCTCAGTGTGCTTCAGTTTGCAGTGTTCCTGTTGCTTTGAGTGGTGTGCTTTATTGTTAATACTGGAAAAGAATTGTATAAGAGCTCGATGCAGAGATCCTCTCGACCGCCGTGCTTCGTTGGAAGATGATCGGTCGGTGAATACGTTCATTGGCATTAGTGATCATGTGCAAAAGTAAGATCAAGACAAGAAGATCCAATTAGTATGATACAACATAATACATTTTTCCCTTTCGATTTCTTATTTGGAATTTCACATTGTGGGGGGGAATACATACCAATGTTCCATTCCCATTCTACACCCAAAACGACTTAGTCAAGGAAAGCTTCCAGTGGCAGTGGCAGTTTTCTATGTTGTTTGAGATCGAGTGGCAGCGATCAATGTGAGAGACTACAATTAAGAACATTACGATTCTTATCGGAAGTAATGTGAGATTTTTTCAGTATATCTTCTATTATGTAGTTTTGTGATATGCAAGTTGTGTTTCCTACATAATTCCCTAATGTATAAGCATAGTGGTGAACAGTAGCACCACAGTAAGTCAATTCATGGATCTTGAAAGGGTTTGTGGGAGGATCTAGAAAACTACATGAGGTGGACAGTTGATGAGGTTCCTGTCACGTCAAGGTTTGTGGTAAGCCTATTTAAAACCATGGAAGGAGAGAGCCTTTCTTTTGGATCAAGGTCATGAGTCACAGAGTTGGACATGCCACAGGGGTGAGCATACTGTAGTTGAGAGTGTGGATGTTTTTCTACCATGTAAACACTAAGGGGGGGAATGTTAGGAAATATAGTGTTTACATTATATTGGCTCATAATATAACTCTTATAATATAATAGTTGGTATATTGGGTTGTTTACATGAGGTTGTAACAACTCACGTAAATAGGTGTATTGGTTGAGTAAGTTTCCTAGTTTATAGGAAACTCTCTCCCTATTTATTTGAGAGTCTTGTATGTATGCATATAGCTGAATATAATATCTCTTGCTTTGTGGTAAACTGGTTCTCTGCTTTCGAGGTTCTTACTCATCCTGTTTAGGTGTATACATGCGGTATTTGCAGAGGTTACGATTCAAAATTCTTACCCTAAAATTACCAAGGGACGGGGTTGAGAGAAAACAAGGAAATGAAAACAAAACTAAGCAAAATGAGAGGTGATACACCAAAGGAGTGCTGAACTCCTTGATTTGCAAAAATAGACACAGATCATGAAGATACAACAACAAAACATGCACAAATTTTCCAAAATACAAAGAAATATCAGAAGGAAACAAACCAATGCAAGAGAGGATTGGAAAATCAATCACAGAACATGTATTGTCAGTTCCAGAATTGATACAATACATTGCAGATAACAAAGAAGGAAAAAACATGTTAAAATCTCCATGGGAGGTCCGAAAAATCCTACAAATCCACTGTTAAGGAGAAATGAAGAGCTTGCAGTAAGAGAAAGAACATCCAACCCTTTAAAAATGAGCCAAAAGCGGCTTTTAATCATGAGTAGAATGGAAGAAAAGGTCAAAAACGTGGGCAAATCAATTTGGGACTTCAACCATAGACAAGATTCATCCAATGGCCTTGAAAAACAATGGGTTTCCACAGAAAAGCCCATACTTTGAACTACATTGCCTTACAAAGCAAAATAGAGGTCCATACTTCATTAATTTTGGTGGTTAGAGTCATTTTCTGTGTTTTTTGCATGTCAGAGACATTTTCCTATTTTTCTCCCACAAATATCCATCAAAATACAAAATTGAACCCTCCATCATGTAGATAATTTCACCAGCTTTCCAATGACACCAAGAATGCAAAAATCCAAGCTCGTATAAAAATATATGGCCCTCTCAAGATTTAGGGCAAAATTGGATTGGCGGGCCGAAACTTTAAAATTTTCCCCTTTTTTGAATTTGGGAAAATTTCCCCAAAAATCCCCGCACCCCACTGCTCTACTGCCATGTGGTTATCTCTGATTGGTCGATGGGATCACGAGCCCAAACCTCACTTTTCCCCCCTTTTTTGAATTTGGGAAAAATTCCCCAAAAATCCCCGCTGCTCTGCTGCCACATGGTGCTCTCTGATTGGTCGATGGGATCGCGGACCTAAACCTCACTTTTCCCCCATTGATTTTACATTGGGAAAATTTCCCCATGTTTTTTCTACACTCCGTTGTCCCAATGACACATGTCACTTCCTCATTTGTCGCACGAGGATGCGCTTCCAATTTTTCCTTTGCGCATTTGACCACTTTGGCAATATTGCCAAATTCTCCCGTGCCCCTAGCCTCTGCCAAAAACAAGACACATGGCATCCTCCTATTGGTCGTGGGCTTTCGGGCTAACATTTTTCCTTTTTCCCCCCGCCAACCCTTTGGCAAAATTTCTAACTTACCTTCGATCCCTTTGCAAACCACAAGACGTGTTGCCACCTTATTGCTCGGCGGGCCTACGGGCCAAAATTTTCCCTTTGCACTCCTATCGAGCCCTTTGGAAATTTTTCTAACTTACCTCCACTAACCCACCATTCTACCCTGCCACGTGGCACATTCCTATTGGTTGCGTGCCTTCCCAGGGAAAATTTCCCTCAATAACTCTATTGAGCCATAACTCGAGAAATACAAGGAGTTAAGAGGAAAATTTTACCTTTACGTAAAGGTAAGGAAAAATCCTATCTTATGGAGCCATTTCCAAAAAAAATTGAGTACGAAGTATGCCAAAAATTAAATTAAGTGCGAGAAAAGGAGAAGAATGAGGAGTTAGGTAAAATTAAGCATGGGGCTTATTTTGGATATTAATTTGGCAACTCGGAAGGGTCATCTCGCCTACTAGCTGAATGATCAGTAGCCTTTGAAGCATCCATTGGGCATGGATTCATGAGTTGTAGCCTACAAACTGATCTAAACTTTGAAAACTTCCTTCCGAGCCAATTGAAGCCCCCTTTGAAATTGGAGTTGTTCTCACCAAAATGCCACTTTGAAATGAAGCGTGTAAGAGCAAAACCAGCAGCACCAAAAACTATGTACAAAATTGGAAATCATACATACCCCAAATACGATACACAGTGTGCACAAGCACTTCTTCCGCTGAAAGAAAACCTATGTACTCTACTCTAGCTGGAAGCAAAGGCAATCTAAACACATATGGTGACTCCATCTGGTAAATAACTCATTCTCTGAGTTGCAAACCTATTTTCCATCCATTTTCATCCATTCTTCTTTCCATCTCTTCCATCTTCTTTCATTCCATGAAGTTGTGCAATCATGACTTCATTTCCATCATGGAATTCACATTTACAACAGCAGTATGTTCCACCTCCAACATGTTTTACAAATCCTCCAAATCAACATTTTGATCAAATTCAAGGTCAGCATGCTTACCCATATGAGTAATACCAAAATCAATTTGGTTGTGAAGCACATCAAGAGAAAGGGTACACATGCAATGAAGACAATCAAATGGAAGATGCTGATTTTGTGGAGAAAATCCAAAAGATGGAGGCAAAGATGGTGCAATCAAGAGCAAATGCTCAAATGAAGGCTTTCAAAATTGGTTGCAGGACTCCTTGTCCATGGGGAGGCCCTTTTCCAAGACACTTTAGCCCTCAGGAGAAGCTGGACTTCATGATGGAGATGCTGCCCCAACTTACACAATGGACAGCAGAGATAGAGGCCTATAAACTTGGTGTTGAACAACCTTGTCAATGGGTAAGTTCTACACCATCATCTGGTTCTTCTCTTTCCATTCCTCAAGCAGCACCATCTCAATTTGGGCTTCAATTTTCAAGCTTCCCATTGAATGCTTCCCAAGTGTTGAATCCATTTCTCCATTCCCTAGTCTTCCACCTCATCTCAATTCTTCTGTCCTTTTCCCTTCCAAACAGTCATCCCCTCCACAAGAGCTAAAAGAAATACCTTCCACTCTAAGGGAACAAGAGGTTTCATCTCCTCCACCACCAAGAAAAATTGCAAAATCAATTGAACTCCAACCCACCCCTCCTCTTGCATTCCCAATCCCATGTGGGGAAGAAGAAATTGCAAAAATCAGTCATCAAGGACAACAAGAGGAAGAGCCAAGCAAAGAAGGAATGATTAAGAGCTTAGTAAGTTTGGCTCTTAAATATGGAATTGAGAAGATCCCTTTGCTGGTAAAGCCTATAGAAGAGGCCAAGGTTGAACAAATGGTGGTCAGGACTGATTTTGTTGCAGCAGAAGAAGAGAAAAAGGAAGAAGCAGATCAGTAATCAGTTTTCTCAGAATGTAGTGTCCATGTTGGCACTCTATTTGAAGGAAATGCTGATCCAATTCAAGTTGCACAATCAGCCATAGAAGAAGAAGATCTTGCAGCCCCAACTTGTCCTCTAGAGTAGCAGATTGAAGAGTTTGATTTGACAAACTTCATGCTAGAGGGAGAGTTTAATCAAGAGCAAGATTGTCTTCAAGCTGTGGAAGAAGAAAAACCAGCTCCAAATCCCATTGAAGAGGAGCAAATGGATGAGATCAAGTCAATTTTTACAACAAAGAAGAAGGAAGCATTATTGATACATTTTTGCTTTCATTTGAAGGGGTTGATTTGATTGATGAAGCCATTATGGAGGTGAACAAAACAAGTCCAAATTGTGAGCAAGAGGCACAAGAAATTTCATGTTTCTCTCCCACTTCATCTCTCCAAAAATCTAGTTTTTGGATGAGTTTGGATTGACAAGTTTCATGTTTAAAAATGAAAATACACACATGGTGAAGAAAATGCAGATTTGGAGGCCACCATACAAGAAGGAGAGACCTTGTAGAAGCAGGAAATTGAAGAGTTTTATTTTCCATCAGACTTAGAAGAATGTTTGGATGAAGAGTCAGCTGAAACTACAATATTTTCTTCTTCACCATTCATTCTCTAACATCAAGAGCCTACTGCCACAAAGGAGAACATTGAAAAACAGCAGCTTGTGTTTTGTGGTAGCTCTCTGGAACCAATGTTGGAAGATATTAATATTTTGTGTTCTTTACTAGAAAAGGAAGGAAAATAGCAGAAGAACTTCATCACTTCTTCCACTTCATCTATCCAAGAAGGTCTACAAGAGGACTCCATTTTTGGAGTTGAAAATCAGAGTTATGTGCATATTAAATGGACCAGACCTTGCCAAATAAGGTATTTGGCTTCATTGGAGTCAAAGGAGAAGTCACAACTAGTCATACTTGCTTCTAAGCATGAGGATGAGCTACAAAGTACCAAGGATCAGCTGTCATACCTCTTCAATCCAAATGCAGAGCAAATAAAATAGGTATTGGATTTGTTTTTAGTTGACACCTTGTTGATTTGGGTAGAAGACTAGCTTCTTATTGGTTTTCCACTCACCCAACCAGCCATGTTCAGTGCCAAATCAATTGCATGGCTTCCTTTTGTGAGAAAGGGAAGCTATTTCTCCCAACCAGTTACAGGGTTTATTTAGCTTACCTTTGCTTCCAGTTAGAGTAGAGTAGGTAGGTTTTCTTTCAGCAGAAGAAGTGCTTGTGCACACTCTGTATATCCCATTCGGGGTATGTATGATTTCCAATTTTGTACATAGTTTTTGGAGTTGCTGGTTTTGCGCTTGCACAATTCATTTCAGTGGAATTTTGGTGAGAACAACTCCAATTTCAGTGGGCTTCAAGTGGCTCAAAAGGAAGTTTTCAAGGTTCAGATCAGTTTGCAGGTTACAACTCATGACTCCATGCCCAATGGATGCTTCAAAGGCTACTAATCGTTCATCTAGCAGGCAGATGACCCCTCTGAGTCACCAAATTGTTATCCAAAATAAGCCCCATGCTTACTTTTGGCTAACTCCTCCTTCTTCTCCTTTGTTGGCACTTAATTGAATTTTTGGCATGCTTCAGGTACTCAAATATTTTTGGAAATGGCTCCATAAGATAGGATTTTTCCTCACCTTTCCAAAAAGGTAAAATTTTCCTCCTAACTCCTTGTATTTCTCAAGTTATGGCTCGGTGGAGTTTTGAGGGAAATTTTCCCTGGGAAGGCCTGCAACCAATAGGAATGCACCATGTGGCAAGGTGGAATGGTGGGTCGGTGGAGGTAAGTTATAAAAATTTCCAAAGGGCTCGGTGGGAGTGTAAAGGGAAAATTTTGGCCCGCACGTCTCACCTGAGCACTAAAGTGGTGACACATGTCTGTCGGGAGGCGGGGTCAAAGGAGCAGAGGTAAGGTAGAAATTTTTCCAAGGTAAGGAGAGAATGCCATGTGTCCTATTTTCGGTGAAGGTCCGGGTGCGGGGAGAATTTGGCAATATTGCCAAAGTGGTCAAATGCGCAAAGGAAAAATTGGAAGTGCATCCCCGCCAACCAATGAGGAAGTGACACGTGTCACCGGGACAACGGAGCATGGAGAAAAGTTGGGAAATTTTCCCAATGCAAAATCAAAGGGGGAAAAGTGAGGTTTGGGCCCGCGATCCCATCGACCAATCAAAGAGTGCCACGTGGTAGCGGAGCGGCAGGGTGCGGGGATTTTTGGGGAAATTTTCCCAAATTCAAAAAAGGGGAAAAGCAAGGTTTGAGCCAATGATCCCATCGACCCTAATCAGATAGTGCCACATGGCAGTGGAGTGGCGGGGCATGGGGATTTTTGGGGAATTTTTCCAAAATTCAAAAAGGGGGAAAAATTTAAAGTTTTGGCCCACCAATCCAATTTTGCCCTAATTTTGCCGTAAATCTTTAGAGGGCCATATCTTTTGATCCAAAGCTCAAATTTTTTCGTTCTTGGTGTCATTGGAAAGTGGTGAAATTCTCTACATGATGTAGGGTTCAATTTTGTATTTTGATTTATATTTGTGGGAGAAAATAGGAAAACGTCTCTTGCATGTAAAAAAACATAGAAAATGACTCCAACCACCAAAATTAATGAAGTATGGACCTTTGTTTCTCTTTGTAAGGCAATGTACTTGAAGTATGGGATTTTTGTGGAAACCCATCATTTGTAGGCCCATTGGATGAATATTTTTGGTGGTTGAAGTCCAAAATTTATTTACCCACATTTTTTACCTTTTCTTCCATCCTTCTCATGATTAAAGTCCTCTAGAGCATTCCCATCTCTTTGCTCTAGAGGACAAGTTGGAAAGCTGCAAGATCTTCTTCTTCTTGTATGGCTGATTGTGCAACTTGAATTAGATCATAATTTCCATCAAATAGAGTGCCAAAATGGACACTACATTTTGAGCAAACTAATTTTTGATCCGCTTCTTCCTTTTGCTCTTCTTATCTTTGCATGCAAAATCGAGTCTTGACCACCATTTGTTCAACCTTGTAATCTTCTATAGGCTCTACAAAGCAAAGAGATATTCTCAATTCCATATTTAAGAGCCAAAATTACTAAGCTCTTAATCATTCCTTCTTTACTTGGCTCTTCCTCTTGCTATCCTTGATGACTGATTTTGCAATTTCTTCTTCCCCACATGGGATTGGGAATGCAAGAGGAGGGGTGGGTTGGAGTTCGAACCTCTTGTTCCCTTGGAATGGAAGGTATTTCTTTTAGCTCTTGTGGAGGGGATGACTGTTTGGAAGGTAAAAGGATAGAAGAATTGAGATGAGGTTGAAGACTAGGAATGGAGAAATGGATTCAACACTTAGGGTAGAATTCAATGGGAACCTTGAAATTTAAAGCCCAAATTAAGATGGTGCTACTTGAGGAATGGAAAGGAAGAACCAGATGATGGTGTAGAACTTACCCATTGACAAGGTTGTTCAAACACCAAGTTTATAGGCCTCTATCTCTGTTGTCCATTATGCAAGTTGAGGCAAAGCATTCCATCATGAAGTCCAGCTTCTCATGAGGGCTGAAGTGTCTTGGAAAAGGGCCTCCCATGGACAAGGAGTCCTGCAACCAATTCTAAAAGCCTTCATTTGAGTGTTGCTCTTGATTGCACCATATTTGCCTCCATCTTTTGGATTTTCTCCACAAAATAAGCATCTTTCATTTGATTGTCTTCATTGCATGCGTACCCTTTCTCTTGATGTGCTTCACAACCAAATTGATTTTGGTATTTCTCATATGGGTAAGCATGCTGACCTTGAATTTGATCAAAATGTTGATTTGGAAGATTTGTAAAACATGTTGGAGGTGGAACATACTGCTGTTGTAAATGTTAATTCCATGATGGAAATGAAGTCATGATTACAACACTTCATGGAATGAAAGAAGATGGAAGAGATGGAAAGAATAATGGATAAAATGGATGGAAAACAGTTCTACAACTCAGAGAATGAGTTATTTACCAAGATGGAGTCACCAGATGTGTTTTTGAAAATGCCTCCAAAGGTAGAATCCTTAATAGGAACACACCAACCTATCAAAAATAAAGTGGAATACCTCTAACGTCCCACCGGGCGTGCCAAAATTGTTAGTGCAAATTCACAGCACCCCCAAATGAGTTATGGATCTGCTTTTCTAAGGAAAACTCATCTAGTGTGAATGCACAACATTGAGTTTTCTCCAAGGTGTGGGACCTTGCAAGGTGAGAAAAATCTCCATATTGAAGTTGGTTCTTACTCCTTTGTTTAGGTGTATACATGCAATCTTTGCAAAGGTTCTGATTCAAAATTCTTACTCTAAAATTACCAAGGGGACAGGGTTGAGAGAAAACAAGGAAATGAAAACAAAACTAAGCAAAACAAAGAGGTGATACACCAAAGGAGTGTTGAACTCCTTACTTTGAAAAAATAGACATAGATCATGAAGATACAACAACAAAACATGCAAAAATTTTCCAAAATACAAAGAAATATCAGAAGGAAACAAACCAATGCAAGAGAGAATTGCAAAATCAATCACAGAACATGTATTGTCAATTCTAGAATTGATACAATACATTGCAGATAACAAAGAAGGAAAAAATGTGTTACAATCTCCATGGGAGGTCTGAAACTCCTTCAAATCCACCTACTAAGGAGAAATGAAGAGCTTGTAAGAGCAAGAACATCCAACCCTTTACAAATGAGCCAAAACTGGCTTTTAATCACGAGCAGAATGGAAGAAAAGGTAAAAAATGTGGGAAAATCGATTTGGGACTTCAACCACGACAAGATTCATCCAATGGGCCTACAAAATGATGGGTTTCCACAAAAAATCCCATACTTCAAAGTACATTGCCTTACAGAGCAAAACAGAGGTCCATACTTCATTAATTTTGGTGGTTGGAGTCATTTTCTGTGTTTTTACATGCCAGAGACATTTTCCTATTTTTCTCCCACAAATATCCATCAAAATACAAAATTGAACCCTCCATCATGTAGATAATTTCACCATCTTTCCAATGACACCAAGAATGCAAAAATCCAAACTCTATATCAAAAGATATGCCCCTCTGAAGATTTAGGGCAAAATTGGATTGGCGGGCCGAAAATTTAAAATTTTCCCCTTTTTTGAATTTGGGCAAATTTCCCCAAAAATCCCCGCACCCTACCACTCGATGCCACATGGCACTCTCTAATTGGTCGATGGGATCGTGGGCCTAAACCTCACTTTTCCCCCTTTTTTTAATTTGGGAAAATTTTCCCAAAAATCCCCGCACACCCGCCTCTCCGCTGCCACGTGGCACTCTCTGATTGGTCGATGGGATCACGGGCCCAAACCTTGCTTTTTCCCCTTTGATTTTGCATTAGGAAAATTTCCCAACTTCGCTCCGTGCTCCACTGTCCTAGTGACACGTGTCACTTCCTCATTGGTTGCTGGGGATGCGCTTCTAATTTTCCTTTGTGCTTTTGACCACTTTGGCAATATTGCCAAATTCTCCTCGTGCCCATGACCTCCACCAAAAATAGGACACATGTCATCCTCCTATTGGTCATGGGATTTCAAGCTAACATTTTTCCTTTCACCCCGCCAACCCTTTGGAAAAATTTCTAACTTACCTCCGCTCTCCAGACTCCGCTACCGACAAGACATGTGTCGCCACTTTTTATTGCTCGGCGGACACTGCGAGGCCAAAATTTTCCCTTTGCACTTCTCGCTGAGCCCTTTGGAAATTTTTCTAACTTACCTCCGCGGACCTACCATTCCACCCTACCATGTAGCGCATTCTTATTAGTCGCGAGCCTTCCCAGGAAAATTTCCCTCAAAAACTCCGCCAAGCCATAACTTGAGAAATACAAGGAGTTAGGAGGAAAATTTTACCTTTTTGGAAAGGTGAGGAAAAATCCTATCTTATGGAGCCATTTCAAAAAAATTGAGTACCTGAAGCATGCCAAAAATTCAATTAAGTGCCAGCAAAGGAGAAGAAGGAGGAGTTAGCCAAAAGTAAGCATGGGGCTTATTTGGATAACAAGTACATTATAATCAAATGAACATGCCCCCATGAGTGATTACTTGAAAATTGTAATTATTAAATCAATGATGATACAAATGAGAAAATTAATCATTATAACAACATATATTTTTACAATGACATATTTATTATCATACTATATTTCACTAATAGAGGGAATTTTGTACATGTAAAGCAATTAGGAGTACCCATATGATATTAGAGAGATATCAACATAGCCATATTATTAATATTTTTAATCCATCACCTATAGTAGTGAATATAGAAGTGAATTTGAGTAGGTTAATTTTGAATGTAAATCTTCATTTTCTAAAGAGATGAGTTTAGTTTAAATATATTAGTGATTTAATTCAATTAATTAAATCTAAATATTTTAGATTCATTATTGAACCAAATGATGTATAAATGTTGAAATGAAGAAATGAAAAAACAATCTAAGATGTAATATTTAAAACCCTAAGCAAAAGAAGGAGAGTGGACTTAGCTGATTTCCTCGCATTCAGGGAGTGATCTAAGATGGGAGAAGTGGAGAACAAATTGGGAAGAGTGTCGTTAATGATCACAATAAATTATGTAACCCACAAAAAAATCCAGGACACATGTGCCCATGATGGGACGAGCACCTGGGCATTAAAGATAGCTTTTAGATGCCTATGACGGTGTAAATGATCAGAATCTAGTTTTTATTATGTTCCAAGATTATTGATGTTGCTTCTTGTTTATCACTTGAGATTTGCACAATGATCACTGAGGGTACCTGTAGCCTAAAAAATAGAACTTCACCTGCACAATCCCACAAACTACATCAAACCTAAAAAGAAAGATGCAATATGGGGAGTTGGATTGAACCCAACGGTCACCCAGGAAGTAAACTAAGCGCAAGCGTTGCACTACATCTCATAATCCATGTAGTTATGTTGATTTTGTGTAGAAATTATGCCCTAGGATGCCCTTGTGAAAGTTTCACTTGATAGTGGGCTGTAGCTAAATGTAGCAATGTAGTAAAATGTGTGGATGGAAAAACCAACTTCACCTTCCTATGTTGTGTATGCAACGTTGATGCAGCTCTTATCTCTTGAATGGATGATAGATGAATGTTTAGTGTGATTTAGGTGCCTTTTGGATGCAATATTAGGTGATGGTAGTAATGATTAGTGCGTGGTCCTTTATTTTGAAAACATAACTATGTATTTATATGATTCTGTCTGATTGAAAATCAACACATGACTTTCGGGTGCACTCAACCTCCCAAGGTTATACGGGACGAGATGATGTGGAATGGATAGATGGTTATGTGGGAAAAGTGTAAGGCGAAATAGGCGAATGCGGATAAGGAAGTATCAATGAAATCTAATGTCTTGTACGGACACTAATGGGATATGATCACCTAGGGTAGAAAATACTTTTCTAACATGCATAAGTGAAATGGAACGGTCTAGGATGATGGTAGTGCATAAATGAAGATTGATGTTTGACTCATGAAAAATGCTGGCAACAGTTTGTGGAAGATGGGGAAACTTTCCTTCATTCGCCTAGTAGAAATTTCCAGACAAGGTCATGGAAATGTTAGAGGAAACATATGAATTTGACAACTGAATGGGTTATGGGCACTAGTTTCACTCGGGATGGTTCCAAAAAAATTCGTAGACTTTTTCAGCTTCTTTGTTCACAACATTCAACTATGAAATGATGATAGGTGGAAGTGGTGAGGATCAAAAAGCTAAGATCCTAAGGTTTGTGTTCTTGTATATCTCTAGGTAAGTTGTGTTTGGATACGGGACTCATGGATCATATACTTCTTCTCTTGGTTACTCGGGACCACTGAATAGTCATGCGAGATATGTGGGTGGATAACTATGGTGAATAATAAGAAAATGTGGAAATGGACAAAAATGACCAACAAGTGATCAAGGTAACCTATGGCCAGGTTATTTTCCCAAAACTCGTAAGCTCTATCGTCTTCGACATTTAAAGCCTCCAACTATGTTGTGATAGCATATAGCTCGAGGTGGTTTGGAAGATGTGAATTCAAGGCCTTGGTCAATATTTGATAATGTTGCCAATAGGTTTGGTTGTGGCACTATGGGTTCAAAAACATAATCCTTAGGTTCTCTAGGACCCAAAATGGTCATGCGGTATGCGTATTCAATTAATCTAATGCAAGAAAGAAAACTAATTAAATAAAGGAAATATAATCTATGTTTTTGTGCTTTTTCAATTAAATAAAGGAAATACAACAATAAAAAAATATAATTAAATTAAACTAATATTTTTGGATTTTATACTTTTGGAAAATAATGAGGAAATTGATAGAAGAAATACAAAGAAATATAATTGCTTCTACAATACTATTAACAAATCTAAACAAATAAATAATCGGATGTGACTATTTATCTATGCTAAGTGAATCTAAACTATCCTAAATAAACAAATATTTTCCAAATTATAATTGTGGATCTAAATCCTCTATTCCACCTTAGAGACATGAGAAGAAGTAAAAGCTTCTCAGAAGCACTTCTTCCCCTGAAACTTCCTCGGCAATAGAAGTAAAGAATGATTCAATGGAGATTGCAGATTGAAATGGAATTATAATTGATTTAAACAAATGTAGAAGATTTCCTCTAGAAAAACTTCCCTTACAAACCCATAGGGATAGGAAGGGAAGCAATCTATCACCGAAACTTTGTGTAAAAAATGAAAGCTATAATAATTACTTAACTATTGTAATGATTTGAATTGAAATGATTTAAATAATCTAATCAATATTGTGCATACAAATTAAATAAATAAATAAAGAAAGCTTAAGGAAATCCAAGTACATCCCCAACTTGGAATTTTAGAGTAGTGACAAAGCCGTTGATGGTTTACTCTCGATGTCCCCCGAGTTTTTTTCCAACTTCGAGTGCTCGGTGAATCCGGAGATATGTTTTTGGTAATGTGGAAGAAGTGGTGAAGAAGTCTGGAGAAATGGTGGCTTACAAGAAGTCTAATAATAATGTGGGTAGGAGAATAACAATGCAAGAGAACTGGCTTGATTGTGTATTTCTAGCAATAATATGGCAGCATAACGGTGCAATTCACAACAAAAATCTCTAACCAATGCTTTGGGAAGAATCCTGGTTCTTATAGAAAAATGGTGGGGAAATGGTCTAAGCCATTTGACAACCAAAGGATGCCACATCACCACAAAATGGGGATTTAACTCTAATTAGTCATCAGGGAAAGAAGAGGAAGTTGGTTCATTTCTAATAAGCCCAAAAATAGCTAATTTAACCAAGAAACGTGCGCTAAAATTATGTTTGAGGAAATGACATGCATTGAGAACATGCCAAAAGAGGTTCTAGAAAAACCGTAGGTAACCGTCGATCTGCGTAGAGGGGTGGTTGTGCAATCACTAGGGTGGTTACACAACCGCCGCTAGCATTGACCTGCGGTTATGTAGCCATCAGGGTAGTTGTGTAACTGCCGCAACATTTCCGTAACTTAAGGCCAAAAACTTAGGGAAAATATGCAAAAGAGATACAAGAAGGAAAAAAACATAGAAATGGTTAAGGGAAGCATTTTAAGCTAAAAATATATACTGCAAGTGGGGAATAGGACTCGAACAATGCTAGAAAAGATAATAATCATCATAGGGGAATTTGAACCATTTCTAACAATGTAGCACATGTGAAATTGGATGCGTATATATTGCCCCCTCAGAGAAGTGTTCTAGCCATAAAGAGGTGCATAACGTATAGTCTAAGTATGGCATTCCCAAAATGGGGACTTAGAGGCTATATCTGACATGTACGTGTGTTGAAGTGACACCAATCCAAATTCATGTTGCCTACAAGAAACAAATGAGAATCAAGTGTAGATAGATATGAAATTGACAAAACATACTAAAACCAAAACAACAAGATGACTTACCATATCCGTGGGGATAGAAATATACATGTGCCAAAGCACTCTAGCCCTACAAAACACACACATCCAAAATGGAGTTAAAACATACTATATATAACTAAAACCATTACTTTTATAAATCATTTTCACCTACCCAGTTAGCGATTTTTTGAGCTCTTGTTTACCTGTGATGGTTTCATGCATGAGTATAATTGAACTAAAGAGCACAGTGATTTGATGGAAGCCCCACTAGTGGGAGGAGCAGTGAGCTTGAAGATGAGTAAACTATTTTCATTTATTTGTTTTTAACCTATAATGTGAAAAACTTGAAAAATTTTACCTAGGGGGTTATTTTTATAGTTTGGTAGTAAAAAAGTTCACAAGGGGGTGCTTAGGTGCATTTGTCTTTTATTTCATCAAAAATGGTCAATTGTTTTTCTTTTCGAGCTTTTTAGGTATTAGGGTATGACTGCCCTTTTCGAGATGGAACCGTCACTGCACGCAGTGGCGATTATGCAATCACCGATCTATGGAGAGGGGTAGTTGCGCAAATGATAACCGTCGCTCTGTACATAAATGGGTGTTTGCATAATTGTCAAGGTAGAGGCTAATTTTTACTAAGTATGAAGAATTTTATTTTTTTAGTGATGTTTTTGATGAGCTTATTATGCATGAGATGTTTATAACTTGCTCTTTTTATGTTTTGGTGAGTGCAAGCCTTGTATATCAGATGGATCGAGCTAACGAGTGTGATTAGATTCCTCCCATCTTGGATTCCCTCACTTAGGATGAGAGAGAGATCTTACACGAATCTAGAATATGGATGATATCCCATACACCGCTAGTTGCACCACCGCTTATTTTTAGTTGATTCTTGAGCTATTGAGATGCAAAACAAAACACTTTCTGGTTCCTTGGGTTAGAGGATATTGGAATATTATTCTTGAGTATGTATACGGGATTCGAGTGTTTGTGTTATAGGAAGGAGGTTGATTTTGGAGAGTGTTACATCAGTGATGTACTTTGTCATAGTTGGGATTCTTATATGGGAGATGCATTAGCACCTGACATTGGTGTCAAGCATGGCATGAGATTATTGTCAGTTTTCTCTACCCCTATTCCTGCCTTGTGAAGGCCATGATTGGAATTTTGGCTTTGCGCTTGGTTAGGGACAAGGGTTAGGACAATGTACTTTACTTCTAGGCCCCGATTATTCAAAGCATAGAGGAGCATGGTTGCATCTACGCCGGGGCATTGACATACTTGGTACTACATATCATGATCTATACAAAGGGTGGTTTGACAAGGGAAAGGCCCTTAGTCATCCTACTTTAGTGACTAGTTAGGTATTTGAGTGCATGATCCCCTACTAGAGGGGTGTTGGGATAGTATATCCCGAGGCTATCAAAGTAGTTAGATGGATATTTATGCCCCCTGAAGGGGCATCATCAGCCAAGAAATGTACGCTATAATGTAACATTACTCTCTTGTTTGTACTACTTAGACTAGAAGTGTTGGTGAATTATACATTGCATATGTGTGTGTGTGCGTGCGTGCGTGCGTGTGTGTGTGTGTTTGTGTGTGTGTGTGTGTGTGTGTGTGTATTCTGAATTTTTCTAACCCATCGTTATTTTATTTAATTTTGTAGCCACCACCGATGGTTAACGATATCTTGTTTGGAGCATTCTTTTTGAAAATTTTGTGCACCCAATGGGCATGACATGGGATGAGTTACTCATGGACTCAAGGCATCCAATCATGGAGGGCCAACACACTAATGCATTTTCTCTAGCATGTATTGTAGTAGAAGTGACAAAGATGAGGACTGGTCTTCTTGGGTATTAGATACTTGAGAGGAGGTAGTGACGAGAGCATTCCAGAACGAGGGCACCACTGGAAAATCATGTGGTTCATCATCTCATGGTAAATCTCATGACTGAAGCACAAAGGAACTCACTCCCACTATAGGATCCGTAGTAGGATCCCCGGCCGTGTACCTTCATTTGGATCCTGTAGAGAGGGATAAGGCATAGGCCTTTATTGTTTTGGATCATTTTTGACACATATCATTTTTTGGGGATTTTGTGCTCATTGTGAGCAATGTGACCACACCTAGAGTGTGATGACATTGTATACAAACTCGATTATTTATAGATATATACATATGTACTTATTTTTGTCTCGGATATCTCATGTAAGAGTTGACTTGTTTATGACTCATTTCATCTATGTACTCTTAGATGTGTAGATTCGATGATTTTTAATATGATTTTATGAATGCATGTATGGATGATGATGATGATGCAAATGCGTAACAAAATGATCTCTTTTTTATATTCTTATGAGGACAAATTGCAAACTTTAAAACTTTGGTTTTCAAACAATATTTGGTATTTCTGTTTTACTAGCAAACTTGATGAAAGTGATATGATAACGAGATGAACCCACTCCATTCTTAACCCCATACAACCAATAAGATGTGAGGGCTCAACACCGAGAGTCAAGAAGGACATGAGTTGTATGACTTTGATGAATGAAAATAATGATATGAAGATAAGGTTTTGACCAAGACCCAGTTAGGACACTACAACTCAATTTTGAGTAAGGCTAACTATCCAATTTAGAATGCAGTTTTCTTGCAAGTTTAACTAGACTTAGACCCGTAGATGGCCTCTGATTGAAAAAATATGGTTTTATGGATTAACTCTCTTATAACTTATGAATCTAACTCATTTTCTGATGATTACAAAGGATTCAAAGCACTTTTCACTTATTGATTTGTTTACAACTTATTAACTTATTTAAAAGGACCCCTATGTCTTGCTTGATGCAAATAGTATGAAGTATGGGCTCATCACCAAGTATAAGGCATTGCGAGTCAGGGAACTTCCCCCTTTCCTAGCCTCATGCAACCAGTAAGAAGCATGGGCTCATCACCAAAGATTGGTGAGGCAAATAAGTGTAGTTTTATTTGCAAAATGAAATTGTTTTTGTATTTATTGTTTCTTTATCTTTTATTTTTGATTTAATTTTATTGAATTTCAAATTTTGACTTGTTATTTTGGGAGGGAAAATTTCCCCTAGCCTCAACCCCATACAACCAGTAGGATGTGAGGGCTCACCACCAAAGGTCAAAGTAGGTGAACAAGCAATCTGGGTGAAATTTTTTAGATTGATTTGTCAAAAGAGAGATTTTTAAGGAAAGATGTGAAACTAAGAAGATTCTAGTACATAGTAGGGGTAAAAACAACTAATCTAGAAGTAGTGGTGAATAGAACTAGGTAGGTAGGTCTTGGTAGGATCAATGTCAAAAATTCATCCAACAAGATGATAAAAGATTGAATATTATACATATGGTATAGTGGATAGTTGAAGAAGTATGATTAAATGTTTTGTCAATTCTCAGAAATTTTTGAAAGTTTCTTGAAAAATAAGTTTCTTGTTTCACAATGATCCAATATGATTATGCAAATGATATGCAATGGATGCAATAATGTACATGTAGAAATGTAGATGAACTATGCGTAGAATTATTTAAGGTAAAGTAAATTGACTGATTCACCAAACTCTTCACCTTATAAGGTACACAGATGATATGCTCCATTCTTATAGTCTCCATGACTTGATATAGACCTAACAATTTTTGTCTAAACTTACTTCCTTCACCAATATTTTTTTGATTCGGATATCTAGTCTTAGCACTAGATCACCTATGCATGTTTCATGCTCGTAATTTTTTTATCCGACAAACAATCCTGTCAACATACACATTATTTCTTTGCTCAACATTAAGCTAAGTTTCATCGAGGGTTTCTAGTTGACCAAGTCACACCACTCAATATGCATCTTCATCTAAAATTCCTTGCAAATATATGTGTATCCTAGGCATCTCAATTTCTAGTGGTAAACCCACCTCACATCCGAAGACTAAAGAAAAAAGGGTTACCCCCAGTAGGCATTTGTATTGACATCTTATAGGCCCACAATGAAGGAAATAGCTTTAAGTGTCATTCATGCTTATTCTCCTTAACTATTTTATGGAGTATGGAATTCAACATTTTGTTTTTCACCTTAGCCTGTCCATTGGCCTGAGGGTAATACAAAGAGGTTGTGTGATGTGAGATTTTGAATTGTGAACACAACTCATGGACCTCTTCATTTTTAAAGGATGTTCCATTATCTGAGATAATGACTTGTGGGACTCCATACTTGCAAATGATCGATTCGAGAATGAATTTTGTAATTACACACCCAGGGACAAGTAGTGAGAGGTATGGCCTCGAACCACTTTGTGAAATATTCTATGGCCATAATGATAAAGTTGTGGTCATTGATCGACAAGGAGAAAATTTCCCTATCAAATCAAGACCATAAGTAGATAAGGTCAAGGTGTAAGAATTGACTATAGAGCCTAATCGGGGATGTAAATCTCATGTATGAATTATTTACATTTATGGCGCGTACATATTCTATAGTGTCATGCTCTAAGGTGGGCCAAAAATAAACCATCCAATGAATCTTACAGGCAGTGGCATGCCTCCAAAGTAACCACTACAAACTCGGTTGTGGGCTTTAAAGATAATATTTTTAGATTCTTCTTCATCTACACGCCTCAAAAGCATTCCATCAAAGGCTCTATGATAAATCACTTCTTCTATAATTACATACTTGGCAGCTATGATGCGTAGTTGGTGCCTTTGTTGTGGGGTTACTTCCTCAAGATATGTTCGGTCCATAATGTGATTAATGATGTCATAATACCACAGACACAACACAATGGGAGGATTTGCTTCTACGTAAAACACACACTCATTAGGGAAATATAGGTCTACCAAGTCTCTATAATCTATCGAGTTGTTTGCCAACTAGCCAACAATAATTTTCCCTTTGACGAATTTCTGGTTGATGAAGGTGAGTTCAAATTCACCCATCAACGTGAGAAAACATTCAGCCTTTTTAGA
Source organism: Taxus wallichiana var. yunnanensis (assembly GCA_018340775.1). NCBI lineage: Eukaryota > Viridiplantae > Streptophyta > Pinopsida > Cupressales > Taxaceae > Taxus > Taxus wallichiana. The sequence continues at coordinate 579,162,957 of CM031244.1, read as the reverse complement.
TAAGGTTCCTTTAGTTAAGAAAGTTTGTATTTGGTCGACTTAACAATTATTGATGTTTCTTGGTTAAGCATATGATGCCTTAACCTTTTCATCACAAAGACAATTGTTAGGATTTTCTCCACCTACACATAACATGTTTCATAATCAAGTAGGATGTGACTAATGAAATAAATAGCATGTTCATGGTTATTATTTTCCTCTTGGGATAATATGCAAGGTAGAAAGACCTCGGTGGCGAGAGTATAAGATCGAGGAAATTCAACCTTAGGCAACATGAGTGTAGGTGGCGACACAAGGAAATGTTTGGTGACTCAAACAATTTGTGACATTCGAAGTCCAATATTTACTATACTCTTTCTTTTGCAAGTTATTGTGGGATGGATAACACAAGTTAGATCGGGAACAAACTCGTAGATTGCCCCAAGTTTTCTTGGAAAATACCTAATCCCTTATTTTTACGAAGGTGGAGTCATTTCTAGAACTTCCCTAATCTTAGTTGGATCTACATCAATTCCTTGAGAAGACATGATATAGCCTAGTAATTTTCCTCCCATTAATCCAAATACACACTTTTCTGGATTCAACATTACACCGTATTTGATAAGACAATAGAGGATGATACAAAGCACCTTAGGGTGATTACAACATTTCTTTGCCTCATCCAGGATAGCATCAAGTCATCGACATAAGATTCCAAAATCTTAGAGATAAGATCATAGAATATATATGTCATTTCTTGTTGGTAGGTGGATCCGGTGTTTTAAAAACCAAACAAGCATGACTATGTAGAAAAAGGATCCCCAAGGAGTAGTAAAGGTAGTCTTATCCCCAAGGAGTAGTAAAGGTAGTCTTAGTTTGATCCTCCTCGATATCATTATCAGATTATAGCTAGAGAATCCATCCATAAGTGACAATAACGCATAGCCATTGTTGCATATACAATGACATCAATGGAAGATGATGGAAAGTCATCCTTAGGACAAGTTGTGTTGATGTCTCTAAATTCAATACAAAAAATGTATCTTACTAATTTTTTTAAGAACCGAGCGATGTTAGACACCCACATTAAATAGTGTACTAGTTTAATGAAACCTACTGAAGAATCTTCATTACTTCCTCCTTGACCATCAAAGACACTTTTGGCTTCATGGGTTGTGACTTACGCTTTATGGGCTTGGCATCAAGCTTCGTGACAAGGATGTGAACTACTACGTTAGGAGAAATTCCCATCATTTCTTTATAACTAAAGATGAAGGCCTTTGAATGTTCTTTGAGCACCTTTGTATGCTCTTCTATCTCATGTGTAGTAAGAGAAGAACCAAGTATTAAGATCTTTGGTTCTTCCTCTGTCTCTATATTAATATATATATTCCCTTAAATCAAAGAGGCTTTACAATCTTCAAACTCAGGTGGGGATGGGGGTAATTTTAACTCCTCTTACTCTACCTCATAGATCTCAAGACCTTTTGATGAGGAAGAACACAATGTGCAATCTCCAAAGTAGGAGGAAGGGTGGGGTTTAAGAGAAAATCCTCTTTTATGGTGCATGGGATGAAGATTAGTGTATGCATTGAGGAATATCAGGTTTGCCTCATCATTATCCACTTCAACATATGTCAGGATTGTGTTGTTTGGTACTTTTCAAACTAAGGGTTCATATCAAAATGAGACAGTAAACTCAATTTCTTTCAAGCCCTCACTTTGGAAAAAAGTACGAGGAAGAAGTAGCTAATGAATCAACTAAAATTTTTTTCTCTCTAGGTATGGATTCAATAGAAATGAATTCAAAACCTTTACTAAGCTCAAGGACTATGGTCTTGTAGAGATGTAGGTGCTCTTCTCTATTCTCGTAAACTTTTGAGACTTGATTAGCGATAATTTGGAAGTTGTCAAACACTCTAACACATGGTAATGCCCATCCTCTTGGCTCAATGAGATCATGGAGGAGAGCCTTGTAATTGGTGGCATTGTTCATACATTCCAATTTTAACCTAAAATAAAAATTCATGATCCTTCCATCTAGAGAAGTAATGATTACACCTGCCCTAGTGTCGAAACGTAACTTTGCACTATCATAGTTGAGGGTCTAAATGACCATTGGGGAAGATAGAAGTTCGATAATTTGTTGAATCTTCCTCATTGACCTATGAGACCTCAACCATATATATCTCATTGAAAATTCTAGAAGTGAGAGAGCAGTTCCAATAACATGTCCCATGCTAAGGGAATTGAATGAGAGAATAATAGGAAAATCATTCTCCAAGAGCTTGACTATCTCTGCTTTGTAGTTTTTGTCAAACAGTTTCTACTACAACATCTTTAATTTCATTAGAATCTACCCCTTTTATCACCTTAGGGGTTTCCCACTCAACCATTAGAACAAGCTAAGACTCGAGATTTGATTCTTGGGGCTTGTTAAAATAATTGGATGGGAGATCAAACTTAGTATGAATCCTGGGTTTCTTCTTTACATTGTCCAAATGAATGTCAAATGGCTTTGGGTTACCCTGAGCTATGAAAAACTTACCTAAATGTAAGAATATGACCTCTTGGAAATATGTAGAAGGGATTGCCTTCATTCTATGTATCTAGGGTCAACCGAGGATCATATTATAGTTGGTTTTGTGATCTTTAATGTAAAAATCAGTCAACACAGTCTTTGGCCCAAGGGTAGCTGGAAGTACTATTGTCTTAATAAACATTACCTTGAGGGTTTCATAGCCTTTCAAAGCATGTTTCCCATTGAAAACTTATTGGTTTCTCCATATCCTAGCTTCTAAAGAAATGAGAAAGGAACTATGTTGATGGATTCCCCATCATCTATCATCGCACATTTAACATAATTGTTGTAGATCCAAACTTGGAGGTACAATACAGGATCACCTCTTCATGCCAACTCAGAGTCGGTTAGGATTTTGATAATGTTGAATATGAAACAAACATCTCTTTTGGGATGCCCGGAGGATAAAAATCAAATTCTATGTGATTAACATGGGCCTCAGAGGGTGGGGGATGTGAATTAAATGGCTAAGGCTCAACACTTCGATAAAGCTTCCCAATGTGCATGCGAGTTATTCAATATATCTAAGAAGGAAATGTGTGAGAAGGTCTTGGAAAATCCATAAGAAAAATGCCACCATTGGTTTGGGAGCCACTTGTGTATCGTCTAACATTGAAGGGTAAACAGGAAGAGATTGTGAGGAATAATCATGAGAACAATTCACTACGTTAACTTTAGGTTCGATCTTCAACTCAATTAAACCCACAATTTTGGTTTGATTTTGACCATCTAAAGGAAGAGCTACCAATGGGTTTTCTGAAGTGGATGCTTCATGATCCTTATTGTCAATGGGAGATATATTGTTAGTCCCATGAGGATTGAGCTTTATGTTCTTGGGGTGTGTCGGAAGAGGGTCTCTATAAACCCCAAGAGTAGAATTTTGAGGGGACACAGGCCCCGTGTGTATGTTTTGTGTCGAACCATATGATTAGCTAAAACATCTCAATAAAGAGGTATCTTTGGTCCTCTCGGTAAACATTGGATAAATTTGTTACAATCACAACACGTACGGGAGTTGTTTCCTCTAACCCAATGGAAACCACAATATAAATCAAGGTCATAATCATAAGGCCTTTAATTTTGGTTTTATTGCGGCCCATAATATCTATTTTTGTTCTATTATTTGATTGTTAAAGTTAAAGTTTGCGGGCCTCGGCCTTGGTTATGGTATTGATTCGGATATTGGTTCAAATAACCGCTCGAGGTATTGATACGACACTTGGGAATGGACTTGTTGATGTGGGAGAGGAGGAAAAATAAAGTCCACCACATTAATAGAAGGATTAAATTTTTACTCTTTTGATTGTTGTTATTCACATTTTTGTTACCATTATTCACATTATTGGTGTTAAAAATGTTGATTCTCATATTGATCTTTTACATTATCCATTGTAGCATCACGGTTCTTATGAGGACTTTGGGTCCTTGGTTATTTTTGTTTGAACCATTAGGGTAGCTCAAATAACCCTAAGAGGGGTTGGCCAGTATCCCATTTGAGCCATACATTTTCCAGCCAATATCAATTGTTTTTGGTCAATATGGAGAGCTCCCTCTAAGACTTTCTCATAGCTCCTAAGAGGAAAATTTTTGACTTCTTCCTTGGTTTCACGGTTAAGATAATGAAGGAATAAGTTGGAATGCTCCGTTTGGTCCATGTTTGGAGCACTACCCAGGAGTAGAGGACTTTTCGCCATCTCTAAATGAAATGGGTGGTGGATTCATTGTGCTCTTGCTTGATATGAAGGAATTATCTTATTCATGTCTGCAAGAGTTTATTCATATCAAAATCCTTTATAAACTCATATACGAGTTGTTTAAATGAATGGATTGAGGCCTCTCTTATCTGTAGTACCAATCAAGAGTGATTCCTTCAAGGATTTTGTGGAAAATATTAGCTACAATTGCATCCCATGGGAGTAGATCTCTAACGGAAATTGTGTACACTTTAATATGCACATTTGGGTGCCCCTCCCTTTGAACTTTGGCATGCTAGGAAGCGGTCATGGAATCATTACGCTTCATATAGTAAATTCAAAGGGATCCTTAATATATTTGACATATGTTCCCAACACATAGGATTCTACCATATACGACCCTTAATGGGGAGGTGGAGGAGGCATAAGAGGCTGATATGGCACAACATAAACATCGTAGAGGCATAAAGCATCATGTGGGGCTGAGAATATGAGTTAGGAAAAGAAAAATATCCTCCTATGGTGATTTGGAATACATATGTAAATATGGGGAACATTATTCTGGTATGGAGTGGTAGGCATAAAACCAAAGGAACGTCGCATTGCAATTGGGATGGCATTCAAGAACACACTTCCGGTTGGTGCTTGTTGAGGGTATCCATATGAGGTGTGAAGGGGCATACCTAACATGCCCGATCCAATGAGGAGATCTTTAGGGATAGGAATGCTCATGTTTCTCATGGTAAGGGACCTTGCCTTTCTGGAAAAAGATGAAACACAAGATGACTGTCCAAGCTTCAACTCCCTAACTCTATCTACTAGCATAGAAATCATATCACCTGAAGATGTTATTAGATTTTTTTTTGGTGTGTTTTGATCTGGTTAGGAGATAAAGTTACATGATGTCTTACTATAAATTTTTCTCTGGGAGGCCACCCCTCTTTGGGTATATTTTCCGTTATAGAGGGAGGGGGTAGCAGTGTTGTTTTGAAGTAAAGCATCAGTATACTCTTTCATCCTTTCCAAGGACTGGTCCATGGCATTAAAATGATCTTTACTTCAGGCTAAGCATGTCATGATTTTTTCATTAGATGAGAGGTAGGAAGAGAAAGGATCAGACTGCATGTTGACTTGGGGCCTTGATAAGACCCGAGGATAGAATCCTTGTTCTCTAGTGAATGTCATATTGTTTGAGTTGGAGAAATCCATGATCAATATCCTCAATCCTAACAAATGAACCATTGTTGGTGCCTTGAGGAGGAGGAGTGTAAGGTGAAGGTAAGTTAGAAGAATAATTTTCAGCCCACCCTAATAATGAGGGCGAATGTTGTATACCCATCTGGTGCTAATAAGCTTTCAGACCTAGAATGGGTCTGTTGTAACCCTAACTAGAGATATTCGAGGGGTATATGAATGCCTACAGAATAATGGGAGAGGAGAAGAATGGATAAAATAAGGTAAGATAATGGAAATGAAATGAAACTATTCCTTCACATCATTTTCACTAATTTTGTATGACTAAAAATAAACACGTGACTTTCAAGCGCACTCAAATTCCCGAGGTTGTGTCGGATAAGCGATGTGGAATGGATATGTGTCTTTGTGGGAAATGTGTAAGGTGAAATAAGAAAAATGTGGATAAGGAAAAATCAAGGCAATCTAATGTCCTATACAGGCACTAATGGAATATGCTCATCTAGGGCAACAAATGCTTGTCTAACTTGCGTAGGAAAAATGGAGCAGTCTAGGATGATGGTTGCACATAAATGAAGATCGATGTCTAACTCATAGAAAAAGTTGGAAATGGGTTGTGGAATAAGGAAACTATCCTTTGTTTACCTCGTATAATTTTTAGACAAGGTCATGGAAATGCCAAAGGAAATATATGAATAGGACAAGTGAATGGGTTATGGGCACTAGTTTCGCCCAAGATGGTTCTGCCAAAAGTCATAGAATTTTTTGGATTCTTCATTCAGGATAGTCAATAGTGAAATGATGATAGGTAGAAGTGGCAAGGATCGAAAGCTAAGATCCTAAGACTCATGCCGTGTCTATCTCTAGGTAAGTTGTGTTTGGCTACAAGACTCGGGGATCATATACTTCTTCTCTTAGTTTTTAGGGACCCTAGATGGTCATACGGGATATGTGGGCATAAACTATGGTGAATAGGCAAAAATGTGGAAATGGACACAAATGAACAACAAGTGATCAAGGTAACCTATGGCGATCGATTTTCCCAAAACCGTAAGTTCTATCATCTTGACCTTTAAATCCTCCAAATATGTTGTGATAGTAGGTAGCTGCGAGGTGGTTCGGAAGATGTGAATTCAAAGGCCTTGGTAAAATCTGATAATGCTACTAGTAGGTTTGGTTCTGATCTTATGGGTTCGAAAATGTAATCTCTAGGTTCTCTAGGACTTGAAATGGTCATGTAGTATGTGTATTCAATTAATCTAATGCAAGAAAACAAACTAATTAAATAAAGGAAATATAATATATGTTTTTGTGCTTTTTCAATTAAATAAAGGAAATACAACAATATAATTAAATTAAACTAATATTTTTGTATTTTATACTTTCTGGAAAATAACAGAGGAAATTAATAGAAGAAATATGAAGAAATACAATTGCTTCTACAATACTATTAACAAATCTAAAAAAATAAATAATTGGATGTGGCTATTTATATCATCTGTGTTGAGTGAATCTAAACTACCCTAAATAAACAAAGATTTTTCAATTTTATAATTGTGGATCTAAATCCTTTGTTCCACCTCAGAGACACGAGAAGAAGTAAAAGCTTCTTAGAAGCACTTCTTCCCTGAAAATTCCCCTGGTAGAAGTAAAGAAGGATTCAATGGAGATTGTAGATTGAAATGGAATTATAATTTCTTTAAACAAATGTAGAAGCTTTCCTCTAGAAAAACTTCCCTTACAAACCCATAGGGATAGGCAGGGAAACAATCTATCACTAGAAGCTTTGTGCAGACAAATGAAAGCTACAGTAATTACTTAACTATTGCAATGATTTGAATTGAAATGATTTAACTACTCTAGTCAATATTGTGCATACAAATTAAATAAAGAAATCAAGAAAGCTTAAGGAAATCCAAGTACATCCCCAACTTGGAATTTGTAGAACAGTGAAAAATCTAGTGATGGTTTACTCGATGTCCCCTCAACTTATTTTCCAACTTTAGTGCTCAGGAGAATACAGAAGCTGTGATTGGTAAAGAAAAAGAAACAATAAAGAAGTTTTGGAGAAATGGTGGCTTACAGGCAATCTGGTAGTAATGCGGGTAGGAGAATAACAATGTAAGAGAACTGGCTTGATTTTGTATTTCCTAGCAAGATTATGGCAGCATAACGATGCAATTCACAACAAAAATCTCCAACCAATGCTTCGGGAAGAAGCTTGGTTCTTATAGAAAAATGGTGGGGAAATGGTCTAAGCCATTTGGCAGCCAAAGGATGCCACATCACAATAAGAAGGGGAGGAGTTAACTCAATTATTCATCAAGGAAAGAAGAGGAAGTTGGTACATATCCAACAAGCCCAAGAATAGCTAATTTTACCAAGAAACGTGCACTAAAATCATGTTAGAAAAAATGACACGCGTTCACAACATGACAAAACAGGTTCTTGAAAAACCACACGCAACCACGGGTGTGCGTAGAAGGGCGGTTACACAACCACTTTTGTGGTTACACAACAAATGATGAGGGTAGACTGGTAGTTGTGTAACCTCCATGGCATTTCCGTAACTTAAGGCCAAAAACTTAGGGAAAAGCTACGAAAGAGATAAAGGAAAGCAAAAAAATCATAGAAATGGTTAAGGGAAGCATTCTAAGCTACAAATATATACTACAAGTGGGAAATAGGACTTGAACACTATTGGAAAAGATAATAATCATCATAGGGGACTTTGAACCATTTCGAGTCAATGTAGTATGTGCAAATTGGGTGCGTATAATTCCCTTGTTTGAATTTAATAATTGAGAACTTGAAGAACAACCCATAAGTGAAAAAGATTCTCGAAAGATAAAAGAGGTCCAAAAGGAGTGAGTAAGGTGAGAAATGGTTAGGGATTCCTAGAGGGGACATAAGTTCTGGGTGCTTTACTACCCCGGTGTCTAAAGCCATGATAGATAAATCAATTAAATACCGATTGGGTTGTAGGGTGTGGAAGACCAAATATAAAGCAAGAAACAAAAAAAAGCGACCAAATACAATCTCAATTACAAATTTTCTTGCTTACTAAGGAATTACATAAATGATAATATGTGTTTAGGACCTATAAATTTACCCAAGCGCATAATTTTCTATCTACATTTGTTCCCAATTAATGTTGTTGAGTGAATACTCGATAACATAAAGTAGATAAGAGATGCGTACTTGATAACCATGTAGAGCATGCGATGAAATGTGTGCTAAGTGGACAAGTGAAGCGTGGAATGATGCAAAAATGAAGTGTGGAAACTAGGAAAGGAAATTGACCCTAGGTGGTGAAGCATGTGCGTTGCATTTTACCTATTCTTTGTGTTTTGGTGCATGATTCTTGTAAGGAAATACCTATAAAAGAAGAGCAAGAATGTAGTCAAATTTGTGTATATGATAAATCAGAGAAAAGTGTGCATAATTATGTAAAAGTGTGTAAAAGGAAAGCATGCACTTGATGTAGAAGAGCATAAAAGGATAGAAAATGTGTCCTTAAAAATGCCATGTAGAGTGAGTTTTGGGAGATCTCATGCCAAGTGTAAGTTTTTGAGTGATATCATGCCAAGTACGAGTTTTGGGCAATCTCAAATTAAATAACAAGTGTTGGGGAGAGAGGTGTAGACACGAAAATATACACCCCTCATTCTTATTCAATCAATTAATAAAAAACATCGATATTTTATACCCACCATTTAATCACACTACATTATTAAAATCATTTATCCTAAGTCTAATCACATCACATGTAAAATCCTATTTTCCCTATCCTAAATAAGACCTAACCACTTAGATAAGCTTAATCATTTTCTAAACCACCCAAATCAACCTAAATTTATTTCCTAAAATCCATTTAATACTATGTTTAACCTATTTCTAACTCCCTTATCTCGACAAAAAAATCATTATCATTCACACACCTATCAAAATCATCTACAAACCTAAAATAGACAAATTCAAACTTAATCAAAATCAAGCTATATCTAGCCTATTTTATCATCTCCTCTACCCTTACAACACATCCCTAAATATTCTAAAAAATCCACCCCTCGAAATCTAAACCAAAGACCTTGATTTATACAAAATTCCAACCATTTTACCTCCAAAACTCAAATAGACCGGAATCACCAGCAATTTAGGTAATCATCAATGATTACTTAAACCATTTTTATAGCCTCTCTCCAGGATCTTCCACTTGCATTCACAAGTCTTAGCTTTCTTTTAAGTTCACCAGCATCATTTTATACTATATTGTTCAAGCTATTATCCACTAACACTTATCAAACATCTTAGAGTTTTCTAGATCACTCCTCTAGATCAGCATCTCGGATCTTAGCTTTGCAGTATTACCAATTTTTTGTGTCATCTTTCATCAAGGTCAAAACTTTCTCCTCACTTCCACATCAAATTCCAAGTATTCTTATTTGTTCAATCATTCATTTTACATTCCCTTTTAGCTTCTGTAAGTCTAAAATACCAAATTAATAATTAACCACTTTTTTATTTTTCAATATTTACGGAATGTAGTGATTAGCCCAATCACCTAAAATTCCTACTATTTATGATCTTTCTACAACTATTATCAGCACTCACTCAATAATTTTATCTATCAATTTCAATTTTTTTTTCTTCTAACATTATGTCTAGCATGGATTGTTTTAGATGGCAATAGGTGGCCCGAACCACGAGATCACCAACATTCACTCCTTGCCTATAATTTTCATCCTTTCTATTGGGAGTAATATGACTTATTACATGATCTAACTTTGTGTGTTATCCATTGTGCCCCATTGGATGAGTTAGAGAACATTTTGAGTTCACTCAGCAAATCCGTGACATTGTAAAAGGATATTGGGCTGCATATTTTGAGTATCAACGCATCCGAATTGAACTTTTTGGCTTGAGTACGAGGCCCGACAACAGGATCCACATTTTGAGCTCAAGTTTGAGCCATAGTCTTCCTCTTCCTTCTCTCATCTATTTTCTATCTAATTTGTAATAAAATTATCATTTATCATTATATTATCTTGTATCAGTTATCATATATCATATATCTTTCAAATCCACTTGATTGTTTAAAAGTGGATTGACATCCTTGTAAGGAATCCCATTGACTTGGGACTGGCCTTTGCTAGGAAATCCACCATATATCTTACTGATCATATTTTTATTTAGTGTCTATGATTTTCAGTTTCTTAGTGGAGAGGAGCTTATACCAACCTTTCATGGAGCGTAATATCGAACATCGTCATCCATCATCTACGAGTATCACTAAACCCTGTGTCTTCGAGGTTAGTTTATTTATTTTCTTGCTTAGTTAATTCAAGTTGAAGAGGTAGGAATATTTCTAAACATCTTGGCATGCCTGGTGGGAGATATTCCTTAATTCATTGTTTTATTTCATCAAAATACCATTTTTTTTATTTCTGGTTCTCTGCTTAGTAATCATTAGTGATTTAGTCAATAATAGCAATTAGGTGAGTCTCTAGTGATCAATCACCAATCACGATGATGAATACTTTTTCTTACTTTGTAGTTTTTATTCTAGTTATACTATTTTTTGGTCATTTCTCTTTTTTATGATTATATTAGGTTTGTAGATTTCTTTATAGATTTATTCTAAATCTTAAAAAAATCTTTCATTCATCCAGAATATCATATTTTTCTACATCTAGTTTTCTGTTTTGTAATCATCAGTGATTTGGTCAATCGCCAATGATTCTCATAATCATCGATGATTCCTCTAAATCCTTTTGATTAATTTATAGTTATCCTTCTAATCTCTATTTTCTATTGTTTCTTCTTTTTTTAGCTAACATGTTTTGTAGGTTGTTGTTTTTAAGATTTTGCTTGTTGGATTGTTGGATTGCTTGTTGCTTAAAAATTAAAAATTTACTTTTTTAAAAAAGGAAGCATTTATCATGGTGAGTCCTAAAACCTTATTTTTCTTTCAGTATTGCATTATTTTCTTGTTTTTTCTCATCAAAAATAACATTTCATTTTGGGTCTTAAAATGAACCATTGCATCCTTCTTGCTCACATAGTTTTAATTAGGAAAATTAATCGGTTGCATTCACTTTATTTTCCCCCACACACAACCAAATCACTTAAAACATCAAAACACATTTAAAAATTCCCACCTAGGTGATAACTATTGGGATTTCATCACCCAATAGGGAAACTAACTTGGTGTTATGGAGTATAAACACTTGTATGTTGGTATATTAAAAAGCACATGACTCCCTTATCGTTGTGGGACCGTGAAGTGAGGGGGTAGGCCCCAATACCAAGCTCGTATCAGCAATAGTACAAAGTTGAGCCTCATGTACCTTTAAGTATATCAAGGATCCATCCATAAACATACGAAAACCATACCATATTGTCATTTCCTAGGACCCATAAACCATTTTTCACATTTCACTTTTCTTAATTAAATCAAGATAATCTAAAATTTATTTTTCTTTTTTCTTGTTGTTTGTAATCAACCCACTTAGTTATTTTTTTTTAGGTGATTGTGTGTTTTTTTACTATGGTACTTACTAGATAGACAATCCCATAATCAAACTTCAGAAAACATGTCTACACCATTATCTACACCATTACAACAACATATCCCATCATCTATTCCATTATCTACACCATTATCTACAACATTCTCTACACCATTACAACAACAAAACCCATTTTATCAACCAATCACATCCACTCCTCTTATTATGATCAACTGATCCTAGGATGAAATAGAGGAGAAATATAACAAAGAAATGAGACAACATCTCTTAGATTTTACACGTCAATTTTGTAGTCAAATTTTCCATGGATTTGAGCAAGAAGAAACTAAACAACCATATTCTCCCAGCTCTCAATCAAAATCATCTGAACCTCCTTTCTTTGATAGAGGAGACCCTATTTTTAAGAGATGTTAGATTAAAATCATGTTTCCCTTAATGCTTATCTTGTAGCTAGGGGTGTCCAACTCCAACCATTTTTATCTAAACCACACATTCTTGATCCTTCATCTAGTATTACACGTCCTTATTGATTCAAATCAATAACCCATTTTCCAAAAAATATATTCATATTCACCCATAAGTCAATCTAAAACATCAAATGTTGAGTCTTCCATTCCTATCAGTCAACCTAAAACATCCAAGTGTTGTGTCTTATGTTCTTTTTTAGTCTTCATATGATTTCTTCTCAAGACACAACTACCCAACAACTCACATCTTCACCTGATCCTTCCATTGGTTCCACACCTCCCTAAGTAATAATAGTGTTCCTCCTCCACTACCCCTCAACATCTTCAACCATCCAAACACCACCAACAAGTTATTACAGCTTTGAAATTGTATCTCAGCCACCATACTCTCAACCAGTAAGTAATCCCATTCAAAACATCACTATGTATATTCCTACATCTATTCCCTTAATCAATACTAGTTCCATCACCACCACTCATCATGTTTCATTCCAATCCTCTATACCCCTTGTCTCACAACATATTCCATAACCATCACAACCATTAATTTCCATACCACAATCTATTCCTATTTAGAACATCCCACAACAAGCACCATCTTTTGCTACCTCTGCAATATACTTTCAATAACCACCTCCTTATTCACAACCTTTTACCACCACATCTATCCCACATCCTTATCAATATATTCAACCATATTCAATTGTCCCACAACCATTAGTGTCCCAAAATGCCTATAAAATCTCCATCAACAAACATCCACAACAAAATATTCCTCAAAATATCAATACATTCCTCAACAAAACATTCCCTCTCAATAAAACATTTGTATCAACAAAATATTCCACAACAAAATATTCCACAATAAAACATTCCTCAAAAACATTCCTTATTAAAATATCTCAACAAAACATTCCCTACCAACAAAACATTCCTCAGTAGTATCAAACATATCCACAACCTAGCTAGTTCTCATTTCAACCTGGCTCATCTTCACAGCAACCAACACAACTGATCCTCTTCAAGCCCTCATGAACCACATATCCAATCTTGAAGCTACCTCATCAGGACCAAAAATGTCCTCTCTTACGACCAAATTTTCAATGATCCCATTCACCCCAATGTCATATAAAGCATATCCACCCCATTGGGAACTTCCAAAGTTTATCAAATTTTATAGCAAGGAAGATCCCCAACAACACATCCGTGCTTTTCGCCATGCTTTTTATCTAATAGCTCATGACCAAGATCTCATGTTGAGGACTTTCCCCATGTCCCTTTTCGATCTTTACCTGGATTGGTACAATAACATCCCTCAATAATCCCTTTTCTCATTTGCAAAACTCACACAAATTTTCCTAGAACACTTCTCCATAAACATATCCTATAAAATCACTATCAATGAATTATGCCATCAAACAATTTGAGGATGAGTCCATTTCCAACTTTTTTTCCTGTTGGAGGGGTACAATTAATCAACTATCCTTCCCATTTCCACAAACTAAATTGATTGAAATTTTTCTCTTGCTCATGTGCTAAACACATCTCATCAACACTACAAATCCAATATTTCCATACATTTGATGAAGCCTTCACTATGGCCCGTAAGTTAGAATTGTGAGCTCTAGAAGATGGTCACATTAAACTTCATCCTAAGAAACCATGAACTGAATTCCCATCTAAGTCATCTTCCAATCCTGAAAAATCCAAATCATATGTTACTAACATTGTAGTAGTCAAATCCACTCCTAAGGAAAAACCCACTACCGAGTGTTCCCATCAACAATGTAGTTACACACCCATAAGAGAGACTTATAGTGCAGTTTTTGACAAGTTTCTCGCTGCAAACATGATATCTCTCCCACCCATCCGACCTATTGATACATCCGTATCCAAACCCTCTTGGTATCGAGATAATGATTATTGTAAATACCATAGGGTTAAGGGACATGACATTGAAAGGTGTCACACGTTCTGTAACATCCTTCAAGATTTGATTGACAGAGGTGAGCTCCACTTAGACAATCCAAATGCACCCCAAATCAAAATCTTGACATATTCAAACAACCCTTTCCAAATCATGCCCCATCCACTAAATCAACCAAAAAAAAAGTCATCCATGCTCATCATACTATCAACACCATTACTAAAAAATTACCCATTCTTGAGTCCACATCAACACCTATAGAACCAACATCAATATCCATAGAATCAACATCAACCATTCATTGAACCTAAATTTTTCCTTTACCGAGTCCTCATTTGCTAGCAATGTTATTGAAACCATTCTCCCATCCTTGTCACATGTTATTACTGAATCCACTTCCCACCAATCACATCCTCTAGTATAACCACACCTACGTCTATGCCTCAATTTTCAAATATAACTATGATACCTCTTGAAACATTTATGACACAAACACCTCCACCTAAGGAAACCACAAACCATATTTTCCCTCATCTACAAAACCAATTATCTCTACACCAACCAATCTAAAACCTACAAAATCCACAACTCATTTAGATCTCATCAACCACATCATTCAAACTCCTCTTCCTTCATCAACATCTACCTCTACATCCACTCCTAGCTCATCCAAAACCACAAAAGGACCTCATAAACAAGGTGTTGTTCAAGTTTTTAAAATTCCTTGTTATACCTTCCTGAAAAATATCATTTTTGTGGTCCTAGCATTTTCTTCCACCTCCTCCTAGAAAGGTTATTTCCACCCCTAGTAATCACCATGTCATGTCAAAACTAAGGCCTATCTACCAATCCTCCACATTGATCCCTTACCCTTCATCATTGTCACACCATCTAAGTCTCCTCGGTGAAAAACAACCCAACAACCACAATTAAAGTCTTACTTCATCTGAAGGATAAGATACCCAAAACCTCACTACCATCCACATCCGTACCTAGGGGGAATTATGCAACTATTTTAGATGACCTCCTTTAAAATCACTTATAACTTTACCACCTCCCAAACCATCAGACCCATGAGGATGGAAACCCACTTGGTATGACTTCAATGTCTCTTGCGATTATCATAGGACACGAGGTCATTCCATAGAGGATTATAAGGCCTTTCACCTAATCACTCAAAAACTTGGTAACCCGGTCTTCCTTCCTTCTGAACCACACACAACATCATCATATTTCATCTAAATATAAAGATCCCATGTCCAAAATCTCTTCCCATCAGGTTGATGTTGTACACATAACCAATCGCTCACATAATTATGACATAGATCCATCTAATCCTAAGAAAGATAAAACATTTTCATAGCCATACCTCCACCTCCTAAGTTATCTACTTCATCGATAAGCCTAAAGTATCTATCTCCATAGCTCCCAAAGCGTCTAATCAAACAACGTCACCCAAATCTAAGGTTTCAATACTCACCACACCACCCTCATCATCCACCTCAATATAAAAGGTCATTATTAAATAGTTACACCAAGCTCCCATCAAAATGTCACTTTATGAACTGGTGCAAACATCACCTTCCCATAAACAATCCATGATCGAATATATCCATATCTATACTAGTACCGAAAGATGACCCTTCATCTTTCAAAAAATTTTTGGGGGCCCTTAAATCATCCACAACCATATCATTCGAGTCATGAGATTCCCTCGCTTAGGCTAGAAGAACATGATTTACCACTCTTTATCACCTCTCAAATCAATGATGTCCTCATTAGAAGGGTCATGATTGATGGGGGTGTACCATCAACATTATATCATCCATTAATTTTAATCAACTTAAATTATCTCCTTTCGTCATTGGTCAAACTCTAGTTTTACTACATGATCCTTCAACGACACTATCACACCCACATTAGGTATTGTTATCCTACCACTTAAAGTCGTCATTAAGACCTTACATGAACTCTTCTACATTATAGAAGGAGATTTCCAATATAACATGTTGTTAAGATCACCCTGGATACACACTATGTGATTGTGTTCCTTCTACACTCCACCATTATCTTAAATATGAACATGAATCAACATTCACATTCCCTACATAGATCCAAATCCCTTTTCGATTATTATATGACATATCATCTAAATGATGTCCTTGTACCTAAATCCACATCAGAATCATCTAATGAAACATCTACCAACACATCCATCCCTTCCTCCAAACTACTAGATGATTCCTCTCTTAGTGACATTGTACAACATCTTATGCTGGGGAGTACCGCCTTCTCATGCTCAACTTCATCCCTTCACCTAAGACTTATGGTCATCTTGATAAGAAACCCATGTATGAGCCTAACATAGGAGATGTTATCCCTTATGGTCCCTCTTATCTTAAAAAAAACCTTGTTTATGGGGGACACGATCATCCTTCATCTCATTCTATCAATCCACACCATGTCATGCCTTTCACATTAGACTTCAAATCCTAGATAATCTAAATTTCACTTATATGTACCTTCATTGTTGTGCATGGAAAGGTTTTCCTTGGCCATTATGAATAGGGAATACATGACTTGATTTTCCAATGCTCCCTTAAAACTTATGAGAAATATGGCTTAGGTTATGAGAAACCCAGCTCTAACCCATCCAAACCCACTACATTTGTGCATATCACCGAACTAGAACCATTCATCACCCATACCCTTGAAGATCCTATGGACATAGATGACATTGTATCCATCCCACCTAACTTTTTTTTTAGTCAATATTATTTCCTTAGGTCCTTTAACTTATCAATCAACCATGTCACTAAACAACTTCCTCTTATTTGGCTAGAAATGGTTGAAGAATATTTACCCACCATAGATATCCTTTAATGTCATGATGACAAGACATATCCTTTCCCATATGGGAGTTGAGGATCACTTCCTTCAAAAATCCCTATCGTCTAATACACCAACTCTCCTTAACAAATCCACCATGACGTAAACTTAGGAACCCCTCAGGATCCTCACATAGTTAAGGTCGGTCAATCACTTAATTCATAAGAACTAGATGACTTCACCTCATTTTTAACAAAAATATTATCAATCCTTCACCTAGTCATATAGTGATATCCTCGAATTGATCCTAACATTTTCGTACATACGTAGAAATGTCACATAGTTCGATGTTAATCCCGTTAAAAAAAACTTTGTAAGATACATCCTTGCATAGCTCTCTTGGTTAAAGAAGAGTTACAACACCTTTTATCCACTAATTTCATCATACCCATTGATTATCCACAATGGGTCTCTAACATTGTTCCCATAACCAAATCCTTGGGCAAGTTACGCATCTACATAGATTTCAAGAGATCTTAATCTTGCTTGTCCTAAAGATGATTTCCCTCTTCCAAATATAGAACAAACTCATTGACCTAACAGTCAGCCATGAAATTCTCTCCCTTATGGATGGATTTTTTGGTTATAATAAAATTCTTATCACCACCGATGATCAACATAAAACATATTTCATCACTCCTTGGGGAACCTTTTGCTACCATGTCATGCCATTTGGTCTTTAAAATGTAGGAGCTACTTATCAACGCACCATGACCTACATTTTTCATGACCTCATCCACAAAATAGTTGAAGATTATGTTGATGACCTTTTAGGAAATTCCAAACAATGTAAAGATCATCTTACCATTCTTGAATCAATCTTTACTTGTCTCATTAGTATTGCCTTTGTCTCAATCTTGCAAAGTGTGTTTTTGGTGTCCTCCATTGGAAAACTTTTAGGATTCATCATATCTATTTGAGGTATTGAAGTTGACCCAAAGAAAGGTTAAAGCCATCATTGAAATGCCTCCATCATCAATATTAAACAACTACGTATCCTTCAAGGTAAATTGTAGTCCATCTGACGTTTTATATCACAAATTTTAGATTGTTGTCAGCCATTTCACCATCTCCTTCACAAGGATGTAGACTTTTACTGGGATTTTGATTGTTAAAAATCCTCAAAAAAATTAAATATATCTTGTCACCACATGTGTTTAATCCACCTTGAGGAAAGCCATTTTATCTATACATATCTTCTTTAGAACACACTCAAGGATCCATGCTCTCTCACTTTTATAGCCGGGGCCATGAACATGATGTATACTATATTAACCGCACACTCCATGAATATAAAAATCGTTACACTGAAGTTGAAAAAATATGTCGCGCTTTATACTTCGCCACTTATAAATTACGTCATTATCTTCTTAATCACAAAAATTATGTTATCACTAGCTTTAATCCACTTAAAATCATGTATTCTAAACCATATCATAGTGATCGAGATAACTTGATGGCTAATGCTTATGACTGAATTTGACCTTGAATTTATATCAAAAAGTCTATTAAGGGCAAGGCTATTGCAAACCAACTTGCTAACACTCCCCTTCCCGACAATCAACTTCCTCACGAATACTTTCTTGATGAATCCATCAGCAATGTCGACAAATATGAATTTATCCTTGTCAAAATGACTCTCTTCTTTGATGGTTCTAAATGCCAGCAAGGGGGAGGATCCGATGTTGTTATCATACCTTCTTGGGGTATTCCTCTTCCATTATCATTCAAACTTAACTTTGAATGCACTAATAACATGGAATAATATGAATATTTGATCATGGGACTCACAACTACTATTCTCCTAGGTGTTCACATTTTAGAATCTATGGAGACTCATAACTCTTCATTGGTAAAGTTAAAGGAGAATATCAATGTAAAAATGAAATCTTGCAAAAATATAAATCCAACGTTGATTTTATCCTCGACACTTTTGATTACTACACCATCCATAGCATTCCATGATCCTCTAACAAGTTTGCAGACACAATGGCCTCTTTATGATCCCTCATCCCATTAGAAAATGAAGAATCAAAAGAAAACACTAAAGTATCCATGGTTGTTCAATGATTAGATTACCCCTCACATCAAAATGAACTCCCTCCTATCAACGTTATTGATGATAATCCAATTGATTTATGGTATACTCAAATCTACAACTACCTTTCCGAATCTAAAATCCCATCCGACTTATCACGTAGTGCTAAAAATCATTTCTTAAACGCGCCACTTGCTTTATCATCATAGAATGTGTCCTTTATAAACATAGTTTTGATAATATCTTGTTAAGGTGCCTTAAATAACATGAAACAATAAGGGTGAGAGAATAATATGGCAACCACGAGCGATGGAGAAAACTATGGCAACATGGTTTCTGTAGTTCTGGCTGCAGAATGTCTGCGCACTAAGCTTAAAATTGCTGAGGAGAGGCTGATCTGTGGCAGAATCAGACGGTTGTAAGCACGAGTATGAGTGAAGGAGAAACCCTTTGGAGAGTCTTGTCGGTGCGGTTCTGCGATTACGGCCATAGAAAGTCTGCGCGCTAAACCTAAGAATGCTGAGGAGAGGTAGATCTCTGGCCAAAATCGAGACGGTTATAAATGAAAATGTGGAAATGCGTTGGGATCCACACCTATGGCCTGGAATAAGTTGCTTCAAAGCCCTAACATCAAGGTGGGTCTGAAAATTACCGGTCAGTTCACGTGGGAAAAGGACAACGAGGGTGCCACCTGCCTGAGGGTCCCAGATGGATGTGTTGATAGAGCCTTAAGCAAAGTGAATCTCTCCCTCGTTGGTAAGTTTCTTGGCTCTAGACCTAATATTGATTTCATTAGAAAATGGGCTTTGAGAAAGTGGAAACCTAAGGGAGCCCACGAGCATTACCATCATGCCAAAAGGCTTTTTTGGCAAAATTTAATCAAAGAAGAGGATTTGGAATCGGTGCTTCTGGGAGGACCTTGGTGGCTGGGTAATATGGGCCTTTTTTTGAAAAAATGGTATCCTGGATTTGACCCTAATACTGAAAATATAAACACCATCCCAATCTGGTGTAGGTTACCTGGACTACCATTGCATTTTTGGGATGATGAAATTCTACTAAATATTGCAAAATCCTTAGGTGCCCCTATCGGGCTGGATGGGCCCACGAGAAACAGATCCAGACTTGCTTTTGCTCGTTTCTACATTTTCTCTGCAATGGAACAGGAGTTTCCGGAGCACATAATCTTGAAATCTAGATATGGGATATGGACCCAAAAAATTGAGTTTGAAACTTTGAGATGTAAACATTGTCATAGCATAGGACACTCGAAAGTTGTTCCAAGAAGAAGACCCCTACAATTGAAGTTGAACAGCCTGTGGAGGGCTCAGTTCTGAACAAGGATAGTAGGGTTCCTAGCATGGATAACCAGAATGAAGACAAAGCCCCTAGTCAGAAGGAGTTGGAGGTCAATAGAAAGGGGAAAAGAAGCGGTTTTAGAACTCAAATAAGGAAACATCTCAGTGCGGCATCCCAAAGTCTCGGCAGCGGCTTTGCTTGAAGCACCTAACAAAGAGGACTTGGAAAATCTGTGAAGGTATCCATGGTGGTGAGCGAGCAAGAAGGCTCAGTAAAGATTAATATAGTCCCTATTGAGTAATTTCGGAGAGCGGTAAGGAAGTCGAGATAGATAATCATCATGCATCACTAAGGAAACTTGAACAAGGGTGTATGGCTTTTAAAGAACCTTCTGAGAAAAACACTCCTATGGGAGATGGTAATTCATTTCTGATTTACCTCCTTGTTCAGCAACATATATCGCAGTTTCACCTACTTGCTTCAAAGACTTTGAGCAGTTGATACACACATACACGGCGAGATTGAAAGAACGTGAAGAGGGAGAAGTTACACCTATCGAGGATGAGGAGGATCCAGATACGGATTCATAAAGGTCATTTCAAAAAAAAAAAAAAAAGAATGAAAGGATTTGAAATGATCCGAGAATCACTCTACGGTGATAAGAAAAATAAAAAATACAAGCTGGGACACCTCAACATCCGAACAACTAGATCTTACATTAGGCGAATAGTTGACTTTGGAAGAAGTACAAAAAGAGGAAGACCCTTTAAAAAGGCTCTTAGATCTAAGAGAATGGAGAGGGACATTGCAGATGGCGTTCAGCGTCAGTTGAACCATCAGGAAATTCCAACCACCAATCATTCCAAATGAAGATTATTTCTTGGAACATCGAGGCCTAAATGGAAACTCAAGCAGAGAATCATCGAGGAGTTACGGGATTCTAGTAATCCTAGTATTTTGATTCTACAAGAAACTAAGATGAAAGCTAAGACCCTAAAAACTATTAAAAAGAGTTTCTGGGATAACTCTAAAATGGTGGTTGTTGACTCCCAGGGAGCTTACGGAGGGTCGACTACTCTTTGGGATAAAAAGGCATTTTCTTGGTACGGTTCTTAATGCTAGTATTAATCATCTTGCAATCAAATTTGTTGCTATTGAGAATAATGGTGAATGGATCCTTTCTAACATTTATGCCCCTAATACGGTTAGTGGTAGAAAGAAGCTTTGGGCTGACCTTAAAACATTTAGAAACCAGCATTGTTTTACTAACTGGCTTATTATGGGGGATTTCAACTCCCCACTAAACCTAGGTGAAAAGTATGGAGGTACCTCTAGCTTTTCCTTTGGTATGGAGGATTTTGCTGATTTTATTCTTTGAACATAACCTCTTAGATGTGGATCTTCATGGGAATAAATACACTTGGAATAATAGAAGGTTGGGAAAGGAGTTTATCCGGTGAGATTGGATAGGGCACTAATTTTAGCGAGCTAGATTCTCGATCAAGACTTCCACCTCTCTTCCTTGCCCGAGTTGGATCGAGATCACAATCCGATTGCTTTAAATTTTCTCAATTGGACTAAACCCACGAAGCTCATTCAAATTTGAAAAGATGTGGATGGAGCATGAAAATATCTATGACAAGATAAAAGAATGGTGGGGATGGAATGGTGAAGGCACTGCTCAATTTAGATTGGTTCAAAAGCTCAAAAATGTCAAAAAGCAAGTCAAAATATGGAATAAAAGCGTTTTTGGTAATGTTTTTGACAATAAAAAAAAGTTAAAACAAAAACTTCGAGGATCTGGAAATAAAAATGGATACTTATGGGGAGATCGGTGAAGATGAAGTTAATGAAAAGAATATTCTTTCATAGTTGCATACGATCTGCGAGAGAGGAATCTTTATGGAGACTTAAATCTAGAGCTATTTGGCTTAAAGAGGAGACAGGAATACAAAGTTCTTTCATATGACCACTTTGAAGCACGAGAGCTGTAATAGGATCTTGAAGTTTTTAAATACAACGAAAATATCATAAAATATCCCAATAGCATCAAGAAAGAAGCGCTTGATTTTTATAAAAACTTCTTGAGGAGAGGAATATCATTAATTGAATCTATTTCTTTTATGTTGGAGGCCATTCCCCAAAATAAAATTGAGGAACAAAAATTTAGAAGTATCACCAAAGCGGTCACGCTTGAAGAGCTGCAAAAAGTTGTATTTGCTTTAGAGGGTGACAAGGCTCACAGTGGGATGGGTTCTCCATAAAAATTTTCCGAGAAATTTTGGGAAATTTGTTCGGAGGATCTTCTCAGAGTGGTGAATGAATTATATAGAACGGGAAATCTTTTGAAAGAGCTTAATAACACTCACATTGTGCTGGCCCCAAAAAAAATGGATGCTAAAGATTTCAAAGACTTCAGACCTATATCGGCCTTGTGAATGCCATCTATAGAATTTTATCAAAATTATTACTACTAGGCTTCACTCATTATGAATGAACTTATCTCAAGGCAGTAGAGTGGCTTCAACAAAGGCAAGATTATACTGAGACGGAGTGATTATGGTTCACAAGACCATACATTCTATGGAAAATAATAAAAAGGAAAATATGGTCCTCAAGCTTGATATGAATAAAGCTTTTGACAAGGTCTCTTGGGTTTTCCTTGACAAAGTCTTAACAAAATTTGGGTTTCTAGAAAATTTAGAAGAATTATTAAGGCTTGTATCTCTATGGCGATTCTCGGTGGTAGTTAATGGTGAGCTGTGGGTTTTTTCACTATATCGGTAGAGGACTCGAGACAAGGGGACCTTATCTCCCCCTTGCTCTTCATTCTTTTGGTGACAACCTTAGTAGAACAATTTGCAAAGCGATTAATGATGGGATTTTAAATGGCTCTAAGCCCACTTCCATCGATCAAGTTATCTCCCATTAGCAATTTGCAGATGACACTATCCTTCTTCTTCTGGTGTCATTCATTGAAGCCAAGGCTACCAAGGCTTTACTGTGGCTCTACGAATCTACTTTTGGGCAAGAGATCAATTATGATAAAAGCTCCATCTTCTTTTTCAACACTCCTGAGGAAAGGTAGCTTAAAATTGCTAAAATTCTGGGTTGTAAAATAAGTGCACTTCCAGCCACTTACTTGGGCCTTCCTCTCGGCACTAGGAAAGTCTCTTACAAGGTGTGGGATGATTTATTGGAGAGATTCCAAAAACAAATGGCTGGTTGGAAAGGAGCCATTTTATCTAGTGCTGGTAAGTGCCTGCTCATTAAAATTACTCTTCAAAATCTACCCATTTATGTCATGTCGCTCTACAAGATCCCCTCTTCCTTCAGAGATAAGATTGAAAGGATTTAGAAAAAAATTTATGGCAAGGCATGGAAGAGAAGTTCAAATTTCACCTAGTGGCTTGGGATAAGGTTTGCACCCCGAAGTTTATGGGAGGCCTGGGTATAAAATATATTGAGAAAATGAATGAGGCCCTCATTGCTAAAATGGGCTGGAGAATGTTGTCTGAGAAACAACCCTGGATTGATTTAATCAAAGCAAAATATTTAAATCATCAAACTGTGTACTCTTTCCTACAAGATGAGCACCTCCCCTATGGTTCCATTTTTTGGAATAATCTGGTCAAGAGCAGAAATTTCATCAAGTAGGGAAGTAAATGGAAAGTGGGGGATGGTAGGGACATAAACTTCTAGGAGGATAATTGGTTTAATGGCAATCTCATGGATAGATTTGGGACGGTTAAGGACAGTCTTATAAGCAAGTATGGCATTAAAATCAAGGACTATATTGAGGAAATGGTACAGTAAGAATTGGAAAAAACTTACTTGTGGAGAGAAATGATCGATGCAAATTACTTCCTCCTTCAAGATCAATTAGATCTCATTCCATTAAGTCATTTGGATTCAAGGATGAGCTGGTATGGAATAATTCAATGATGGGAATTACTCTATCAAAGCTGGATATAATAATTTTTCCATGTGTAGTCAAAAACAGAGTTCAATTGGAATAAGATTTGGATAATAGAATTAACTCCCAAAATAAAAAAATTCATTTTGGCTATCGGAGGCGGGATTCTTACCACCTGACAACCTAATGAGAAGAGGATTTATAATCCCTAATAGGTGTCATTTTTGTAAGAAAGATACGAGGATATCACCACCTATTCATACATTGTGAGTATGCTGCGGAATATGGAGTTTTTCCCTCTCTAAATTTAAAGCTCTTTGGGTGGTGCCGAAGGATCTTAATCAGCTATGGACTCAATGGAACCCACCCTTTAGGCATTGTGTTGTTAAAAGGATCTGGAAGCTGGTTATCCCTCATTTAATCTGGAGGATATGGAAGGATAGAAATGATATTACCTTCAGAAATAAGAAGAAAAACTATAAACTTAGTATTGGTAAAATTTCTAATGGTATCAAAGAGAATATTGCAGATTTAAACCCCAAGAACAAGAGATATCACGAGAATGAAGAATACATTTTACCCAATTGGTGATTGGGCCATTAATAGTCGGAGCAATCACGGGAATAACATTGATAGATCTTTGATTAAATGGCATCCTCCTAATTTTAATTGGTATAAGTTGAACTTTGATGGGGGCTCTAAGGGGAACCACAGGATTGCGGCGGGGAGGAGTGATTCGGGATCATAAAGGTAATCGATTCATTACTGCGTATCTTTGGGAAAATGGGAATTCAAACTAATCATTTTCTAAAACATTATCTACTCTATGGGGCCTGAGAATTGCCCAGAATCAAAATATTCAGAACCTCATTATTGAAGGGGACTCCTGAATATCATTAATCTCCTTAAACAGTGCTCATCTCAAGTTAGAGCATCGAGGATTTTATCTTAGAGTCCATAACTATTTGTCGAACTTTCAATAACATGAGGATCATGCATACTTACTTTGGGAGGGTAATAAATTGGCGGATGCGGCTGGCTAATTATGGCATTAATGTTAACCACCTTTGTTTGGGATAATAATAGCATCCTAAGCGGCTTCAAAACTGACATTCATGCAGATTTCTATCTGCAAGAAATATCTTGAGCTAAGTTATGATTATTGGGTTTGGATCAGCATCGATAATATTCCCACATGTGTTGACTTAAAAATATATGCAAATCATATCAAATAATCAATATAGTGTGAAATATTTGGGGAATTCAGTGGAGTTACATTTATTTGAAAATCACGCATGCGAGATGCACTGCGTCTGCTAAAAGTTGGATAAAAATCTCTACGAGCTGAAGACAGTGTAGTAATGTGATTGATGACGGGAGCGGGCTACAAAAAGGCCGTTATTCCCACATGCGATTTTCCATGAGGCTCGGATCAGCAGACACGCATGACCGTTCGTGGGAAAAGCAACGGCTCTCATTTTCAACATTGCATGGATTACAACAGTAAAAAGCAGACTAGCTTTAGCGCTCACAAGGATTTGGGAATTTGTTGCAACAGCTTGAGTTAAGCACAGTGAAAATGGGGGGTCCCCCTTGTCAAATTGAGCCTAGTGCAGACCCGGACTGGAAGGATAATATTGAGCTATGGAGCATTCTCAGCAAGTGTGGCATCACCAACTTCATGGAGAAGGTTCAGAGGCATGATCAAAGCATATCAGTGCGTTTTGTGAAGGATTGGAAGGAGTGGACTGTGGAATATGGGGGGCAGAAGATCTTGGTCAATGAAGAACTTATTGCTGAAGCGACCGACCTTGGCTTGGAGGGCTACCGTTTCTTTAACAAAAGGGTCGACAGAGATGTTGAAGAGAGGAGATTTGTGGAGGGATCTGAGAAGCTGATCTACGTTACAGTGGGCTTGCTTGTTAGCTCGATCCCTCCACCTTATGATGAGGTTACTCGCATGATGATACGGTTCATCTCCTTGGAAGGAAGGTTTGTTGTCATGCACTGCTTAAGCACCTTATCTTTCTTAACTACGTCCGTAGGAATCGCATGGTTTATTTCCCCATTACTTGCTGAACTCTCTTGAGCACTCCATTTTGGAGTTTCAAAAGCATATTCCATTCTGGAAGAATACAAGACCAGCATTAACAAAGCTGCCAAAAAGTAGTTGTAGGTGCTTTAGTTGTTCTTGTCTGCATTTTTATGTTGTTTTTGCAGTCTCTCTACTACTTTTTGCGGTGTTTTTGTTGTTTTGTGTTGTTTGGGTAGTTGTTCTTTGGCTACTTTGGGCTTCATTGTCGTATTTGGATCCCGATCCTTTTCTCTCTGGTTTTCATTCCTATTCGGCTCCTAGGCCATCTTTTTGTACTCAAGGGTATAGTCCCTTTCAAAAACTATTTGCCGATAATTAAAAAAAAACATGAAATAATAAAATCAATCAAAGAGGTTCATGATTGTATTTGTGGTGGACATTAAAGTGCAAATTTCATCTCTAAACGTGTACGTAGACACCTATAATTTATCTCGAGAAATTTAAATACTTAAATTGCACTAATTATACCCTTTCCCGCAAATTGACGACATATCGTCAATATCACACATTTTCTCTGCTATCATCGTTAATTAATTACATTACGTTAGTTAATTAACTCTTCTATCCAACAATGATGCCAATTAAGCGACATTCGGTTAATCGGCTCCCTTTCTATCTACGGTAATTAATTATTTCTATCTAGATTAATTAATTATTTATAATTAATTAAGCTCCCTTTCTATTTGCATTAATTAATTTACAAATAGAAAAGTGATTCACAAAACAATCTTGCCAAACATAACGTTAGTTTACTTACTTTATCTTGTTTCTTTCTTTGTTTGTGTACATTGTTTACTTGTATAGTTGTTGCTTTTTCATACATTTATGTAGTTTATTACTTAGACATACTTTGGTAAGTTTTGTCTTGTCTTGCTTATATTAGATTGATTCTTACTTATAAATATGTAGTGTGTTTTTGCATGCTTGTAAATAATTGTACATAGTTGTGTTAATTCATGATTGGTTGGCACTGTGTATTTTGTTAACATTTGATTATGTTTGCTTGTTGCATGTACATTATTTTGTTATCACATCATCATCTCTCCATCAATATCATCACATCTAACATCATATAAATAAAATGCTACATGTACATCATACATGTATGCTATGCTAATCATCACGTATCGTATCATCAAATGGGGGCAAGAGGGATCACAAATATCAAAATCTATCCCCCACACCAATATCATCATGTCATCTCGTCCACTAATCTAGAGCATCACATGTACAATAAAATTGATATCATCTATGGATCTATCATGTCAAAATCAAACACATGTGGTAGAAACATCTCAACTATCATCATGATACATACAAAAGTGTGAAATCAAACCATATAACATCACACTCCAACTCTTCTTCTACACACTCTGTTGAATAATTATTTTTTAATAAATAATTATTTTGTTAATTTGTCCATTATGTTGGGGCATTATTTACCGCCTATTACTTCTTTCTTCTCCCTGGGGTATTTATTTTGCATCTGCAAGATTCTTGCTAATTCTTCTACTTTCTTCTACATATCCAACCCATCCAAAAATTGTTTTAAAAAAATCTAAAAAACAACAACATCAATTCAAAATCCAAAAAAATTCAAAACTTTTTCAAAAAATCCTAAAAATGTAAAATTTGCAAAACTAGGTAAACCAGCTCATAGCAGGTGAAACTCATGTCTTGCGCATGGTATTCTTTCCATATCTTGTTGGAAATTTTTCATCTTCACAAATCAAATTACTCGTAGACCATTAAATTTACAACTATTTACAAAGCTAGCCTACTTGCTTCACCGTCGGTACTCGGGGGAACATATAGTTGTTTGAGTCATTTCGTGCGCACTCGCTTTTTCATTGGACCCAATGTCCTTCATCATCTTCCCTTGCATGTATCCTTTCTCGGGGCATCATTTTTAACCCTCATCATCAATCATGAACATTTGGGGATCTTCAACTTAATAAAAAAACATTTGTACAACCGTCTTGACCATTGTTGGTTGGAATATGTGTGTTTGTACTTGTTTTCCTTGTTAAATAAGCTTGTTTCCTTCTCATATTGCATTACTTTTTATATGTTGCATTGAGTTGGTGTTTTCAGCAATGGAAAATTGTTCGTATTATGGTTTATGTCATTCTACTTTTTTCGTATGCTTATATTTTTAATAAGGACTGATGATGTAGATCTTTGGCAATATGATGAAACTAAAGTTGTTTCAATACATTGGATGAAAGCTTGCTCTTTTCTTTCCATCTTCATTCCTCTTCTACATCATTCTCATATCAACGTTATTCTTCTTATTCACCTAGGGAATTCTGCTCCTACCCATTGTTCTATCCATTTCTCTCACCTTTTTCAATCGGAGATCTCCTTTTATCATCACCCCATCGACACTCGAGGAATCTCTCACTTCTACTAATTTTTCTTCTACTTCTTCAAAATTTTATCTCATCGACACTCGAGGGGGAATCTCTCACTTCTACTAATTTTTCTTCTACTTCTTCAAAATTTTATCTATCTACTATCTTTGAAGTGGTGTCACTTAAGCCACCTCAAAGAGGGGAACATGTATGCACCTATAATTTATCTCGAGCAATTTAAATACTTAAATTGTACTAATTATACTCTTTCCCATAAATTGACAACATATCGTCAATATCACACATTTTCTCTGTTATCATCATTAATTAATTACATTATGTTAGTTAATTAACTCTTCTATCCAACAATGATGCAATTAATGACATTTTGTTAATCAGCTCCCCTTTCTATCTAGATTAATTAATTATTTCTAATTAATTAAGCTCCCCTTTCTATCTAGATTAATTAATTATTTCTAATTAATTAAGCTCTCCTTTCTATCTACATTAATTAATTATTTCTAATTAATTAATACCCCTTTCTATCTAGATTAATTAATTATTCTTAATTAATTAATTATCTCTTCTATTTAATCAATAAATCATCATTTATTTGATTAAAATCCTCTCATAACATAAATCATACTAACTATTCCTCTAAAAAGCTTATATAAGCTTACACACCTATTAATTAATATATTTTATTAATTAATAAAGTCGCTCAAACCCCATGGGTCACTAAAGGACAAACTAAATTCTCCTAAGGTTGACTCAAACCTTTCTAAACCTTCCTTATCCCAACTAACCCAACCTCTCCATTTATGTCACATGAAGGGGGTGTAGAGATTCTTCTATACATTGGGCTATATAAGGATCCCTCCTCCTACCTTTCTATTTACACATACATTCCTAAATGAGCATAAAGCATAAACTATAGCCATTTATCATCTTTAAGCATTCTTCCATTAGAAGAGCTTTCCTTCTCCATTTTTTGTATTCATCCACCCAAGTTTTGAAGTCATATGGAGATATGTCAAATGGTCTTGTAGCCATGATTTGACAAGACTCCATTCTTAGAAACCTTGGGATTTCAAGCACATAACCAACTCTTTGATTGTTAGAGGTCTACCTAGGTTCAATCTCATCTTATTTTTAGCATTCAATAAGAGATAGAAGTTAGTTTATTTAGCATATTAGCTTGAAATGTTCATTTCATGTTTAATGTAGAAATGTTGATAGGTTAGCTTTGTTTAAGCTCTTAGCATGATGATGCATAGGTTTAGTTTAGTATTGTATTGAAGCTACTAGGTGTTAGTTTCAACTTTACTTGCATTACTAACTATTTCATGCATACATATGGCACGTCCTAGTGGGACTACTCCATTGTCCTTTGCACTTAATTTCAAATTTTTGTAGTTTAGTTTCAATTTTGGTTACTAACTCTTTTTGCATATATTGACATAACTTGTTTTTCTTAACTTGTTTTGTTGAGTTTGAATGTGTTGGGTATTCCTTGTAGGTATAAAAGAGGTGAAGTGCTATCAAAATTGGAATTGATGGGAAAATTTCAAGATTTCTCCATGTTTTCATTTTTAGATCTTGGTTTTTCAACATTCTACATGCTAGTTTTGTCAATTTCTTAAAAATATTAAATTATTAAGCATGTAGGTTAGTGTTTGATAGTGTTGAGTCTTCTATTTACATATTAATGTGGTGGGTTTCTGTCAAAATTAAATCTTGGTGAGAAAATTTCAATATTTCATCATGTTTTCATTTTTAGAGCTTACTTTTTCATCATTCTACATGCTAGTTTTGTCAATTTCTTTAAAATCTTAAATTCTTGAGCATGTATGTTAATGTTTGATAGTGTTGAGTATTATATTTGCATATTAGTGTGATGGGTTGTCAAAATTTAATCTTGGTTGGAAAACTTTGACCATTTTGCAGATTAAGGATGTTTTGTTTGACATTTTTTGAGTGCATGTCAAGTGCATACTCGTGAGCATAAGAGCATATGTAACCCATCTTCCGAAGACCATAATGTTTGCTCCCAAACTAGAAATAACTCCATTTTTTCATTGGAAAGGTATTGAAATTAACTATGAAATGAAATCATAAATTTAGGATTTATATTTACAGAAATTATAGGTTTTCCATTTATTTTGAAACAGGTCATTTTCTAACATGTCTAATGTTTTGATGAATGTTGTATTTCCATGATTTACTTGATTTAGACCAAAGCGTATGTATTCTCTTCTCTTGCATCTTTTGGTGATCTTGAAAATCTAAAACAACTTTGATCTCTATCTTTTTAACATTGGGATTAAACTTAGAAATTTGATTATTCATTTTGCTTAAGGAATGAACCTTTTACAAAACATTTTTCAATGGTCCTTTGATTTGAAGTTTTCTATTTCTATATAGTTGGGATAAAGTTTTGTATGTTATTCTCTTGCACCTTATGGTGATCTTGAGAATCAAAAGTAACTTTAGTCTTCATTTTATAACATTTGGAAAATTATAAACTTCATCTTTCACTTTTGGTTTAAGGGAATGAATATTTATTAAGATTTTTGTATGGTTCATTGATTGCAAAGATTTTATTTACTTTTTAGTTAGATTATTTGTTGTGTATGCTCTTCTCTTGCATATTTGTATGATCTTGAGAATCAAAATAAACTCTTAATCCTCTTTTAAATAATGTGATTTTCTTGGAGAACTACTAATGCTTAAGTGCAGGACCTAAAAACGTTTGTCAAAGAAAGAAGTTTGAAACAAAATTAAACTACTAATACAGTTTTCATGCAGGTTTCCAAAAGGTGTTCAAGAAAACCACATCCAAATTAAACAAGATAAAAAAACACACCACAATCAACACAATGTATTTATAAGTTCGGATAAGGGTACGTCCCATCCGCTTAAAACTAGGACATAACCCCTTTGGCATAAGCCTTAAGCTACAACAATGGGGGTGGTCCTAAGAACCCCAAAGTAGTCCACACAAGAGGGAACCTTGTGGACAAAATGGGAAGTGATCTGCATAACCTATTTGACTAGTGTACACATGAGATTTAGCATCACAAGTCATCCGTATCGCGACCCCAGTGAGAGTACACGATGGATGCAATTATTATCCAATGTGCTTGAAGGGGGTAAAGTAAAGCTGAGATACTCCCGAATTATTCTATCTAAATTTTTGGGTAAATCAATCTCGCTCTTAGATGACTAGTGACTCCTAATTGAGTGAACCACCCAGGAAGCTATCTTTGACCAGGAGCCCACTTGGACCACATCAAAGCCAATTTGAGTTAAGAGTTATTGTTCATCACGAAACATGTGAAGCGTTACTTTTTCTTAGTTTTTCACTTTCCTTAAGGCGAGGTGAAACTCTACCAAAGTGAGGCCAACATTTTCAAACCCAATTGATCTACTTCCTTCACTTTCTTTTGACACTTTGTTGATCAAAAGAAGAGTGACTACCTTTACGTTATCAATTGATTGTTTCACCTCTTTTTTTTTTACGCTCATCCATGTTTGCGGCTAGGTTGTTAAATGTCTAAAGTGTGTGGAGACATTTTTATATCATTGGTAGCCTTTTTGATCTTGATACCCAAGTCAAGATCATCATTGTAGTTAGGCTTGGTTCATCACTTTGATTCTCCTTTGAATGGTTATCTTGTTTATATCATGACACTACAATTTTGGTATTTACATCTTGTTTCTTGTAAACTTGGCCTAAATATCTATATTGTAAGGTTATGTTATATACACTTTAACAATTCCTAGGTATACTATCACTTTAGTTTGATTTCAATTATTACCTCGATTCTGAATAGTGTTAAGTGTTACCCCTTGTGTGTGTTATATCAATAACATCTTGATATCAATACCTTACTTTCTCAAAGTTTGGTTAACATATCTTGGTGAAATTGTTGTGTCACGCACAAATCATAACTGACCCCTTTTGGAATATAGGTCTTGATTGAATTTGGGCTTGCTTCTAGTATACTTTTTTTAAAGGTTGTGTTAACTTCTTGTTATTACTTATGCGCCTTTTTCATTTCTTTGAACTTGACATAAATAGGGATATTTTGTTAATCATCATATGACATCGGATACCTTTTCAAAAAAAAAAAAAAATTAGGAAGTACTTAATTTGATTATTTGGATCTCAACATGGCGGTGAAAATCAACACTAATTTAATTTGGAAAATTAATGTGCGGATCTTAAGTACATTATGATGACATCACTTAAAAGATATGGATGATTGATTCACTTAGGTGCGGGATAAAAATATTTGAACATCATTTCTTAGAATAGGAGGAAAGCCATGTCAGTGGGGCAATAATAACAAGTGTAGGGCATAAAATTAAGGCTTGCTGGAAACAAGAAAGGAAAATTCAAATATCAAAATCAAAGCAAGGCTTCAAACCCCTTTATATGGCCAGATCTTTTTACCATTGAGAATAGAAAAGAAAAATGATAGATCAACATGGGGGTCTACCTTGGAATCACCACCCATGTGATTTGCGTGGAAAGTTAGAATACGGAGCTTTGGAATTACCTATGAATTGGGGGCTGGGTCTAATTTAATTGAAAGGATTCAAGGCCGACCAAGACATTAATATCAGATTCACCCGGGGATGGATGAATAGGATTTAAATATAGTAACATGGAGATGGAAATCATGGAAGAACTCATAACGTAATAGGATATAGGCCTTTCACTGGAAGGCACCAAATTCTTCAATAAGAAGTGGACAAGGAGGTGGAGATGAAGAAGAAATTTTTGGAAAAGGGGAGAATATTTAATTTGTGAACAAAGTAACCTTAGTTGAAAAGGTGGCATCGATTCTGAACCTTTTGCTAAGCTTGCCGGGATGGTGGTTAGGTATGTAACTCTTGAAGGAAGATTTTTGACTATACCTCAAAAAAGCATCGATATTTCTAAATCACTTTTGTAGAAATAACATAATCAACTTTCCTCACTATTTGATAAACTCCTTTGGAGAAATCAATCGGGAAGTTGTGAGCCACTCTAGGGCTATCCCTTTGCAGTTGTGGGACTTATCCTCTTGATCCACCGCCACTATTTCATTGCCGTTCGTGCCCAGTGAATCCTACCCCACCTCCCTCCTTCTATACCTCCACCTGCCCACATTCCCAAGGCTTCCACTCCCCCTGCTAAAAAGAAAGAATGAAGTTGTTGTTTCCAGCAAGAAAAGAAAGAGCATCAAAGCTAAAATCCCTGCTTCCCAGCAACGGGTCCTAAGAACCCACAAAGACTTGGAACTTGCTGAAAACCTCCTGCATATTAAACTGGTGGAAGAGCCCAAGGAGGAGGAATTGTTGGACAGGTGGGAATGATTAGAAAAGGAGATACAAGAGCTCAAAGGGGCTATAAAAAATATGGAAAGAGCTAAGGGAAAAGGGATTCTTCAAAGTGATGAGGAAGAGGGGGTTATTGCATGAAGTCTTCAAGATAAGCTACGGTCCACTAGATGGTAGAGGGAATCTTTAAAAGCCGAAATGACTGCATATTTTCTGCCCTCAAAAGCATTTATAATTTCATTGAACAACATGTTCATAGTGTCTCTGATTTAAGTGGGGTTAATGAGGACATTTAGGGCCCTAAAGAGAAAGGGATATTGAAATTGCTTTTGCTGAGATATGCAAGACTCCTCTCGTGCCACCTTTGCCATTGCCTTCTTCATGTCATTGTAGGCTAAAGACCAAGATTGGTCCCAGAGCTATCAAAATGAGTTGGTGTGATGTTGTTTTTTTAGGCTTGAGAAATTCTTGTTATCACGAGTGGTTACGGAGCTATTTTTGGTGGAGCTCTATATGTCACCAATTTCTCTTTTAAATAATTTTTCTTTTTTATCTTTCCTACTTCTTTTTGGATCATTTTACGTTTAGATCCTTTTTTCACTTATATTGTAATATTTGGCTGTTGAGCCCACTTCGGTTGATAGTTTTGCCCTTCTCTGGGTTGTTTCTCTCACCTTTACTATCTGGCTTTTGAGCCCTTTTGTATTCTTGGTATAGTCCCTTCAAAACTATTTTCCCTTAATAAAAAAAAATTGATTATTTGGTTTGAAACTCAACATTGTGTGATTGATTCTTACTTTTCTCATTCATTTAAGAGTAAATTATTGTGTCACATTGGTTATTTGGTATTCATAACATACCTTAAGTTTTTTAATTTCTTGACATTCCTTCTTTCACTTAGGTTTGATAAAAATATTTGAACACATTCACAGATACCTTAGTGAAACTATTACATGTCAGGGCTCCTAAAATAATATTAGAACTCAAAGAGCGAGGCTTTGGAAACAAGATAAATGCAAACTTGGGAAGCCTCCAAAAATAAGGGTCAAACCCTTTTATTGGCCATGATCTTAGGCCTTTATTCTCGCATAGAAAGAAGTAGAAGAAATTATAGATCATATTGGTGACGAGTTGGAATCACCACATGTGAATTTTTGACTTGACCCCACCTTGTTAGATGAATACCTTTTTAGAAACAAGTATCAAGTACCTACACGAGTTGTGGATTTAGGACCGAGAATTCCTATCAAACATGAATCAATCCCACCTATAAATGATTTTTCTTGCTTGAAGAGAGCAACCCCTTATTAACATGGTTGATATCTTAACACATGGACATGCTTCTACTTCTAACGTGGAAAATGATAAAACAACAGGATATAGAAAACCTTTCCTTAAAGTACCACGTAAAGTCAGAATAGAACACCAAAATGTTGAACAACCTCTGCAACATGAAGAAGAAGAGGAACCTTTCAAAGAAGAAGTCACTATTCAGCAACAAATTAGCAACCTTAGTCGACAATTGGCTTTGTTAACATCTCATGTACAAAAAGAAACAAACAAGAATGTACAAAAACAAAACCTAAGGTCAAAATTAGTGAACTTCAACTGGAAAATCACGGAGAAGACAATATGGAACACCATCGCGTATATATCCCTACTTCTCCTACTAAAGAACAATTACTCGCTCAAGAGATGCAGTCTATGAAAGTGACACTTATAAGCCTCCAAGAGAGCACTATGGGGAATAGTAGAAAATATCAATATGAAGAGCTATGTCCCTATCCATTTGACAAAACTATGATGCTTCAACCCTTCCCCAAAAAGTTTGACATGCCGAAATTTGACAAATATAGAGGAAAGGTGACCATGCGAGACCATGTAAAATATTTTTATATGGCATGCCAAGAAGTGGCCTACAGTGAAAATTACCTCATACTGACTCTTTCCAAAGAGTCTAGGGGACAAGCCTTAGAATGGTTTACTCGCTTACCTCGTGGGTCTATTTTTACATGGCCCGAACTGGAAGAAAGATTTGTATGACACTTCTCATACAATATAGAAAGAAACATCACCATGGCGGACTTGTGTGGCACTAAACAACGTCCCAACGAAACATTCGCTAGCTTCCTATAAAGATGGAGAGGGATAGCTAGTCACTTCCCTTGTACATTCCCTAAAAATATTTGTGAGTATCTTTGTGCCCAATCTCAACCCAGACATTGATTTTCATCTATAAATGCATTATGTTCACACCTTCAAAGAGGTTATTGAGAAGGGAATTCAAATAGAGAAATCCCTTGTTGCCAAAGGAACCATTAAACCTCACTCTAAGGATAACCAAAATGCAAAACCTATGGAAAAGCTGAAAATATTCAATAAAAACAAGAACGTGGTGGGAGACAGAATCACAAATTCCAAACACATGTAAACGGTTCAAATTGGTCAACCTTTTAAACTGACTAAAGGACCTATTCAACCCCACCTAAACATAGAATGTTCACTCCTCTCAATGAGCCTTTTCGGTCATATTGAAACAATTGGATGCAACTCACATGGTGACTTATCCCACGACACAAACCTTTGATGACAATGCTCCAAAACCATCATGGTATAAAGAGCATGAATATTGTGAATTACATTGTGTCAAGGGACACAAAAAGACAAATATCTACTACTTCGTCACTACATCCAAGACCTCATCAACAATGGGGAGATAGAAGTGGACAACCTCAGAGAAAACTCATATGCCTAACAAAAAGATGGGAATATACAAAGAACCATTCCCTAAACATGGCAAGTCAAATGAGCCAAATTCGGATCGAGGAGAGTCATCCCAAAGTTACAAAGCGGTGAATTATATATATACCAAGAAAGACAATAATCATTACAATTCACTCATTGGATGTATCCACTCCCTAGTGACCATGTGAACACCATTTGGATCAAGGGGAAGGATTACATTGTGGTAACAAGGCACACCCACCTCATGATTCTTGAACCCTCTCCATCGACCCCGCAAAATGGTAGGTACAACCTTTTAGAACAGCTTGAGAAGACATCTACCAAGATTTCAATCTTGGATCTCCTCAAAATATCAAATGTACATAAGGAAATTTTGTACAAAACTCTTTAGGGTCAGGAGTGCCACTAGAAGTAGATCTTACACATCTTCAGGATGTGGTAGCCAATATTGTACCAACTGAGCACATTTCCTTTAATCATGGGGATATCCCTATTGAAGATCCAACGCATAATCTCCCCTTATATATTGAGGTATTCGTCACCCGCAAAAGATAAAATGGGTGCTTGTGGACAATAGATCAAGGTTGAATATATGCACATTGAAATTAGTTAAGCAATTGGGACATACAGAAGAAGATCTTGAGTCTCACATCATTACCATAACCACTTACGACAACGTGGAAAGAGAGTCGCTAGTACAATCACATTACCCATGGAAGTCGGACCCACTTGTCATCACATGAAGTTTCATGTCTTGGACTTAGAACTCCCATACAATATGCTTCTTGGCTGACCATGGATTCATGCCATGTAATTCATGCCATCAACATTCCATTAATGCATCAAACTGAAACATGGGGGACACACTATCATGATACAAGGAGATCTAGATCCCTTCACTCACTGTAGAGCTCTCAATAGTTTTACGTGTAAGGGTGCCTATACGTGTCCCTCTGTTGATATAGTTGTTCCTCTTCAATCCAAAGCCATGGAGTCCTAAGTAGATTTAGATTCCCTAAGTTCTTGCACCCAAGAGGCTTCTTCATCAACTTCTCCTTTTGATTCATGGGAGATGAAGGTTCTAGAATATGACTACGGGAGTATAATGTACAACAAGATCTTTTGGTTTCAGACCTCTCATTATCACCTAAAACTAGAGGCCGACCAACTATCATTTCAGATGGCCTAGAGATGAGAAAACTATTGGGTCATTTTTACTTGGAGGGTTACTCGTTGAAGAGAAATTTTTGGACCCACCTACGACTGGGTCCTAGAAGATACTCAACCAACTTGCTACCAAATCCCTGAGTATGAGAAGTCTAGCCAAATGATGTATTCCATGGGCTACAAAGGCCTAGGATGGAAAGAATGAGCAAGGACCAAGAGAACCAGTTCCTCTCCCACACTTCAAGATGGAAAGGTATGGCATTGACATTGACCCTATGGATTGCACCCCAATGATCAATATGCCACCATGTTTTGAGCATGAAGATAGCTCTGATTATTTAGATAGTGATACAGATTCCCACTGTAGCCAATACGAGGATCTTACCTCCACAAACATGTTCATGAATATCACTATCCTTACCATAACCCCTACTGAACCTAAAATTGACCTTGTTTACCCTTGCCTTGTCGAATGGGACCAAAAACATCATGTGCCACTAGATCTCTTTGAAAATGATGAAGCCATTGTAGAATTCATGGGCATTCAAGATATAATTCGATTGGAGATCATAATAAGGGTTTCTACATTGACTTAGATACCTACGCGTACTTCGGCGAGGAGGTTGAGCTTCATGGTCAATGAAAATTGAGAAAAAGTGAGGGTAAAATTTTAAACGAAAATCCTTGTCAAAAACAAAAGTCCAAGTCACACGGTGAAAACCTCTTTGAGGTGCTAGTTGAAAAAAGTAAAAAAATAAATGGACAAGAAAAGTGACCATGCCAAGGGTGAAAATCTTATAGAGATGCCCTTGGAAGAAGATATCAACCTTCCTCCTGATCCTACATGTATGGATGATTTGTCAAAAATGCTAGTAGAAGAAACTAT
The DNA here is from genome assembly GCA_018340775.1 of Taxus wallichiana var. yunnanensis. Classification (NCBI taxonomy): domain Eukaryota; kingdom Viridiplantae; phylum Streptophyta; class Pinopsida; order Cupressales; family Taxaceae; genus Taxus; species Taxus wallichiana. The sequence goes on along the minus strand of CM031244.1, from coordinate 579,123,862 downwards.
TAATGAATATTGTGATAGAAGATGATCCAAATATAGTAAAACTAGGAGCTTCACTCTCGTTTGGGAGCAAAAACATTCACCATGCTTTTATAAGGATATGCAGGCTTATTTGTATATGTATTCACATGGTCCTATAAGGATATGCCAGGCTTATATCCAACTTTAGTAGTGCATAACCTAGTAGTGCACGCAAATGCCAAGCCCATCAAACAAAAGCTTAGAAAATTGCATTTGCGGGTGGCCCTCTTAGTTAAAGAAGAGTTAGAAATATTGTTAGCGGCGGGCTTTATTCGACATATTGATTACTCTAAATGGATATCAAACATATTCCCCGTAAAAAAGAAACCCACCGGGATAAGAATCTGTATAGATTTTAGAGACATTAATAAGGCATGTCCAAAGGATGATTTCCCATTGCCCAATATTGATATGATTGTTGATTCAACTTCAGGATATGAAATGTTATCACTTATAGATGGATTTTAGGATACAATCAGATCAAATTGCAGATGAGGATCAACACAAGAAAACCTTCACAACCCCTGGGGGACTTTTTGTTATCAGGTAATGCCCTTTGGCCTTAAAAATGTAGGAGAAAATTATCAAAAGGAAATGACCATGATTTTCCATGATATGATTCATGACATCATGGAAGACTATGTGGATGATATCCTCGGGAAATCCAAGACAAGAGTAGATCACCTTGAGATTTGTGGCATATCTTCTAATTACGGTGGGAATATAAAGTTAAATTAAATCCAAAGAAGTGTGTGTTTGGCATATTGTCAGGAAAGTTTCTTGGATTCATTATATCACAAAGAGGGATTGAGGTAGACCCAGCTAAAGTTACTTCCATTATTGAAATGCCTCCTCCCAAAAACATCAAACAACTATGTAGCTTACAAGGAAAGATACAAGCCATCCGCCGCTTCATTTCCCAACTTGTTGAAAAATGCCATTCGTTTACCCATCTACTTAAAAAGAATGTTGCCTTTATTTGGGGACCAGAGCAAGAACAAGCCTTCACCTTCCTTAAGAAGTACTTAGCCAATCCACCTGTCCTCATGCCTCCAACTCTTGGTGAGTCACTCTTGCTATATATTTCTACTACTCAATTCACTATTGGTGCGTTACTTGCCCAATATGACCTCTACCACAAAGAAAGCGTTGTGTACTATCTCAGTTGTACTCACATTGCTTATGTGTTCAACTACCCTTAGATTGAATAGGCTTGTTTGGCTATAGTTTTTACCTTCCAAAAACTTCACCATTACCTGTTGAACACTAAGACCAAGATCGTTTCCAAAGTTGACCCACTTAGTACCTATTGTCAAAACCCGCCCTTACAGGTAGAATGGATAATTGGATCATTATACTAAGTGAATTTGACATTGAGTATGTACATCCAAAGTCGATAAAAGGACAAGTACTTGTCGATCGGTTAGCAAAAGCACCATTACAGTCAGAGCCTATAAGTCTAGAGTCTATCAAACACTTCATTATTATATATTGAGGAATCTGTCATGTGGCAAGTGCACTTCGATGGATCTTTTACTTTTCATGGTTCGGGGTAGGTGTGGTATTAATTACTCCTTTAGGCGACCCTATACCTCAAGCTTTTCGCCTTGGTTTTCCTTTTACAATTAACATTGCAAAATATGAAGTGCTCATCGCCTTGAGGATGAAACTACTAATCAAATGGGATATCCATCATGTTAAGATCATTAGTGATTCACAATTGATCATCAAGCAAGTTAACAATGAATATAAATTCAAGGATGAGAAACTCATCCCCTACAAAAAATTGGTGGAAACCTTGAAAGAGTATTTTGTGCATATCACATTCAAGTAGATTCCAAGAGCACAAAACAGATCTGTAGACGCTATGGAAACCATAGGTTCTATGCTGTGAATTCCACCAGAGATCAATGATATGCCTTTTTGTTAAGAATCTACACTAGCTTGCGTATGACATGCCAAAATCATGTTTGGCTTGTGAATTTGTTGGTCCCTATTCCCCATGGTATGTGCACATCTACACCTATCTTAAACACAACACCTTCCCTCCTGACATCTCCCATTCAAAACAAATCCTTATCTACTAGATATCCCATTACACCCTTTTAGGTGATACATTCTATTTTCATGCTATGATGGGAATATGTTGTGTTGTCTAGATGTAGCAGATTTAGTCCAAGTGATTAAAGAGGTGTATGAAGGGGTGTGCGGCACCCATACAAATGGAATGGTTCTAGCTAAGAAATTGTTGAGAGTAGGCTATTATTGGCCTACTATGGAAATAGACTACTGCAACTATGTAAGGAAATGTGTACTATGTCAAAAGTATGGAAATTTCATCCATGCGCCATCACAACCGTTGCGTTGCATCAATCACAACCCCATGGCCATTCTCTAAATGGGGACTAGATTTAATAGGAAATCTCACCCCTACCTCATCTAATGGTCATACTCACATCATCACAACTACAAAATATTTTACTAAGTGGGTGGAAGTTTTTCCTTTGACTTATGTTATAAGAGCTCAGATTTCAAATTTTATCATGAATCACCTTATCTACCAGGTATGGCATTCTGCAGCCATAGTTACTGACAATGGAAAATCATTCAAGAACAAGATAGTGAAGGACCTTTGTCATCACTTTCAAATAAAATTGAAGTGGTCTATGCCATATTATCCATAAGGTAATGGGAAAGTTGAAGCCACTAACAAAACATTGGTTCAAATCATGGAAAAGATGGTGAGTAAGACAGGTCACAATTGGCATTTGTAAATTCACCCCACCCTTTGGGCTTATAGGACCTCCATTCACACTCCTACTAGTGTAACACCCTATTCCCTAGTATTTGGAACCAAATCCATTATCCCATTGGAAATTGAGCTTCCTTCCTTGAGAATATCTCTTAGGGATTATCTAGACAAGGATGAGGATTACAGAGTGGCTAGGATGGAAAAATTAGAACTCCTGGATGAAAAGCACATCTGCACCCTTAACCATCTCAAAGTGTATCAGAACAAAGTCTCCAGAAATTACAACAAAAGGATCATACCTCATCAGTTTGAGGTCGGAGATTTGGTCATGAAAGAAAATCATTTCAACACAAGGGTGGAAAGAGAGAAGAAAGGAAAGTTTGAACCACATTGGTTAGGACCTTATGTCATTGTGGCCAAATATGGTATGGGAGCATACAAACTTTCCCATCCCAATGGTGATGAGCTCCATGAACCTATGAATGTCATGTAACTTAAGTGGTTCTATGATTAAACATGGTGTAAAAATCAAAAAAGAAAACCAAAAAAAGAGTTAAAATGATCAAAATACAAAAAAATTAAAATAAGAGAAAAAGAAAAAGAGAAAACATGTCATCCATATGTGAAAACCACGCAATTGTGGCACGTTGGATAGGTCCCTTGGTGAAAACCAGTTTCGGTGCCTTAGGAGGGTTCGTTGTTCACAAGCATCTTGCATCTAGAGGGTACTTTTACTTAGCCTAGGGCTAGTTCCATGTCTACATCTGAGATTCCCTATGAACCTATCCTGTCAAGCCTTGATCCATATTTTTCTCCTCTTGTTAATCTATGAAGGGATGGTCTTTGCATATTCCCCATCTAACGCTAGGGGCACTTCTACGACTTCACCTTCCTGTTTATAACACATGGTGCCTACCCTTGTATATTTTCCATCTAATTTGAGGGCATCCACGTTTCTCGGTTACCTGTGCATAGCTTTGGTAAACCTTAGAAAATCGTAAAAACATTCAAAAATGTTAGAAAATCACAAAAACATTCAAAAATGTTTGAAAAGCACAAAAACAATAGAAATTTGTTTCACAAAATCACAAAAACAATAGAAAATTGTTTCACAAAAACACAAAAATAGTAGAAAATTGCTTCACAAAACAATCTTGCAAAAACATAACGTTAGTTTACTTACTTTATCTTGTTTCTTGCTTTGTTTGTGTACATTGTTTGCTTGTATAGTTGTTTCTTGTTTGTACATTTATGTAGTTTAATGCTTATACATTATTCGGTAAGTTTTCTTTTCTTGCTTAGATTAGATTCATTCTTACTTATACATATGCAGTGTGTTTATGCATGTTTGTAAATAATTGTACATAGTTGTGTTAATTCATGATTGGTTGGCACTGTGTATTTTGTTAACTTTTGATTGTGTTTTCTTGTTGAATGTACATTGTTTTTTTATCATATCATCATCTCTTCATCAATATTATCACATCTAACATCATCTATACATCATTTAAATAAAATGCTACATGTACATCATACATGTATGTTAAGCTAATCATCACGTATCATATCTTCAAATGGGGAAAGAGGGATTACAAATATCAAAATATATCCCCCCATGCTAATATCATCATGTCATCTTGTCCACTAATATAGAGTGTCACATGTACAATACAATTGATATCGTCTACATGGATCTATCATGTCAAAATCAAACACATGTGGTATAAACATCTCAACTATAATCATGATACATACAAAAGTGTGAAATCAAACCATATAACATCACACTCTAACTCTTATTCTACACACTACATCGTGTAGTCATTTTTACTCCCATCACAAAAGGAGGGAACCCCATGCGTGTCAACCTATCACCCAGTAGAAGCTAAGTGCTCACCCGAGGCACGCGTGGGTACCGAGTCTCTCTTTTATGTGAGTTTAGTGGGAAGCATCATTTATGATTAGTGTAAGAGTTTTTATGAGGGAGGTTGAAACATACAAGAACCATAGGGCTTAGAATGGCCTCTAGATCCTTGCAGTCACCTCAGACTGAGTACTTTAACAAAATCTAGAACATGCATTATGATAGAAAGAATTATACAAGCATTCATTCATAGCATGAAAGGAAAGAGAACTTATAAGAGAGAAAATATGCATTAGAACCATTTATTTCATGTATATATTATATCGGTAACCTCATTACATTCATTGATTCATTACAGAGTGTCACAGAGAGCAGACTGTAGTCATGCATATCACTGGACTTGTGTAACTAAGCTATCAAAATAAAAATTACAACTCCATGCCCAAGACATTCTCTCCTAGATGCAATTATCCATTAATAGAGACCTCACAACATCTCTGTAGAGCTCCGCTCACTCTCTAGATCTATATTCCAATTCCCGCTCTCTCTCTAACCTGTTATATCTCAACCTTGTATATCTTTTACTCCACAGGCACTTGTATTTATAATTCTCCTACACTGCCAACTCACCTTCCAACGTCCTCAGATCTGGTGCCAAGTGTCAAATGTGGTCCATGCAAGCATGCTTCTCTAGGCCTGAGCTTTCCACTTTATCTCATGATGATCTTCTAAAATATTCCATCCAAGGCATGCTCCTTCCTAGGCCATCCTATAGCCAAGGTGTCATCTTATCCATATGCAACCGATCACGCTTTTCACGTGTTCTACCCTGGGCACTCAAATTGATTAAGTCATGAGTCTCCTTTCATGCGTCCCACATGCTATGTGCTTCCTTAAACCTTTCTCTCACATGCTTTTTCCTTGGGCAGCTTTTCATAAGCCCGGGACCTTGCGCGCCTATGTGCCTTCATACTTGGTTAAGATTTGGAGAGGTCCAACATCACCCCACAAGTATGCCTATTCTCCATCCTCGAAACATTTACTTAACCAAGATGCATGTTGTCAAGGGAATCAATGAATAGTCTTACACTTTACAAATAAGAATAAGGAATGAAAGAATCGAGGAAAGAATGAAGAATGGGGGCATCAATTCAACAAGCTAGGAAAATATTTCTAAAGGTCTACCTCTAGCTTATTCCATACTTCGACCTCACCTTGTGCCTTCTGGCAGAGGTCACCCACTAGGGTGCTCACTTCATCAAAACTCAGGCCAACTCCTTGGGTGCCCAAAATGTCCACAATCTACTCCATCTCTTTTCCTAGGTCCTTGAGTTTATCCATCCTTCTAGTAATCTAGGGGTATAGTTCCTTTAGCCGGGCCTTAATTGAGCTCCTTAAAGCCTCAATTGCCTCTAATTTCTTCTCTACTTTAGCCAGAACCTTGTCCCTCTCCACTCTGTTCCCCTTGTTCTTTTCTTAGAACTCTTTTAGTTTTGCTTCAAGTGTGGCGACCAAGGAGCTCGCCACCTTATCCTTGTCCATGCATGTATCATATGCGGCCTCCATAGATTGGGCAGTGATCTTAACCTCCGAGTACTTGGCTATACTCGGCAATGAGTGCTACCACCTTCAACCTGTCCTCCTCTTTCAAGCACATGACCACTTCTTTTGTAGATTCAGGGCCAAGGGTCATCTCTCCATGGTGAGGACACGCATAGATCTTCTATACACTCCAGGAGGGATGAGTACTTTTGTGTAAGTGGCACCAAGTCTAGGTGCTTCAAAAGGATGGCACCTTTGATAGACTCCATTTTCTTGTACACTTCCTGCACCTTTATCTTTTCTTCCTTCAACTCACACCTTAACTGTGTGCTGATCAGTTCTTCTTGTTTCAAGCTCTCGGCCTTTTCCACCAGTTCTTCTTCCTTCTTTCCTAACTTCACCTCCAGCACTCTGATCCTATCGTTGTGTGTGAATAATCTAGCCTCAGTCTCGACTGCGACCTTGTTAAGTGCATTGCACACTTTGCTCTTCAAGAGCTCCTGAGAATTCACTAAGGGATTGACCCCCTTAGATTCTAGAAATGTGATGAGCACTCCTTGGTAGACTTCGAAGTCTGGCTCATCAATGTGGGACTCGAATGCCCAAGAGAGCATCTTCTTAGTTCTGGGGTACGTGTCATCCTTCTCAAAAGACCCCATGGCTAGGAGCCTTTCTATGGGTACAGTGCTTTGGAATCACGTGCATAACACCTTCTTTATGTCATCAACATAGCCCATTACTTGCCTCTGTTCTACATCAAGAGTTCTCCTACCCAAGCGCACACCCTTGGGAAGCTTTCTTGTCATAGTGGGCCTCTAGGCTATCATGTTATTTTTCGATGTTCTCCTCCTTCCCTTCCTTCAGCACTATGTCCACACTACGCTCTAACTCTTGGAATACCAGGACTTGAGCATTTTCTATGCTTCTCTTTCTGTCACCTCAGTGATCTATTCCTTTGTAAAACTTATGGCTCCCTACTTTTCCCTAGCAACCTCCTCATCCTCCTTCATGTCTTTAGTGTCTTCCTCATCCTATGCACCCCTTGGCTTTTGTATGAATGTGAACTCTTGCTTATCATCTTCGCTCTCCTCTTACGATTCGTAGACGCTAAACACATGTGGCTCCTATTCTTTCTTTGCCTCTTCTTCCTTTCTGTCATCTCCCTCACTCTCATCTTCTCTATCTCCCAAGTATTTTTCTAAGTATGAGGTCACCTCGAGTGACTTCCTTATCCACCCTCTAATTTTTCTTGAGAGGTGGCTCTTGATTATGGGATTCAGACTTATCTTCTTCCTCAGGTGATTCTTCCTTGGTGATGGGTTGCCTAGGCATCTTTTCCTTCACCGAGACTTCTTTCTCCATATGTAAGTGCTTGGCTTAGCGATCGTGGATGGCATGCTCACTTTATCTAAGTAATTAGCACACTTGGTGCTTTATCCTCTCTTCCCTTCTTCTTGGGCACGGTATTCTTTCTCTCTAAGGGATCCTCGGTATGGAGACTTCATTCTCCATATACGCACCCTTCTAGAATTTTGGCCTTATACGCAAGTACACGCACATCGTGGATCCTCCAGCGATGGGTAGCGTCATCGGCCTTGTCATTTGAATCTCATGTGACACATACTTTTCCATGTACATGTGCTTGCCCATTGGGGTAATTCAGCTTCTTCCTCATCTCCCTATGTTCCTGGTCCTCATCTCCCTATGTTCCCAGTCCCGGACTACCGGCTCCGACCTTAGCTTCTTTGACTCCTTAAATATTTTCACCCCCACTTAGAAGTACTAATAAGTGAATGCGAAGGGAAGCTTACACCAAGGGTTCCATGATTTGTCTATCAGCTTGAATTTACCAGTGCAATAGTGTTGATAAACTGTGAATTCAGCTTCCCCCTCGGTGGTTATTAAGAGTTGTTCAGGGATTCTCCACTCTGCCCCAAACGCATTCCTCAAGCACATGTACCATTTCTCTAGCCTTGCCTTATGGCATCTTTGTCATATGTATCGTAGGCATATTTTTCAAACCTCTTCGTGGGAAAAGGATCCTCAACGGGGTACTCAAATACAAATTTTTCCAGTGCGTCAGGCACCCCAATCTCTGCGAATACAATAGTGAGTAATATGTTGCCGAAGAGGATCATGTCCCCTTCCTTCATTCAAATAACAATTTCCTTCATGATGTACGCAGATAGGTTTTATATGGTTCCCTCTGCAATCTTTGTGCAGGCATGTAGCCAAGGTTTGTTGACCTACATCCACCTCTCCTAGCCATTCAGCTTAGTCACCAAATGCGTGGCCATTTTCATTCTGGGGTCCTTGATGTACGAGATGTCATATCTTGTGACCCCTTCTTGCATGGGCATACTCGGTGATGGTCTCTTGAATAGCCTCCTTGTCGCCAAGGTCATCTTCAAGCTATCTCCCTCACATATGAGGCCTGTAAATTGTGAAATCAGCTGGGGATTCATGTGCATCTTGCGCCCTGCAAAGTGGAAGTAATCTTCATGCACCTTGACATCAACCATTGGTACAGGTGCTCTGGCTTTCCAAAATAAGGCAACTCATAGAGTTGCAACAGCCCTACCTTCTCCATTTTAACCTTAACATCATCATCGTATATAGGCAAACCCTCAAGTGTTCATTTGTTGGTGGGGCATACTAATTCCAACACCATTTCCTTTTCTATTATGTTCGTGCGGTGATTATAGTCACTAACAGTACACTTATTAGGTGGGATTCCCATTCCTTCCCCATCATCACCCCATCTGGGTATTGCATCTCTGCATACCATTCTTCATTTGTGTCTACCACGGGTTCTATTTTTTTAGCATTGGCTTTGCCCTTTCCTTTCTTGGGTGCCATGGTCAAGGTATTTTTATCACTCCTATTCTCTCCTTGTTACTCTATCTTACTTCTTCCAATCCTCCGATCTTAAATCTATGATACAACCCTTCTAAACCCATGCCCTAGTTTGTCGAACCCTAACTGGGATGAAAATCTTCACAAGACAGTGCCTCTTCACTCTTTCCACGCCCGTGTAACCCCTTCTAGTTCACAAACTCAAACTGGCTGCTTCAATCTCATAGATCTTCCTTCACTCGATCGAATCTGAAAGCCCTAGTTTATGGAACTCGCTTATATCTTGAACTCCTCTATTTCGCAAAGTAAAAATGAGAGTGCCCCGACCCTTTACTTATAGTTTTCTCTTTTCGAACATTAAATGCTACCTCACCTACCACCATACTTTGTTCATTTAATGCATATTTTTCAAACAAAGCCCATCTTCAGTGCCTTTACTCACGTGCCCAACCTATGTGAAAACTCCTCCAACCTTCGGCACATAACAAATCCAATAGGACAAAAGACTCTTGTGCATCGTAACCCACGCCGAAGGAACTTCTTCTTACATCCGATCATTTCTCTCACCTACCTCGTGTTGCTTTCAAATGCACTTTATCCTCCGTAATATGTGGGATCTACAAGTAACTTTTGAAAATGGTAAGCCAAATTTACAGAATAATGATCTTCTTTGTATATTCATTAGGATCCTTTACATAATTATAGGACAATATGCATCCTATAAAATAGGATCTTTAACAAAATACTTCTTAACCACTAACTTAATAATACGAGTTGTTTTAACAACTCGTATAACAATATCTATATTATATTATTATTAATGAGTTACTAAACTCATATAATAATATAATGAATTAATAATGTTTACAACAATTAATTCCTAACATTCACCCCCTTGGTGTGAACATTATTAATTCCCAATATTCACCCCCTTAATGTGAACACTATGAAGAACCATATTCGAAGAAGATGAACCACCTCCTGAAAGCACTTCTTAGACTAGGTATAGACTCCATAGATTATCTCTTTACCCTCGTAAAGGCATAGTGTCGAGCCGAATTATGCAAGAATGCTCCCTTCCTCTTTGGGTTCTGTGGGACTTTCCCTTCCTCCATGGGCACCCAAATTCGAATCTCCAAGATCCACAAGCTTCACACTAGCTAGATAACCATCCCTTGAGTCTACCTCGAAATCTTCTCCTACTCCCAAAAGTGAGTATTCTAAAAACATGACTCCTCCAAAAATCTCTGAAAAGGGTTTATTCAGCAAACCATCACACTGCAAACAGGAACACTGAAAATGAACTGAAAAAAGAAACCACACTGCACACATGTCACCAAACCATCTATGCGGCCCCGTCGTTGGTGACTGACGAGAGGTCGCTGATTGACCTCCAACCTCCTATGCCTCCATCCTCTGATTATTTGAACTCAAAACAAGTAGTCTTCAGAATTATAATCAGGTTCATCAGTCACTCATTCATCTTCTGATTCAGAAGATTCTTCTACAACTATATTTACTTCATGTGGCTTCAATTTTCCACTGAGAAGATCTTTGGCTCGAGTCGTGCAAAATTTAGACATATGTCCTTTTTTCTTGCAATAAAAGCATTCTAAGTCCTCCTTTTTAAAGAATTTTTGTATTATTTCTTTTTCACATACATTGTTGTTTTTTCTTCTATATCTTCTTTAGTCCTTTTTCTTAGACAAAATAGTTGATATCATATCTTCCAGTGAGTTGGAAGGCATCGACCAAGAATGAAAGCAACATTCTTTTGTATTCGGGTGGTAAACTATTCGGTAGAATAGATTTTGCATCCTCGTCGTCTTGGAGCTTTTACTTCGCAAGTTGTCTCGAGAAGAGATCGTAAATTGTTGATGTGACTAGACATTATATCTCCATCACTCATTTTGAGCTTGAACATTTGAAGTTTCGGGAAAACTTTGCATTGATCGCTTTTGAACCAAACAATTCGCTCAGATTATCCCGGATGTCCTTGAATTTTTATCTAGATCAACATAATGTAATTGAGAACGAAAGGGCAAGGCCGATAATGGCTTTGGCTTTATCATCCGTATTTACCATTCTACCAATATGGTTAGATCTGAAGGTCTTTGGTTCTTTTCCATCTACTATCCTCTAAAGATTTTTGTTCATCAATTGCATCCGGATCTTGACTTTCCATGTGTGAAAATTGAGACCATTGAATTTTTCTAGTGGAATGTCCATTATACCTTAGAGCGTCGGTTTCAACCGAAAATGCACTCTCAGGGGAGTCGGGTTCAACCGATATTGCTCCCGTTTTACACTATATATTTAAAAAGTAATAAGAACAAATTACTTTTTAAATTTTACATGGATATTTCTATAGTATAAATCAAAACAAAATATTGAAAAATATATAGAAATGACTATCAAGTGAATATCAAATTACATAATACCTTATCTGAGTTTGTAATGAGCTCAAGCCACTCTGATCTAGATATTATTAAATACTACGCCTTTGAAAGATAACCAGTGTGCTAAATCTGTGGAGCATTCTGGCATATGACAGAATAAACTGAACATGAGTTTATATCAGTCGATCTGAAAAATACATAGGGGCAATATTCCTCTGCTCCAAATGTATAAAGAAATAATTGTATCATGATTTCCAACCAAATTTCTTTTCTGCTGCGAGGATATATTTTGATAAAAAATGATATATTCTATGTTATCAAAGCATAAAATAATGTGAATGATAGTTGTGGGCATGCAAAGAAACACCTAGATCTGTCAGAATCATTGGAGGTAGAAACCACGATCCATTATATGCGCAGGCACATGGATATACAAATTGCCTCCTCTGTAAGAGCTGGAAATATTTACAGGTTTCAATATTCAAGTCGTTGTCATTGTCTTTGAAGATTGCTCACAAACAATCCAGCCGATCTAACAGATTTTTTCAATATTCATTGGATTTGTATAGAAATGTACAGCCGAGCTAGCTATACTTGCATGCGGTCAGAGAGAAATGTTTCCATACTTCCACGCAGAAGTCTTTGTTAATGCATAGCTAGGAATCCATGAAGAAGACTGATAGATATAATATGAACCAAATATGGGGAGTCAGTGCTGCGCAGGTATGTCATTACTTTTCCCAACTTGACCTGTTTAGCTTTGTAAGCATACACACCGCCTCAACAGAGATATATATGCAAAGCTGTGTGTAAGCATACGGCGTCATGTGTTGTATCACAAGATGCATGAAGGAAACAAATGGAAAGCTCATAAATTTTATAATGTGATTCAAATATAATCATTTATGCCTCCGAAAACTCAAATGCTAGTATAACGGTAGATGCAAATAATGAAAGATGTCAACTCATGATTAGTGATCGGCAGAAAATGGAAAGCTAGAATTAAATCCAATGCTGAGAAAACACTCTAATAATGCACAACGCTTCCATTGAAACACCTTGTTGTTCAAATCTTCCACAAATATTCCTTCGCTCTGATGCCAATTGAAAATGGTAAGCTAGATTTACAGAATAATGATCTTCTTTGTATATTCATTCTAGATCCTTTACATAATTATAGGACAATATGCATCTTATAAAATAGGATCTTTTAACAAAATCTTTGCTTAACCACTAACTTAATAATACGAGTTATTTTAACAACTCGTATAACATTTCTATATTATATTATTATTAATGAGTTACTAAACTCATATAATAATATAATTAAGTAATAATGTTTATAGCAATTAATTCCTAATGACTTTACCTTGGCACCAACCGTTCTTTTATCTTCTCTTTATATACCTCTTTCAACCAATAAATTTACTCAACAAGGCTTTTCAACACAACTTCCTTGGTATTTACATCACATGCTTCTTCACTTTCCTCCACCCCACACTTAAAGCGATGCATGGTCCTCTGCACATTTACAAATTCTCAAAAATAGCAATAAGGTTACCAGCGCCCAAGGTGCAAAATAAAACAACAACGCAAAAGGAAACACAAGAAAGGGAAAATGCATGAAGGAAACTTCTAAACTATACGGAAAAACTACCTTATTTACAAACATCCGGAAGACTTATTTATATTAGGGCTTGACCTACTCCCATTGAAGTGTCCAAGCAATTTCGTCCCATCCAACGCTTGAATCGGCATGCACCGAATCAAGGATGTACGAGATTGTGTAGGGACCCAACAAATGGACTTTCAACTTCCCAGGATGATGCAGAAACTTAGAATCATATAATAACACCATCTTCCCAACCTCAAACTTATTTTTTCTAATATGGCAATAATGCCAAGCCTTTTTCTTTACTTTCTCTGTTGTTTGGCTCCATTAGGTGAGTGATCGTCTCTCATCTAGTTTCATTAACTCATCGATCCTCTCTTCCAAAGCACTTGTTCATGGCTAACCCTCCGTGCACGCTATTCGCATGAGAGAAGGCAAAATAAATTCAACCGAAAAATAGCTTCCATGCTAAACACCAATCGAAATGGTGTGGCTTTATTTAGCCTTTTATACGTTGTCCTATAAGCCCATATCTGCCGATACTTTTTCATCCCAATCTTGTCTTTCGACATCACAAATTTTGGTCAAGGTATGACTCAAGTATCTTATTGAATACTTTCACGGTTCCATTTTCTTGTGGGTGATAGGGCATAGTCTTGTGATGAGCCACCATGAATTTAGATAACAAGATCCTCATGGTCTCATTCAAGAAATGTGTACACCTATCACTGGTCATACTCAAAGGGCATCCATACCTCATGATAATGTTTTCCCATAAGAACCTCGTTGTCATTCTTGTAGTGTAATCTTTAGTCGGGATGCCTCTTCCCACCTTGTCAGGTAATATATGCAAGTGATGACATAACGTGACCCAGTCCTACGTGATGCTAGTGTAATAGGTCCCACAAAGTCTATCGCCCACTTTTCAAAAGGCTTCATGCTAGGAATAGGGTGCAAAGGCATCTCATCTCTCATTCTTGGTTTGCCAATGCGCTGAAAATGGTCACAGGATTTACAATAGTCTCTATAATATTTGTACAAGGTTTCCCACCACAAACCTACCATTAATATCTTATGCATGGTGGAATCACCTACATAATGCCCACCCGCACTTCCTTCGTGTGCTTCCTCCATGATGGCCAGCACTCATGCTCTAAGACACATCTGCGTAAAACTTCATCATGTCTGAACTTGTATAAGTCTCCACTGATTAACATGTAGGGCGCGACACATATGGCCAACTGTTTCTTTTCCAATGTATTCATTCCATCCGGTGCCACACCTTCCTTTAAAAATAGTGCAATCTCTTGCAAATCTAAGGGCACGTGCTACAATCTAAACATTTTTGTCACGGCATTGCTTCCTCGATACTCTGCACATCCTCCCTTGAGTCAATTCTTGATATATGATCAGTCCCGGTTGTTTTTCCGAGCTTTACTACTGATGGTGAATTCAAACTCTTGAAACAACAACACCCATTGACATATGTGTCCTTGTAAAATAGGCTTGTTCACTAAATACTTCAATGTCATATTGTCGGTGTAAAACACAAAGGGTGTTGCCAACAGAATCTTGTCTAAACTTGAAGAGCATTTAGATCATCGAAAATGCCTCGCACTTGGTTATTGTATAATTTTTCTCTGCTTTGGTGTCGACTTCCTACTTACAAAATAGAGAGGATGATCAACAATCACTTCACTGGTTGTGTGAGCACTACTCCAATGGTGGTTCTTAAGGCATCTACATGGACATGGAAGGGCTTGTCCCAAGAGGGAAAACATAAAATAGGCACAGTGATAAGCCTATATTTTAATGTATCAAACACCCTCTGTTATACCTCTCCCCAATGGAAGGCACTTTTGTCTAAGCGGCTCCTCTAAGGCGCAACGATCTTGGCATATCCCTTAATGAAATTTCTGTAATAGGCTACATGCCCAAGGAATCCGCACTTGCTGCGCTCTAGCTAGTAGGATCCCTTAACCCCCACAATAAGCTGCTGACCTTAGCAGGATCTAACAGCAAGCCCTCCTTACATATGATATGCCCCAATAAAGTCCCAAAGGGTGTAGCAAACACACATTTCTTAATGTTGAGGGATATCCTCAACTACCTACACCTCTCAAACATTAACCTCAAATTGTCACAATGGTCTTTAACTAGACCATATTGTCGAGTCATCCAAATAGACCTGAAGAAACTTATGGATGAAGTCCTGGAATGCTTGCACCACTATGCGTAAAAATATAGCTAGCTCATTCTTCAACCCAAAGGGCATGACCGTGTATGCAAAACTTCCCCACTTAGTGGTGAAATTCATCTTCTCTTGGTTTTCATTTACAATCTGTACTTGGTGGTACCCTGAAAATCCATCTGTAAAGGAATAGATTTCGCACCCAGCAACTCCTTCCAAAATTTCTTCATTGAAGGGGGTTGGAAATGGATCAATAACACAAACTGTGTTCAATTCCCTATAATCCACACAAATTCTAATCCACCCATCCTTCTTGATGTTTATTACCATCGAACTTATCCACTCCGATTCTTCCACTACCTCAATGATCCCAGAAGCTATCATTTTTTCTATCTCCTCCTTGACCTTCACGCACAATTTGGGATTCATCCGGTAGGGCCTTGTCCTAACTAGGCGTGTACCTTCCTTCAGTTTTATCTTCATCTCCCCCAAGGAATGGTGAATGCCTTTGAGCTCATGGTACCCGCGTGGGAATAAATCCTCAAATTCGTGCGGCGCAGATCTATGATATTTAATACTTCCTTCTCTATCCAGTAATCCCCGATAATAGCTTCCCTAGGTTATTTTCTGGTGATGTTAGCTTTCTTCATCTTTAAAGGGTCATAGTAGGCACGCACGTGAGCATCTGCATTGTCCACTACCTCATGCATTCCTAAAGAATGGCTAACATCTAAGTTTTTGATTCCTCTCCATCGATCACATATACCAACTTCCCTTCTCTTTTTCCAAACACGCGCACTCAATCTGTAACTCTTACGCTTCCTCTTCTTCTTCAAAACACACCTCCAATCCTAGTTCACCTATTAATTCCAACAGCCTATCTTTTATCATGGCACTATCCCCCATGGTAAGGCACTTGATACCCTACTGATGCCTTATCAAATGATGGCTTAGTACTCGATATTCAAATGTTTGAATAAGGTAAATTGCATGACTCTTGCTAATTCCTTATATGGCGGTGTGTCTCCAAATGAATGTACCAAATGTGTGTGCAACCCTGTAGTGTAGAATATACCTTATGCACCCAGAGGGATGGTGGAAAATCTTCGCACCTCCTCTCCAGACCTATTCACACTCCTAGATATGGAAAGAGGCAGGGTCCTTCCCATGGTACTCCTTGATGATGGTGGGTACATTACTCCTAGAAAATCTGACAGAGAGAGAAATTCTTACCTCACACCATTCTAAAAGGCTCTCTGATGTGTGGCCCACCACCAATCTTCTTTGTCAAGCAAGACATAACTTAACATCTCCCTCCATTCCTTCTCATCCTTCCACTAAGCTTCTACCTCCTACAAAAATATCTCAAGGAAGGATCCTCCTGAATACTTGGACAGTTCTTTTCCTCTAAGGCCTTTGAACCATGTGCACCTTAGTCACCTTGGTCATGACCCTCTCAACTGCCGTCCCATTAATTCTTAAGTTCCATGCACCCAATTTTCACATGCGGACTAGTGGTATCACTCCGGTGAGCATCTTCAAAATGGATAACCCTATTAGTAGGGTGTATCATCTCAAGGTCTACGATTGAGCACACATTAATCTTGTCTAGAAATTCCTCTCCCAACGGTTCAATATATGGTGTCAACTTCCCATCAGGCAAGGGTATAATGACTGTTCCTCCTTGTTCTCGAAGTTGATGTACCCTTTGTTGAACCAAAGGTCTACATTGTTCTTGTAACACGAAGGATGCCCAAGTAGTGTTAGGAAATTTTACGCCTCGGTGAGCACCAAGACTTGAAGTCCCTAATAAACTTGGCTCCTGGATAGTAATAGCTGCATCCTTCAAGACACTTATGGGTGTTGCTTTAGTCTTATTTTCCATATACAACACATTCAAAGATGGGTGTAATGTAGATCTTCCCATCGATGCCATGCATCCAAACTCGAGAACATTAACCTCCATGCCTATGTCAATGAGGATATTGCTGAGGAGCCATCCATCTAAAACTACATTCAATGTGATCTCCTTGTCATAGTCAATGCTGTGAGGGGGAAGGTTAGCGTGCATGACCTATCTCTCATGCTCTTCTCTGGCGTATGGTACCTTATCTCTTAACCGGGATCCTAACAAGGGAATGATATTCTCCGCCTTAACATTTTACACACCTTCTTGACCTCATCCAGGTCATCTTTTTGCACCTCAACTCTCCTTCGTTGTTCCTCCCTCGTAGATTGCTCCTTTAGACATTGGATCTCCTCTTGTAAGCTTTGAATAACATCCATGGTGTCCTGATATATCTCCTTTTGATGCACGAGTGCTGGATATTTTCCATTAACAAACTTCTCCCTCATAACCAGGGTCTTCTATCTTGGCACCTCTCTCATACGTGTGGCTTTTGCCCTTGTTGTTACCAAGACAAGTTCCAAACCTTCATCCCATGTTACCTGAGGCATCGACTGTATGTCTTCCTTCTTGATGCTGACCATTATAGAGCCTTTTTCCTTAGGTGCTCCTGATTCATATGCTCAAAAAATTCTGCAGGCACTCCTCATACTTATGCTTCGTTCCACACCATGAGCACTGCTGCGCATAGGTCTAGGCACTCACGCTTTTAATTTTATGTAGATCCACGGATGAAACGAGGTTCTGCGTGGGAACTCACTCCTTCCTCCTCCACGGTTACCTCGGCCATGGAATCCTCCTTGAAAATCTCTTCCACGCATGCCTCCTTCTATGTGGTCCTCATAACAACATCATCCTTGAAAATTATACTTAACAACATCCTATTCCTATTCTAATTCCTCGGTCGATATGTACCATTTTCACTGTTACAATCGCTATTTCGTAGGGCCCCATCCATTTGTGAAGAAATTTTCTCTTCCTTCTTTTTTGTATCTAGAATCTAATACTAGAACCAAGTGATTCAAATGAAATGGAGACCAATCGATATTTTGATCAAAGTATTCCTTCTACTTCATTTTCTTCTTATAGCTTGTATCCTTCACTATTTCCCTTATTTCCTCTAGTGAATGAAGATGCACCAACCTTTTTTACTAAATCATTTTCATCCATCCTTTCATTTTCATAACTCTCATAGTGGGAATATCAAACTCAATAGGAAGAAGCTGGATCAATGTCATAAGCCAATTTGAAATGGGGAGTATCATGTTGTTGACTTTGATGTTGCCCTATATGCGCACAATCTTTGCATGAATCCTTTTATCCCACTTATATACCTACAAGGCTGCATCTTTTGCTAGAATTTGACATAACACAAAATTTGTTCGTTCCTTTTGCCCATTTTTTGCGCTTGGCTTGTATGATGTTGCCTTCACTGTGCTTAATAGAAAAATTGTTGACTAGGGCTTCTACCACCTCATTAATGAAGTGGCTTCCTTGATCTGTTACAATTTCTAATGGGAAACCAAATCTAGTGACAATGCGTTCATATATGAACCTTGCCACTTCATCCATAGAAGTTGTTTTCAATGGCCTAGCTTCAACCCACTTGGTTAAATAATCTGTGGCAACTACAATATACTTATTTTGGCGTGGGGTAGTTGGAAGTGAACCTACTGATGCTTATTCCCCACTTTTAAAAGGGACCAAGTGGAAGAATAGGGCATAATGGAGCTGATGAAGTCTTACGGTTACCATGTGTTTGAAAAATATCACATGTCTTACAATAATTATAAAAATCTCTAAAAAGAGTGGGCGGTGATTCCCTACATCCAATATCCTTCTTGTTGTAAGTTGTCAGAGAAGTGTCCTCCACATGTACCATTGTAGAATTCTTCTATCGGCTCCTTCCCTTGATCACGTCCATTTGCTCTCTTATCTTGTCCATCGGTCCTATTCAAAATAATACTCCATACGAGAATAGAATATGGACAACTAGCTTAACTAATCTTCCTCTTAGTCTTTGCATTGGCACCATCGGGAAACTTGAATTCATTCAAATAATTCTAAATATCTATGTATTCACTAGGGATTGTGTCGAGGATAACAATGTTGCATCGGGAAATCATCATCATCACAAAATGAACCTAAACCATCATAGGCTCGAGAGAGTGCATCTGCATTGACATGCTTCTTTCCTAGCCTATCTATAATATCAAATTCAAATTCTTGTAGCAAAATTATCCATCTTGCTATCCTCCATGATGGATTAGGCTTATTTACAATATATTTTAGAGCATGATGATCTATTACAACTATAAATTTCTTCCCTAGCAAGTAATTTCTAAACTTCTTTATAGCAAAAATGATAGCTAGAGCCTCTTTTTAGTTATAGTATAATTTACCTCAGCACTGCTCATTTGTCTGCTCCCAAAGTAAACTAGATGATCATTCCCATTTTCATCCTTTTGGCTCAGATTACTTCCTAGTGCTACATCTAAGGCATCAATATACACAATGAATGGCTTGCTCCAATCTAGATTCTTTAAAACATGAGAAGACACTAGGGCTTCCTTCAGTTGTTCAAAATTTTCATGCACCTTATTTCCTGGTTCATAAGTAACATCCTTATTCAAGAACTGGGTTAGTGGCTATGTAATCTTTGAGAAATTCTTGATGAACCTTCTATAGTAACCCACATAGCCTAAAAATGATCTCAACTTACTTATATTCATAGGAAATGGTAACTCTTTGATTTTGAAACTTTGTCGGGATCGGTACCAATATCATCTCTAGATCTGACATGCCCTAACAAAACACCTTTAGAACATCCAAATACACACTTTGTAGGGTTTATTGAGGCTTGTGCTTCATCTAACCTTTGAAATGATGTCTCCATCAGTGCGGGTGGTCCATATTGCTCCCATAGATGCAAAAATCATCGAAATACTCGATGAAGTTCCCGATGTAGGGTTCAAACATCCTATTCATCAAGCCTTTGGAGCGTTGCGGAGCATTACACAACCAAAAGGCATAACTCTATAAGAAAACATTCCCCAAGGAGTGGTGAATGTGGTCTTGGTGATCTTTCTCCGCTATACAAACTTGGTTGTATCCACTATATCCGTTAGCAAAACTATAGCACTCTGCCAGCTACTACTTCGTCAAGATCTAATCGAGAATGGAAGAGGATAATGATCTTTCTTTGTTACCATATTGAGCTTCCTATAATCAACATAAATGTGTAGCTTCCCATTCTTTTTATTGAGATCACAATAGGAGAAACCCATTACGAATTCTCCACAGCAAATATGAATCTTGCATCAAGCAACTTATCTATTTTTTCTTTTAGAGTCTTGGAAAAATTAGGATTCATTCTATATGGCATTTGCTTTATGGGCTGAGCACCATCTACCAGCTCAATAGAATGTTCTACCCAACTTACTTGACGGAGTTCCTTGTAATCAAAAGTGAATATGTGTATGTACCTTTGAAAAGAGTGGAGGTAGGATTCTTTCTCACTCTCCATCACAACATCACCAATCTTTATTTGTTGGAGACGATCATCAATTTATTATTCAGATAATTTTATGGGGTCATGAGTCGGTGTGACTGGAAGGATATCCATGACTGAAATATCAACCTCACTTTCTTCATCTTCGGTGTCCACTTCACTAGTACTAGAGTAATCAGGAGGATTTCAAATCATCGGTTTCATCACTTGAATCCACGAGTTCTACCTTATGATGCCGAGGGATCATATTTATCTTCACCCTCTCTCTATCATGTCCAAGTGTCATGAAGCCTTCATTCTAGTAGTTTCTTGCATGAACACTCCTTCGCCATGGTCTTCCCAACAACATTGGGTATGTGATACCATTTTCATCACACGAAAGTCTACCACACATCTGACACCCATGAGATATTGCCACATTTGAAACAACACCTTACGGTTTAGTTTTCCTTTATTTAATGACCTTAACATAAGTGTTGAGGGCGATCAATTTTAAACCCAAAATATTCATTCTGAGACTCGGTCATTACATTAAGCTGTAGGACCTCCATCAACTAAGACATCATGAATTGAAATACCATTACATAATACCTCATCTTGTGGAGCGTAGGGATCGCCTCTGCCTCTAAAATAGGTACCTCAACCTCCTTACTTCGTCAAGTATTAAGTCCACTTCACATTTCCCGCCTCTTCTCGAGAAGACATAGCGAGAGTTGACCATATGTAATATTTGCAGGCCTTTTGGACAGATCTTCTAAGATGGAGTATGGTCCTTTTCCTGTAAAATCGAGAAAATCATGCACACCCAACTTTCTTCTCCTATGTTTTTTACTAGTTTATTCTTTCATCTTCTTAGGGTCATTTCCATCTTGGTTATCTTTTTCTTTCTTTCTTTTTGTTCAAACACATATACTTCATTATTTATGCTCTTATCTACTACATCAAAAGAATTCACATGTACTTTTCCTTTATCATTATCTCTTGTACCGGATGTAGAAGCTTTATCTGGAAAATTATACTTATAATGACCCTTTTATAACAAGCATAACATACTGACTTTAGAAATATTTCTTTTTGGACCTCTATCTCCTCCCACGAGAACTAAATTCCTTTCCTTGAAGAAGATTAATAGTTAAGCGACCCATCTTCTTGAGTAGATCTTCATACTCGGTAGATGTACTAGGAGAAAGATTTGTGCTCACGAGAGTGGTTGTGGATTCTAGACCAAAGGTGCTTTGGTGTAGGCTCTACTTTAGCAACAATTTTTTGGGCTCCTCTTCCATGCTTTCTTCTTGCCTTCTTGCGATCTCCTTTGCTTGTTGATGGTAGCTAGGCGGTCATACTTCACTCATTTTTTCGATCTGCGGCTTCATCCCAAGAATGAAGTGCTTACGAGAGGAGATTATCCACGCCATTCATAAACCCATTTGTTAATCCTTCCTTCGGATCTAGGCATTGAGCTTCCTCCTTAGCTCAGAACACGAGCATGATAATCTCTTATCTTCTCCTTCTCTCCTTGGTCTAGCTTTGTGATCTCGATCATCATGAGATCTGCATATTTACATTGTTCACCAAATTCTTGAAAACTTTCGGTTAATAAATCCCATGAATTTTTACATTATCACCTAATGTTTGAACCACTAAGGGTTGAACCATCGAAGAGGTAGGAAAAATTCATTCCATTGTTCCCTTCTTATAAGGTCATTACAAATGCAAGATCATTTAAAATCTCGAATGAAAGAGGAATCATCTTCATTAGATTGGGCTGAAAAAAGCAGGAAACTTCCCCATTTTCAAAAATAACCACGGTGAAATACCAACCCACAAATCTGATCAACAAGACTTATGCCTGCACAAATAATTAGAATCACTATAATAGAAAGTGACTTTACACCTTTCCATGAGTAAAATAGGAATGACCACGGTAAACTATGGTAGCACTTGACTTACTTTGTGGTAAAAGCTGACTTTCTTGTGGTAAACACTATTCTGGTAAAAATGAGATTCTTGGGGTAAACACTATTCACGGTAAAAATGAAGTTCTTTTTGTGGTAAATACTATTCACGGTAAAAGTAAAGTTACTTATGGTAAATACTATGCATGGTAAAAGTGACTTTACTATGGTAACTACTCGGCACAATAAAAACAAGGTTACCCTCCAAATGTTTTCGACTAAGTGGGAATATCTCTCGAAAAATCCACCAACGAGGAATGGTCTAGCAATGACGAAACCAAAATGTCATCACCGATCTGTACTATGATAATTCTTTCTGGGAACTCCTCGTGCTATTATGATTTACTAATGCACAACCTTTAGTTTGGTGGATGTAATCTGGAAACACGACAACAAACATAACACTAGAATACCATAGACTATGATAAGGAGGAATGATGATAAATCTAGAATATAAGTGTAAATTATAATATCAACATGAAATTATTCAATCTCACCCATGAGGTACTTCAATGTTATTAATGACTTCACTTGCCTTCCAACAATAACTATGGGAGAAACTTCACAATTACACCTCTTAATGGATTCTTTAACACACCTTCAAAATGATGGCTTCCTTTACACACTTATTCATCTGATATTTTTTTCACTACTTCCTTATATGCTAAATGAGGGAGTGGCCTCTTTATTTATAGGAATTGGGCTTATCCACCCTATCTCTAAAATAGGATAGGAAATCTCTTCGGCCAGAATCATATTCCATGCCTAAACTCTTACCTTTACATGTAGGCTTATCTTAAGATAAGATAAACCTTATCATCTCACATGGGTTCCACATTTTTAGACTTTTCCACAAATAAAATATACAAAATCTTTATGACATCACTCTTTGTCCTTATTACAAATATAATATTTCTAATTCCTAATCATGTAGACCCTACTTCTCTACTTACCCAAACTTTGACATTTTAACATTCCGGACCACTTACGACAAATATTTACTTTTACAACATTCCTATTGTACTTTGATTGTTACCGTACTCTACTTTATTGGCGGCACCATGCGATGGTGTTGTTATCTTCTATTAGATGACTGCTAATTATACTTAACAACATCCTATTCCTAATACATACATTAATAAAATAGAAATTATGGAGGAAAATTTTAATGTCGCAGTCCCCATGACAAATTTCATAATCCACTATTACAGTAGCGTACCATCCTACGGGGTTGATTATCCTTAACGTGTCCTCTATTTCACAATATGTGCACTAAAAACCGCTGCGAGTCTCATGGGCTATGTTCGCGAGATAATTTTTCCAATTGCTTTGCCATAGAACTAATCGAGCCTCTAAGAACGGGTTAATGCCGGTATCATACTAGCAAGATAGATTCGGCACGTTGGGTAGCTTCGATGCTTCGCACAGTTACGTAAAAGTGTTATGAGATAAGGCCCTTTTAAAAGGGGTGATCAATCCTCCAAAAAACCCTTTGTGCATGCTAAGAAGGATGAATATCATATGATAATTTAGACAAGATATTTTTAAAATGTGCATGATACTCCCGAACACTCTCTGCCATTCCTTGTGAATCTCCTTCAAAGTGCTAATGCTCTTACTCGAACTCAAGAATGTGGAAGTCTACCAAGAATGCATTCTTTAAGGAAATATAGTCCACCACTATTTAATGAGGGTCATACTTCCTATACCAGTTTGTGTGTGTGCCCTTGTAACATGGTTGTAAAGCCCGACTAGCCTTCCATTCTAGGTTTTTGATACCCTTCGCACGCCATAGCAGTTCACACTTGTGAACATGTTCCGTAGCATCCTCAATGCCCCTATAATATGGTAAATGCAAAGACATCTCAAAGAATACTTGAGGTGGTGGTTGGGGTCCCTGTCCTCCTGAGCCAGAGCCTTGGTTCCCTCTGGTGCTTCCTCCGCCACCTAATCCACTAGGTCCACGGGTCTTGTGCCTCGGAACCATCAAATCAGCGAGAACCACTTTGGGTCCAATAAGGCTGTAGGAGCTATGCAAGCACCCCCACGGTCCCCACCAGAACTATGTGTCGATGGTCTATGATGGTGCTCCTTATTACCTCTACTATGTCCCGCCCCACTCCCTAATGTGAGACCAAAAGCTTGTACACTTTCACCTTGTCCAAAGACTCCTCCAAATATTGAAATATGTGCAGCCATAGAAGAAGGGGCTGTAAAATTGTATCTCCTAGGCATGGATCTATCTCTTCCATTGATATCAGTGGGTCAATAACACTTCTTCCTAGTTCGGGAAAACCAAGCACCGGGGCTCGATCTTTGGGTGGGTTCAAATAGAGCCAACGACTCTCCTTTCTCCATGTGATGAACTCTCACGTGAAGCGAAAGGGGTCTCCCTTATGTTTTTTCCAAGATGGGGTAGTATAGATTGCTCAGGTTCCACGTCCTCCGTGTGAACCTCAACTCCTTCCCACAACGTTTGTCTCTATAGATCCATCACACTAGCAACTTCGTGTCATCTAGCAATCTCCCTTTCACGTACTTCACTATACTTGAGCCGTCTCTCTTCCCTCTCCTTCTCTGTCATGATATCTTCCATCTTCCTCCACCCAAGCTCCCTTACAGAGCACATAGAAATGTTCCTCTAGGTTCTCGCAAAAATTCAAACTCAACACCCTCAGAGACAAGAATACGTGGAAATGGCATACTCGAGGTGTAACTAGTCGAGTAATCCTCTCCACCAATGATCTGACATGGGTCCACGTCGGACCTACATCCTGCTGACCTTTGGTAGTCTTCTTTGGTCCACACATGTGATCCCAATGCTAACTTGATCTAGACGCATAGGTGAAACCCATTCATATAGTTCTCTTGGGAAGTAGCGAGAAGAAGGTCTCGTACGGATCATGGTAGAGGTTCTCTTCCACCCATCTACGTGCATTAAACTTAGGTCTAGTGCTGAATCTATGAGAAAATTCATCCCCATGCTCTTGAACCATGATTCAACATTTTCCAATGTTAACCGCTATATCATTCCTCACTTTACCTGAGATCATGATGTATGTTATATCCCACTACAACTTCGAAAAGTGTCCGACAATGGAACCAAGATGTATTCATTTTTACTTCAATCATAAAAGGAGGGAACCCCATGCACGTTGGCCTATAACCCCGGTGAGAAGTTGAGCACTCACATGAGGCATGCGCAGTATTAAGTCTCTCTTTTATGTGAGTCTAGTGGGAAGCATCATTTATGATTATTGTAAGAGTTTTATGAGGGAGGTGGAAACATACAAGAACCATAGGGCTCGAGAACAGCCTTTGGATCCTTGCAGGTCACCTCGGACTAAGTACTTTAACAAAATCTAGAACATGTATTATGACAGAAAGAATTATACAAGCATTCATTCATAGCATGAAAGGAAAGAGAACTTATAAGAGAGAAAATATGCATTAGAACCATTGATTTCATGTATATATTATATCGGTAACCTCATTACATTCATTGATTCATTATAGAGTGTCATAGAGAGCAGACCACAGTCATGCATATCACTGGACTTATGTAACTAAGCTATCAAAAGAAAAATTACAACTCCATGCCCAAGACATTCTCTCCTGGATGCAATTATCCATTAACAGAGTCCTCGCAGCATCTCTGCAGAGCTCCGCTCACTCTCTAGATCTATATTCCAATTCCCGCTCTCTCTAACCCGCTATATCTCAAACTTGTATATCTTTTACTCTCACAGGCACTTGTATTTATAATTCTCCTACACTACCAAATCGCCTTCCAGCATTCTTAGATCTGGTGCCAAGTGTCAAATGTGGTCTATGTGAGCATGCTTGTCCAAGCCTAAGCTTTCCACTTTATCTCATGATGATCTTCTAGAAGATTCCATCAAGAAATGCTCCTTCTGCAGGCCTATCGCATGGTGGCATCTTATCCATGTGTGACCAATCACACTTTTCACATGTTCTTCGCCTGGATGCTCAAATTGACTAAGTCTCTAGCCTCCTTTTGCGTGTCGCGCATGCTATGTGCTTTCTTAAACCTTTCTCTCACACACTTTTCCTTGCACGTCTTTTCATAACTGGGACCTTGTGCGCCTATGCACCTTCATACTTGGTTAAGATTATAGGGGTCAATGGATCGAATAATTATTTTTAATAAATAATTATTTTGTTAATTGTCCAGATTATCTTTGGGCATTATTTTCTACCTCTTGCTTTTTCTTCTCCATGGGGCATTTATTTTGCATCTAAGAGATTCTTCTGATTCTTATACTTTATTTTACGTATCAACCCATCCAAAAATTTATTTTAAAAAAATCTAAATAAAACAACATCAATTCAAAATCAAAAACTTTTTCAAAACTTTTTCAAAAATCCTAAAAATGTAAAATTTCTAAAACTAGGTAAACTAGCGTGTAGTTTGAAACTCGTGTCTTGTGCATGGTATTCTTTCCATATCTTGTTGGAAATTTTACATCTTTACTAGATCAAATGACTCATGAGACCATAAAATTTACAACTATTTACAAAGCTAGCATGTTTGCTTCGTCAGTACTCTAGGGCACATATAGTTGTTTGGTATTGTTTAGTAGCACACTCCGCTTTTTCATTGGACCCAATGTCCTTCATCATCTTCCCTTGCATGTATCCTTTCTCGGGGCATCATTTTTAACCCTTGTCATCAATCACAAACATTTGGGGATCTTTAACTTAATAACAAAACATTTGTACAACCGTCTTGACCATTGTTGGTTAGAATATGTGTGTTTGTACTTGTTTTCCCTATTAAATGAGCTTGTTTCCTTCTCATATTGCATTACTTTTTGTATGTTGCATGGAGTTGGTGTTTTCAGCAATGGACAATTGTTCGTAGTATGGCTTTTCATGTCATTCTACTTTTTGTATGCTTATATTTTTAATAAGGACCGATGACATAGATCTTTGGCAATATGATGACACTAAAGTTGTTTCAATACACTGGATGAAAGCTTGCTCTTTTCTTTCTGTCTTCATTCCTCTTCTACATCATTCTCCTATCAACGCTATTCTTTTTATTCACCTAGGGCATCCTTCCCCTACCAATTATTCTATCCATTTCTCTCACCTTTTTCAATTGTCGATCACCTTTTATCATCACCCCTTAACACTCGAGGGGGCATCTCTCACTTCTACTTTTTTTCTTCTACTTCTTCAAAAATTTATTTGTGTACTATCTTTGAAGTGGCATCACTTAAGCCACCTCAAAGAGGGGAAAATGTAGACACCTATAATTTATCTCAAGCAATTTAAATACTTAAATTGCGCTAATTATACCCTTTCCGCAAATTGACAACATATCATCAATATCACACATTTTCTCTGCTATCATTGTTAATTAATTACATTACGTTAGTTAATTAACTCTTATATCCAACAATGATGCCAATTAACGATATTCGTTAATCGGCTCCCTTTCTATCTAGATTAATTTATTATTTCTAATTAATTAATACCCCTTTCTATCTAGATTAATGAATTCTTATTAATTAACCGATTCTCTCTTCTATTTAATTAATAAATTGTCATTTATTTGATTAAAATCCTCTCATAACATAAATCATACTAACTATTCATCTAAAAAGCTTATATAATCTTGCACACCTATTAATTAATCACTTTGATTAATTAATAAACCCCCTCAAACCCCATGGGTCACTAAAGGAAAAAATAAACTCTCCTAAGGTTGACTCAACCCTTTCTAAACCTTCCTTATCCACAACTAACCCAACCTCTCCATTTATCCCACATGAAGGGGGATGTAGAGATTCTTTTATCCATTGGGTTATATAAGGAGCCCTCCTCCTACCTTTCTATTTACACCTACATTCCTAAATGAACATAGATCATACACTATAGCAATTTATCATCTTTGAGCATTCTTCCATTAGAAGAGCTTTCCTTCTCCATTTCTTGTATTCATCCACCCAAGTTTTGAAGTCATATGGAGATATGTCAAATGGTCTTGTAGCCATGATTTGACAAGACTCCATTCTTAGAAACCTTGGGATTTCAAGCACATAATCAACTCTTTGATTGTTAGAGGTCTACCTAGGTTCAATCTCATCTTATTTTTAGCATTCAATAAGAGATAGAAGTTAGTTTATTTAGCATATTAGCTTGAAATGTTCATTTCATGTTTAATGTAGAAATGTTGATAGGTTAGATTTTTTAAGCTCTTAGCATGATGATGCATAGGTTTAGTTTAGTATTATATTGAAGCTACTAGGTGTTAGTTTCAACTTTACTTGCATTACTAACTATTTCATGCATACAATTTTATACGGGTAGGGTATTACTAGCCTACTATCACTAAAGATTGTTTTGCATATGTTAAGAAATGTGTCAAATGCCAATTCCATTCAAGACCTTATTCATGTCCCTAATCAAACATTACGACCCACTCAGGACTTATGTACTTTCTCTCAGTGGGGATTAGACCTCATTGGTGCTATCAATCCTAAATCATCTCAACAACATCACTCCATTATTACAGCTACTGAGTATTTCACTAAATACGTTAAAGTTATCCCTTTAACTTCGATTAAATCAAGACATATCATCGATTTCATATATCAATACATCATATGTCATTTTGGTGTTCCACATAAACTTGTTACAGACAATGGAAAATATTTTTAAAATAAAGAACTCAAAAGCTCTGTGACACCTTTAACATTAAACTCAGCTTTTCATCACCATATTATCCTCAAGAAAATGGAAAGGTTGAAGCCTCTAATAAAACGTTTAATAATATCCTTATGAAAACATTAGATGAAGCGGACAAGAATTGGCATCTCAAATCCCTTTCACCCTCTAGGCCTATAGAACTAGCATCTCGTACTCGCACGGGAGCTACGCCCTTTTCACTCATCTACGGCTCTAAATATGTCACAGCTCTTGAAGTCCAAATCCCTTCACTTCATGTATCACTTAAATACTTTATCCCAGATGAAGAATATCACCAAGAACACTTAGCGCACCTTGAGATATTAGAAAAAAAACATACAATGTCCCTTGAACATCATCAAATTTATCAAGAACATGTCAAAATATCTTATAATAAACATATCATAGAGCATGATTTTAAAATTGGTGACCTTGTACTCAAAGAAAATCAAAATGTCACTCAATTAGAATGGAGTAAATGTGGAAAGTTTACCCCTAATTGGATTGGTCCACACGTTATCACTCACAAGTATGGGTCGAGAATGTATAGTCTCCCTTCCCTTGATGGTGAACCTAAACAGAAGTTTAAACTCAAGATCCTACTCTAAATTCAAGGGGACGAGAGATAGAGAATGCAAAAGAAATAAAACTAAGACTAATGAGGTGAAACACCAAAGGAGTAGTGAACATTCTTTACTTCTGCAAATTGACACAAATCATAAAAATGCAACAAAACATCATGCACAAACTGATAAAATGTAATGAAAGGTCAGAAATGAAGCAAACAACACAAACAGAGGATTGAAACTCATTCACAGAGCTTGCATTGTCATTTCCAATATCAAAAACACATGCATTACAACATCTGAGAGGCGAAACATGTTATAGTCTTGGAAGAGGTCTGATATTCCACAAAATCACTTTTTAAGGTGAAAAAGGGAGCCTGCAAAACATAAAAATTTCCAACCCCTTCAAAATGAGCCAAATCTAGCTTTTACAATGCAAAAACCAAGCCCAGGAGAGAGAAACATAGGAAAATGTGAGAGGAGCTTCAACCACCGACCAAAATGTAATAAAATAGCATGGAAATCCTTACAGAGTCCATTCCTAACATTTTTCACCATCTTTGGGAGAGAATGCGAGCCATTCTTCATTAAAAATGGTGGTTGAAACATCATTTATGTTGATTATCATGTGCCGAGGCGTTTTTAAATTTTATCTCTCCAAAATTCATCAAAATACAAAAATTATCCTTGGAATCATGTAGATAATTTCACCAGCTTTCTTTTGATATAAAGAATGCCAAAAGCTGAGCTCTGGATCGAAAGTTATGGTCGTTTGAAAATTTAGGTAAAAATAGGGCCAAAACGGGTTGGTGGGCCAAAAAATTAAATTTTCCCACTTTTTGCATTTGGGAAAATTTCCCAAAAATCTTTGCGCCCCACCGATCCGGTGCCATGTGGCATGTTCTGATTGGATGTGGGCCTTTTGCACTTCATTTTTCACCATTTTGGCCATTGGAAAATTTTCCAAAAATTCTCCGCCGGCCGATGGCTTGAGGACACGTGGCAAGATATGATTCACCGCGGGCATCTTCTCTTAAATTTTCCATCGTTGTTGACCATTTTCCTGAGCTGGACACGTGGCAGAACCCTATTAGACATGGGCTTTTCCTTTTGTTTATCCCTGCGGGCCTGCCTTGCATTTTCTTGCCCACTGGACACGTGGCAAGATCCCATTGGCTCGTGTTTAGGGGGAAAACTTTTTCCTTTGAAATTTTCCTTCGACTTTGCTTTGGGAAAAATCCCAACTTTCCCCGTGCTCTACCAGTTAAAGACACGTGGTAGGTTTCCATTCATCCGGACCTGCGGGGCTAACGTTTCTCCTTTGCTCTCACCTTTGGGAAATTTTCCCACTTCTCCCCGTTGCTCTATCACTCCAGCGCCCCGGAGACAAGTGGCCTAATCGACTGGTTGGCGGGTTAACGAGCTAATATTCCTCTTTTCCTCTCGCAAAAACACTTTACCAAATTTTCAATTTTACCTCTGCCCTCTGCCACTCCTTTCCTCTAGAGACACGTGGCACAATGTGATTGGATGCGGGCCTGGCGTCGAAAATTTTGCTTGTATCAACCCTTAGGAAATTTTTCTAATTTCTCCTGCTGGACACATGGCAGCATCCAATTCATCGACGGGCCTTCGGGTGAAAATTTCCTTTTGAAAACTTGCCGAACACTTGGTAAAAATTCCAAGTTTACCTCCACCTTCTGCCACTCCCTAGGACATGTGGCCTCATCTTATTGGCTCGGGCTTTTCAGGGGAAAATTTCCCACAAAATCTCCACCGAGCCATAACTTCAAAAATACATGGAGTTAGGAGGAAAACTTTACCTTTCTGGAAAGCTGAGAAAAAGCTCTATCCAATGGTGCCATTTCTAGAAGGTCTTGAGTTCCTGAAAAGAAAAAAATTATGACTGAGGCACAAGAGAGGGAAGAATGAAGGGAGTTAGCCACAAAATGTGCAAGGGGAACATTTTGGATAACAAGTACCTAACTGGGTGTTCTAGCAACTTGGATACGTAAGCTAGTGTCTATATCAACGAGGAGGTCTCCTACATCTAGCTATGGGACTAGTGGATCACAACCGAATGTTTTCTCTCTTTCAGGTCCTTCTACAGTCATACGGATATCTATCAAGGCAGTCTATAATTTGGCTGATTTGACAGAACGTGTGTGCTTTGTCGTCTTCTATGTTTAATCCTCTTAGCTGTGTGCTGATTTCTTATAGGTCTGTTGTTGTTTGGAAGACCTAAATTCTGATATTTTGGTCTATGTCAGTTAATGCTACAACAAGATTGGGTTGAGGCATGATTGGCTCAAAAACGTATTCCCTAGGCTCCCTAGGTCCCGTGATTGTCATACAAGATCAATATAAACCTAACTAAAATGAAATAAACTAATTATGCAAGATATATCTACAACATATATATATATTGCTTTGTTTTTGTATTTTTAATAGAATTTTTAATAGAATTGAAAGAGCAACTAATCTAATATATTTAGAAAATGACAACTAATCTAGTAACAAAACTAAAACAAGCAAGGTAGCCCGATGTAGCTACTTGCCTGTGTAGTTGGGAGTTTATCCTAAATAACTAGATAGTTGATTAACTTTAATTGAAAGATTCTCAATCCTACCTCAGAAGTGAGGAATGAATCATAGTTTCTAAGAAACTATCAATCCCCATAGCTTCCCCGGCAATATCGAAAATGAAATTTAACTGAAATGAAATATTTCACTACTCTATTTGATATGTTTTAACTAGAACTTTGACAGATAAAACATGGAATTTGTAGAAACGTTGACGAATCTAGTAGTGTATGATTTTGTCCCCTTAGAATGATCTCCTCATTTGTTCGTGTTCACATGAATCCGAGAAGAGCATGTGTATGCTAGCATCAACGAGAAAAAGGTATTTTGAACAATGGCGGCTTTGGATATAGACCGAATATAATACGAGTAGGAGAGGGACAAAGACAAGTGACATGAGCTTGGCACATGTAATTCCGAGCGGGATTTATTACGGGAATACAACACAAGTGTACCGAGAGATTCTAGAATCTACCTTGCGTGAAGAAAACAACCTACAACTCTAATGGATTCAATTTCAACTAACACTACTCTACTCTAAACTAATTTGTGTGAACAACAATGAACAAGACTGGAGCAAGAACATCGAATGGCTTCTAATAGCAAAGGAAAAACTAGCGTGGATGCAAACATGAAAAAAAATGAGTTCTAAACAAGAAATTGAAATATTAAACAATGGAAATGAGAAGTTGAGGGGCCATTTGCTTGAAAACAAGTTGGCTATTTATAGATTTCACATTCACCCAAAGGTGATTCCTATTAGAACTCTTTTACCATTAAACAATGAAGAAAAACTATTCCAGGGAACATAAAACATTAATACGAGCTAAGGCGGTTGAGAAAAGCTGGTAAATGTTGAAAAATTACACAAGTCGCGATCAAAAGAATGTGCTGGAAAATGCGTGAAGGACATTTGCCTTGAGCGGGCGGTGGTTATAGGACCACCGCCTAGCAGGCGATGGTTTCGTCCACCGAAGCTCAAAAATCTTAGAAAAAGAAAGGCAGAGGATAAAGTGAAGTACACAAAGCTTAAACAAGATGCTTGGGATGCTAACATACACTTGGCGAGCTTTCCTAGATTCTCGAACACCTTGCGAGGTGACCTATATCATCATTAGGGCATGTGTAACATCATTTTGGCGGACAAAGACCCTCTGATTTTGGGTACGTATAGTTACATCATCAATCATTCTAGCTTCATGATCAATTCTTCTAATGCCACATTCAATCTTACACATCACATCATTCTACAATTTACACACTCCAACATTTGACTCTTTCTCGCATACAACACATCATTCGAACCATTTCCCGATGACGCACTCTTGTTCTATGGTTCATTCTTGATTGCTGAGGGGTATTTTATAAATGAACCTCCTTTCACTCATACATACACACTCGGGGCATGTTGCCCCTATCACATTCACATTGCATTACATTCCATTCACACTCACAACATGTTGCATATCTTGGTTGCACATAGTTCTTACTTGCTTATACTCACATGTACACTTTGCTTATTATGCTAGTCAAATGTTGTGTATGTCATTATATTTTATCATACACACATGCATGTTCACTTTCCTTCTAGTTGTCATCGAGACTCTACAGATTAATGTATGCAACATGGATGCTTGGCATAGTACCTCATACCAATCCAACAGGGGGCTCTGGGGGCATCCACTTTGTACATACTATAGGTGTTATTGTTTCATTTCATACTAGCACACTACTATATCGAATTATACATGCTTTGACATACTTTTTATCTCTCTAACATGTTAACAGTGCTTCATGTGCAGCATTTGTCTTACAAGAACCTCTTTTCCACCACGTTATCTAATGTTTTATTTCTCTTGTTTTATTGTTTGTCATTATATGCCATTATTTGTGGGTTTTTCCTATGCGTTATCTTGTGTGCACATTATATGTTTTTGGCCATTGTGGCCTTAATTGTCTTGCAACATTATGAGTGATGTCCCATGTTTGTAACCCACTTTTCATGGTCTAATTTTTCCTCTTTCCTATTAGCTTAGTCATGGTTTTTCTATATGCATGCTTGTTTGCACTAACATTTATCTCCTAGACATTATTTTCATGTGCCTTGGAATCTACCAAGCACATTCCCTCCTACATACCAGTACAGATTTAAAATGGGATCCTCTTTTAGGACGCATCCTCCTAGCGATGTCACATGCACCCCAAATGAGGGGGCCATCTATCAGGTGAATCGGTCACCCCATTCAACAGTCCACAAACATAGTTCAACACGGTTCAATATAGAGACAACACAATCTATAGTCTCTACAAGGCTCGAGAATCAGACTTGGGTGATGCACCCTCGAATTCTCGGATAACACCTAGGTGAGCACTCACCCGAAGCACGCAAAGGTACCAGGTCCCTCTTTAGGGTTTTTGTAGCAGAATGGTAGCATGATGAAGTAGTATAACAAACATATATTTAGAAACTAATCCATCTATACATTGTTACACCATACCAGATCTATAAGCACTAAAGTATAAATCATCATGATAACGATAGTATACAATGACAAACATATCAGACACTGTTGTTCAGAAATTTTCTTCATATATTCATCGTACCAATAGTACAAAAGCTTCATACAATACTAGACATGCGTGCATGGATCTGTTACAATTATCCAGTCTCATGCGCTCATGTATCTCTAACCCTTCAAAGTAGTATATGTCTCTGTCTATATCTTACTAAGTAATTCATTACATATATATAGGGTGGGGGACTAGCCCTTCACCGCTTAACTCTACCAAAATAGGTCACATGCTAATAATAGCCACGCGCCTTTTACAACTATAGCCATACATGCAAGTATGCTATCTATAGATCACTGATAGTTAACTATAGTGGTGGATCTATTCTTAGCTTATGTCCATGCAAGAGTGATTTGACGTGCTCTTTGAAATCTCCATGAAGAGTGGCACGCAAGTCTCGGCATCACTTTGTGTGCTCCGCACGCCAACCTCTAAGAATAGCCCTGATCTCCAAAATCGGCTAAGTCCTCGAAAGTCGAATCTACACCTCCACGTGCGATGCCTTCCTATACCTTCACACCTTTTCTCCTATGTTGTTCTCCCACACGGACTCTATGTGTGAGTTCTACTAAGTTTTTTCTCTTATCAACATTACCCCACACTAATCTCATTATCGCCCCGACAATGGTGATGTCCAAAACTTACACAAAGAATGGATAAATAAAGAATGGTTGAATAAAGAATTTTGAATAAGGTATACACAACAAAAATTGTTCAGGCCTCAAGCTCCTCCGTTTCATTCTGAAGCAGTAACTCTAGATATTCCTCTTTTATATCTACTTCCAAGTTCTCCCACTCTATCAACATCGTACTGCCTTCTCTGGCACGTCTACAATGATAGACTGCAGCTCTTCCATAGTTAGCTTTCCCTGTTCATTCTGTATCACAAGCATTACACTTGACATAGAGGTTTGCACCCCTTCCAATATATCCATCTTTTGAGCAATGAGCTTTCCAAGCTCATCTAACCTTTCCTTATGCGGTGCCGTTTCGCATGCCTAGTGTCTTGCACTTCTACTTCACTAGGATTAATCATTCAGCGGCCTAGGGTTGCATCCTTCATAGCCTTTTTCACTTCATTATCTTCCTCCAATGTTTTTACCGTGATCAGCACATCTGGAGCTGTGCATATCATTAGTGCATGATTGGCTTTCTTCAGCTCATCATGGATGGCTTACAGTAGGCCTTCATAAGTAGCAATCTTCCTTGCTACTATAGCTTATGCTTTCTCTGCCTCTTCCGCGGGGTCCTTGGGTTATTTTGGTATACGCACCTTTTCATCCTTCAACACTAATGTTATCATTGTCTTTACATAGTGCATCACAAAAGGAAATTCTTTTGGTACTTGGGATTCCAAATGCGGGTGTACCTTTAGGACATCATCTCCAATTTCTCTCGCCATACTAACAAAAGTGTCATATTTTCTCTTGATTAGGTCCTTTTCCTACACTAGGCACGCTATCTCCACATCCTTGGCTTTCAGCTTCTCTGTCAGCGCCTTAATGGTAGTAGATTTATCAATAATTCTTCTTGCTACTTGGTAAATACCTTTACCGAGAGAATTAATTACCTCCTCATTTGTCATCACCGTTGGCTTGATTTTCATGTGCCTTACTTCAGGTGCCTTCTTCAATCATCTTGACACACATGATTCTTCACCAACATCAAATTTTGGCTCATCCATATGTGTGTGCATTGACCATGAAAGTTGCTTCCATGTACACAAGTGTCACCTTGTCCTCGTCCATGAGCACCCATCTAAATAGATCCTTCTGCTCGATGGTGCTCTGAAACCAAGCATGAACAATCAGCTTTGGGTCTTCTACATATCCCATTGTATGTGCCTTGGCATCCTCACCTGTTTGACGGGATCTTGGCCCTCTTGGAATGGTTGCATCAAGGTTAGGAATACTAGATGTATCCCCACCCTTGTCTTGTGTGGCCTCTGATTATTCCCCTTCTCCTCCTTCCATTTTCTCCTCCTCCTCATGTTGAGGATCCTCTTCTACTGGAGATGAGGGCACCTTCTCCTCAAATTCTTTTGCTTCCTCGCCTAGCCTGATTTTTCTTCTTTTCTTCTCCTATGGCTCCTTTACTTGTTGGGTTTCCCCTTGCACCCTTGTTTTCTTGAATACCTTCTTAAATATTTGGTCACCCTGCTCTTCCCCAGTAACTCCTTCTCCTGTGAAGTTGTCACGTGCTCCTTCTCATTTTGGCTAGATGGCCTCTTCCTCCTCCACACCAAGTCGCCATTTATCCTCCTACTCTTCATCCTCTTCCTCATCATCTTGCTTGGGTTCAGAGGGCCTAGGTGTCGGGATGTTCTCCATGGTATGCTTCCCCTTCAGTGGCCCTGGAAGCACAAACTCATTTTCCACATACTTGTTATTTTCCATTTTCGGCTTAAGTTGGAGGTATATCAAAGCATGGCCCGATATCCGCAATGGCAAGTGTCTCTGGTTTAATGCTCAAAATTTCGAGATATTACTCTCGTTATATGCATTCTTCCCTAGATATCCATATGTTTTCCACAAGGTGTGGTATTCACAGTCCACCTTGTCTGCATTAAACACTAACCTTCGTGTGTTGGTGAACCGATGAACTAAAGCTTGGAAATATCACGTGGAAAATGCGTAAGGTAGTTTGCACCAGGGGCTCCATGACCCATCTATCATTGGAAAGCACGTAATACAAAAGTGTTGGTAGACTACAAATTGTGCCTGCTTCCCTAGAACTGAAGGCAACTCCTTGGGTATACACCATTCCTCTCCAAACACGCACTTTGAGCCTATCATACCACATCTTCGTTCGCTCCTTTACCTCATCATCATTGACCCCTTACATAAATACTTCTGTGAATCATTCGGTTGGAGACTTTTGATTCATGGGGTATTCCCATATATTCTCTTTTGGGCCATCTGGCACCCCAATCTCCATGGATACCAAACTTAGCAAAACACAACCAAATATTATCTTGTTTCCTCGCACGCACTTCCTCTCGCTATTTTCTCTACAATGAAGTTGAAAATGTTGTGACTCCTTTTGACATGTGCTTTGCCACATGCAGCCACATAGAGTTAACTTGTGGCCAACGTTCTTGGTCATTCAACTTCATAATCGGGTGCACTCGATGCTCGTATTTACTTGGACAATTTTTAGTTTATCAATGTCCATTCCGCATAGTCCTTTTTGGTAGCCCAAAGCTTTCGTGTGTCTCCAAAATGGTGCTCTTATCAGCTAGGTCAACCTTAATATCCTCGCCTGTTGCCTTTAATCTAGTTATTGTGGCAATAAGAATGGGTGTCAATCTTACCCTCCATCCTGCAAAATAGAAAAATTCCTCATGGACTCAGCTTATCAGCCACTTATATAATGGTGCATATTTCCCAAAGTATGGGAGCTCATACAGCTGGTAGACACCAATCCCTTTCAGTAGCCTTTCCACGGTGTTATCATATATTGGCATGCCATCCTCAATTTGTCTGTTTGTTCGGGAAGTGAGCAAGTCATCTAGATTCTTTTGGTTATTGTTGGTCCGGTGATTATACTCGTTTATCTTTCTCTATCGTATGTGGGTATCCCATTTCTAGCCCATAATTACGTCCTCAGGGTACTGCATCTCTGAAAAATTGCTTTTCGGGGCCATCTCTTCCTCTTCTTCTACTACCACCTTCTTCTTTTCCTTTACTGGTGCCACTTTCTTCTTTCGATCCATTCTTCTCTTTGGGTTTTGTTTTCTAGACCTTCTGCGTAAGTTTTTATTAGTTTCCTTCAAACCCTAACTCGATTCAATCGTGCCCTAATTTGCAATCATGAAATCACGTGCCCTAGCTTTGTTCTATCACTTTGCTTCGTTCAAACCCTTCTCCTATGGGGATACAAGCCCTTCCAATACATAGATCTGTCTTTCACGACCTGGTTTGCTTGCTTCGCACCTTGAATCGCTTTACTTGGCTCTTCACACGTAGCTCTTTGTTGAATTCTCATAGTTGCAAGGGTAAAAATGAAATCGCATCCCATCCTTATATATATTTCCACTTTTCGTTGCATTAATTGCTCCTCCACCTACCAAATTCTCCTCATTTATTGCTCATTTTTGTCATTTCCATGTGGTACATCTTCACGCCAAAATCTATAACCTTCTAGCGCACCTTTTTACCCTTTGTCACAGACTTCTCTTCAACGTGTGCTCTAGCACCCGAGTACCTCGTCACTGCACCATCTCCTAGTAGTTACCATGGCCGCCGCTTACCTCATGTTATACTTTCCCTCATTCATCTCCATCCTTGGTTATCTTTGTGAAGCAATATTTTGTCAATCACCCTTAGCAACCTTCTTTCTCAACACCCGTAGCATTAAATCTTCGCAGCATATACCTAAGAGTCACCAACAATCCACCCCACACTAAAAGTATGTGTAGTCCTCTGTGCATCAACATGCTTCATATTATAGTTAGCTTCATGCGTACAAGTGTGCTTATTACACAAACAATAACTAAATTGACAAATCATAGCGATGATGAAAGAAACAAATTGAGGGAATGCAGAAAGGGAAACCTAATCTATCTTGGCGATCGCCTTATTACAACCACCAAGAAGACGTATTTATAGTAGGGCTTCAACCTACTCCCATTAAAATAACTGGGCAACCTCGTGCCATCAATTGCTTCTAACTAGCAAGCACCTAACTCAAGTATATGAGTTACTGATATCAGCCCCAACCAATGTACCTTGAGCTTCCTAGATGGCACACAAAACTTAGAGTCATACAGAAGTACCATTTTTCCAGCCACAAGTTTCTTATCCCTAATATGTCTATCATGCCATGCCTTTTGGCCCGCTTTCTCCTATTTCTGACTCCAGCATGCTATGGCTCAGCGCTCATCTAGTTGAACCATCTTCTCAATCCATTCTTCTAAGGCTTTCTCATCAGCTAAACCTCCAGTAGCATGCAATGCACAAAGAAGGTAACATAAATTCTATAGGAAGAATAGCTTCGTGCCAAACACCAATTGAAAAGGTGTGGCTTTGTTCAATCTCTTGTATGTTGTTCTATAAGCCCAAAGAACAACAGATACTTTATCATCCCAATCTTTCCTTCCAACATCACAAATCTTGGTCAATGTGTGGCTCAAAATCTTGTTAAAATCTTCAACAGTTCCATTTTCCTGAGGGTGATAGGGTGTAGTCTTATGGTGTGCCACCATAAACTCATCTAATAGAATTCTTATTGTCTCATTCAAAAAATGTGTGCCCCTATCACTTGTTAAAATTAAAGGACAACCATACCTTATAAGAACATTCTCCCATAAGAACCTTGTTGTTGTAGCCATTGTACAGTCCTTTGTAGGTCTTCTACCCATCGGGTAAGATAATTTGTACAAGTGATGATATAGCGCGATCCAGTCCTACGCGCGGCTGGTGAAATAGGTCTGACAAAGTCAATCTCCCATTTCTCAAAGGGTTCTGCACTTATAATGGGTCGTAAAGGCATCTCATCCCTTTGTCCTAGTTGACCTAGACGTTGAAAATGGTCACATGCCTTACAATACTCTTTACAATCCTTGTACAATGTTTCCCACCACAAACTAGCAAGTAGGATCTTGCACGCCTGTTGTTGTATCACCGTATAGTGGCCACCTACAATACCACCATGTGCTTCTTCCATTATATCCTTTCATTCATGCTCTAATACACAATGGCATAACACCTCATCTCTACCTAATTTGTACAAATCACCACTGATTAACATGAATGGTGCCGCATGTATAGCAAGTTACTTTTTCTCTAAAGCTTTCATGCCTTCGGTGCCATACCAGTCCTTAAAAAGACATCAATGTCCTCTAATTCTGATGGCATGCATTGTAACCTATACAATTGTGCATCGGGCATGGTCCCTTCTATTGTTTGTGCCTCTTCTCCTGATTGAATTCTAGACAAGTGATCTGGTCCAGAATTACTTTTGCCTGGTTTTACCACAACTGTAAAGTCAAACTCTTGAAATAAGAGTATCCATTAGCATATGCGCCCTATAAAATGGGCTTGTTCACCAAATACTTCAATGCCATGTGATCTGTATAAAACATAAATGGTGTGGCTAACAAATACTGATGAAATTTGTGCAAGGCATAGATCATGGACAAAGCTTCGTGCTCTATAGTGGTATAATTCTATTATGCAGGGGTCAACTTCCTACTAGCAAAACAAATGGGATGATCAACTATACCTTCTCCTGGTTGAGCTAAAACAGCACCAATGGCTATGTCAGAGGCATCCACATGAACATGAAAAGGTTTATCCCATGAAGGAAAGTGCAAGATAGGCGTGGTAGTAAGTTTCTGTTTCAATATCTCAAACGCGCACTACTGCGAATTCCCTAATAGAATGTACCTTTCCCCTTGAGCAATTCTTCCAAGGGTGCAGAAACTTTTGCATACCCTTTTATAAACTTCTGTAATACCCTGTATGACCCAAAAATCCATGCACCTCACTTTGACTAGTAGGCGCTTTCAAGCCTATGATGACTGCAACTTTAGTTGGATCAACCAAAGCAACCCTTCCTTGCAGATAATGTGTCCTAAAAGTATGCCAAAGGGAGTAGCAAAGATGCACTTCTTGATGTTCAATGAGATACTCAATTGTCTACATCTTTCAAACATTAAGCACAGATTGTCACAATGATCCTTAATTAGCCCATAAACGGTCCAATCATCAAGATAGACCTGTAAGAAGTTGTGAATAAAATCCTTGAATGTTTGTACCACTATCCTTGAAAATACAACAGGTGCATTCTTCAATCCAAAGGGCATCACAATATAGGCAAAGCTTCCCCATTCAATAGTGAAGGTGGTCTTCTCTTGATCTTCTGGGAAATCCTAACCTGATGATACCCTGAGAACCCATCTGTAAATGAATATATCTCATGCCCAACCACTCCTAATATTTCCTCTGTGAATGGCATAGGAAAGGGATATGTAACACATGCTACATTCAAATCTCTATAATCAACACAAATTTGAATCCTACCATCCTTTTTTATGCTTATCACCATAGGACTAACCCATTCTGATTCATCCAACGGTTAAATGATCCTAGATTTCAACATCTTGTCAATCTCCTCCTTTACTTTCTCACGTAAATTGGGATTCATTTGATAAGGTCACTTCCTAACAAGGTGCACACCTTCCTTGAGCTTTATCTTCATTTCTCCAAGTGATTTATGCATGCCTTTAAGTTCATGGTATCCTCTTGGGAATAAGTCCTCATAGTCTCTAAGTAACTCTATGATCTTTGTTACTTCTGATTCTAACCAGTAATCCCCAATTATCACCTCCTTAGGTTCAGCTTTTGTGCCTATATTTACCTTTGTTGTCTTCATAGGTTCATGATATGCGCACGCATCTACATCCACACTGGCTAACACTTCACATGTTCCATGTGAATGATCCACTTCTAAGTGCTCAACTTCCTCATCATTAATTATGTAAACCATCTTCCCCTTATCTTTTTCTAGAGAAGCATGCTCAAGTAGTATGATATCATCTTCTTCATCCGTAAAATGTGCCCCTGTCTCTATCTCACCAAATAATTCTGAATAAGTTCTTCCACTTTCCCACTATCTCCCATGGTTAAGTTCTTGATAAATCTTAAAGCTTTATTCACTGGTGGTGTAGATGAAAAGAAATCAAAAGTTTGGATCATCCCTGCAGTCAAATTTTGCCAATTACCAGTGTCGCAATGTAATTCAGCATATACATACCAACCACACGTGTAACCTTGTAGAGTAGAATAAAACCGATGCATCCAAAGTGAGGGTCGTAATGCTTCTGTCCTACTGTCCAAAGTCTCTCACACTACTA
The DNA here is from genome assembly GCA_018340775.1 of Taxus wallichiana var. yunnanensis. Classification (NCBI taxonomy): domain Eukaryota; kingdom Viridiplantae; phylum Streptophyta; class Pinopsida; order Cupressales; family Taxaceae; genus Taxus; species Taxus wallichiana. The sequence continues at coordinate 579,080,961 of CM031244.1, read as the reverse complement.
GATATGATCTTTGAGAAGGTTGATCACCACGATAAGGGAAAATTTTTGTAGGTGCATTACTTCTTGAAAACCACGGTCGATAAGGTAGTCCCAATCATTCCCCATTCTAAGATATTATCCTGTGGACCACCCACCAGCACGTTGTTGTCCCGCCTAAAGTATATGACAACATATCTCATCATTTAAGCTGGTCAACCCAGTTTTCTTCCATGGCCTATAAGAATCCATCCAAATCTTTGGATCTAGTATAGAGGGGTAATGGAGCAACCTAAACATCGGACGTAAGCGAAAACCCTTTTTGTAAGCAAGCCGTGTGCTTAACCGTGCCCCACCGGTTCATAAGTTCCATGAGCCCAATTATCACAAGAAATACTGGTAGTATCGCTGATTGATTGAGAATCTTCCCAATGAAGGATTCCTTCCTTAGATGGCTCATTGACCTCTGGGTCCCGAATAACACGTATATAGATTTTGTTCAAGTCCTCTTCACTTAAAGGTTCCACATATGGTATGGATTTCCCATCTCACAATGGTATGATGATCCTTTCCTCCTTTTTCTCAAGTTGGGAAGCTATCTCGCTTTCAGTAGGCGCTAACACTTCAAAGTCTCCTCCGTAAACATGGCCCCTTGTATAGTGATAGATACACCGTTCAAAACTCTTATGGGAGTAGCTTTTTTTTCTGTTTGCCATGAACAATACATTAGATGATGGATGCAATGGGGGTCTCCCCATTTTTACCCATGCATCCAATGTAAGTACATTCACTTCCGCACCTATGTCAATCAAAATATTTCTCAATGACCACCCATCCACAACAGCATTCAAAGTGATCTCCTTGTCGTAGTCAATGTTATTGAGGGGAGATTCACATGAAGTATTTGTATTCTAGTCTCAGTTCCCACGTGCAGAGTATTCCCCTTTAACCAATTTCCTAATAAAGGAATAATATTCTCCCGTGCAACATCCTACATACCTCTCTCGATGTCGTCAATATCGACAAGGACTTTTCGTATCCTTATGCTCCAATTTCGAAACTACTCTTTCAAACCTTGTATTTCACCTTAAAGGATTCTAAGGACCTCCATAGTTTCTGATAAACTTCTTTTTGATGAGATGGATCGGGATACCTAGCATACAAAACCTCCTCCCTAGTGATTGTTGGCTTCATTGCAGAAACCTCTCTTACGCGTCTTTGCCTCGCCGCTCATGTGGTTATCTTGATTTATTACCTTAGGTTCTAGTGTTAACTTGCACATCCACTAATTCTCTACTACGTGCTAGATTCTAACCATCCCTGCACCTTTGTTTTCTTGATTGTGTTGCTTCTTCCGAGATGTTCATATAAGTCTGGACACACTTCATAACTATGCCCCTTTCCACAAAATGAACAGGAAATATTTTGCGGGAATTCGTGCCTATAATGGTCAGGTGAGCCACATGTATAGCAAGTTCCTCGAGGGAATTCACTCCTTCCTCCACCTCAACCTCGTCCTCCATATCCACCTCGATATCCTCATCCTCTTTCACAAACCCCTTCAAACCTTTCATCATTCCTATCATAGCACGTTTGATTATAATCCCTATCATGATGCTCATTCTTTCCTTTAGAACTATCAGCCACACTCGCTGTCGCACCCCAATATCAATGACATCATGGATCTGGCCAATTAGTCTACAATATTTAGTATTATGAGTCATGAACCTACAAATTTTACAACAGGAGGATACATTCTTCCTGATCGCACATTGTAGTAGGGGCAATGACTAGCATCATGATTCAAATGGAAAATCTCACAATCTAACAGCAGTGAACATATAGTTCTACGAGGGAAACTATCCTTGGTGTGGCCTTCTACTTCACAATCTATACACTAGATTCATGAGTGCGTCTCATGAGCTGAGTTTGCTGATAGTTTCTCCAACTGTTTTTCCATAGCTACTATCTGAGCCTCCAGGAATGGACTAACTCCAATGTCAATACTCCCAACTACTTTAGCACGTAAAGATACTTCCAATGCTTCGCATGCAAGTCGGTATAAGTCTTATGCGATAGTGCTCTTTAAAATGGAGTAATCAATCCCCTGAAAAACCATTGTGCATGCTGACTTGCATGAATGTCATACGAGAGTTTGGATAGAAGCGTTTTAAAACGGGCATCATACTCACATACACTTTCAGTAGTGCCTTGCTTTATATCCTTGAGTACGCTTATACTCTTTTGCTCAAACTCTGAGATATGGAACTCTTTCAAGAAATCATATTTCAATGTTGCATAGTCAATACAAGTTTGATTGGGATCAAACTTCCTATACCAGCTGTGCGCGCTGCCTGTAATGTAGTAGAAAATTGACTTGCCTTGTGCTCAGAAGTCATGATACCTTTCACGCGCCACAATATTTCACACATATGAACATGTTCTGCAGCATCCTTGATACCTCTATACTCTAGGAGATGAAGGGACATCTCCATATAAATATTATGGGTTTGTTGCGGGCCTTGACCACCCAACCCAAAACCTCCTTAGTTTCCTCTTCCTTAAAAACCACCCAAACCACGTAACTAGAACTGCCCATACCGCCCGATCCTCCTCCAGAATTTGGAATAGGGCCGTGGATGCACTCCCCTTTGTCCCAAAAGTGGTACTATACATCTTTGGACCCCTACTGGTCTGTGAAGTAGTCCTGGGCCCTGGAGGTGAATCCCACACTCGGCACACTCATATTCTGTGCGGATGATGAGCTTGGAAAACGCACTACCCCAAAGAATAAAAAAGTTGTCTGTGCTGCCATTGATGTACTTGTTATCGAATTATTTCTACTCTTTCACTTCCTAAATGAAAACTTTGTTTACCTGTTGTACTAGATACTAGAAAACCAAGCGCAAGGGCTAGGTCAGCAAGTTGGCTTAGATGCGCCCGCAGCCTAGGTCATATCTGTTGGTGCGCTTCCATGTGAGGCCAAAGAGGGTTCTCTGTCATGCTTTCCTATATGGGGGAGTTCCTGATGCTCTTGCTCTTCTTCCTCCCCATGAGCCTCAAATCCTTCACGAGCCATCTCTCTCCACAACACCATCCGTTCTGCAATTTCTTGTTTCTTGCATAATTCCCTCTCGCACACCTCATCATACTTCAACCGCCTCTCTTCCCTTTGTCGTGTTGCTGCTAGGTCTGATATCTTTCACCAATCTTGTTCCTGCCCCCATGAGTGGATTTTTTTAGCTTTCCATAGGTTTATCTCCCAAGTTCAACGTTACGATCAAGTATTTTGATTTCAGTAAGGATACCTTGTAAATACGTCCCTCTAGGAACCGTAGGAAGGCTGGAACTTTGCTACCTCCGAGCATGAATAAGTCAAAATTGAATAGTCCAGGATATAGTTGTTTAGAACACCACGAAACCAGGTATCTACCACGCGAGTCCATCTCAGGTCAGCATCATATAGTGTTTAAAATTCCTCCCATGTCCAAACAAGTGTGTGATACCTCCATTCTCGCTAGATGCATATGCGAGTCAACCATTTGTATAATTCTCTTTGGAAAGATAACAAAGAAGCTCTTCAAAAGCTGTCATATAAATTCTTCTCTACCCAAGTGCGTGTGCTAAACTGGATCTAGTGTCAAACCTCCATGCATATTCTTCCTCCGGATCGTGAATCCACTCTTGATGCACCAACGCCTTCCTATACCTTTGTGCCTTTGCTCTGCGTTGTTCTCCGTGTAGACTCGTGTGTGAGTTCTACTAAGTGTTTTCTCCGATCAACATTGGGTCCTTACTTAAGCCACGTGACACTAGCACCTAGAATCATACTTGAGTGCTTAGGCCTATCCCTTCCGGGCGCCCGAGACCAAGGGGAAGATACATAACATTTTTTAGTTCAACACAATTTTTAGCATTGTCACAACTACTTTTTATAGGACAGATAATCCTTCAGCACTTGGCATTGGATCAAGATTGTTTGAAATGGGTCATATTTTTACACACCATATGTAGTGATGTTTTTACTTCAGGAAATATTCAAAGGTTGGAGAATAACACTAGACCTTTCTCCCTACACTACTTCTATTGTGGTATAAGATCACCCAAAAATCTGACATTCAGTGTAACTAGCATGAGATCGCAAAGAAAAAACATTCTCTATCAACATCTTCAGGATCCTTTCTATCTCTTTCACTCATCACGATCAAGTGCACATGTTCCTTTTTCTACTTTTCAACATTTTTCACACTTTTTACATATATTTGGGTTGTGATTTTCTATATACACATATTTGACTAATTGTTCATTATTCTATTTTGAGTGTCCGTCCTTATGGGAAGCAGTAGTCAACATCAACACACAACAATCACACTTCAAGCACATCATCAATGGTATAACATCAACATTTACACATACGCTTTCACCCTAGGTTCATCATCATCACTTTTTACTTCCTCTTCTCTAGCTTCCACACTTCACTTTTTATCACTCCACACTTTTTCTTGTCTCGGCACACTCTTCTACATTAATCTACATGGTTATCAGGTACGCATCTCTATCTACTTTATGTTACCAAGATTTTGCTCACCAACATAAAGTGGGGAAAATGTAGACACTAAATCATGCACTTGGGTACATTTCTAGGTCCTAATCACATGCATTGCATTCATATGTTTTCTAAGGGAGAAAAGTACTAATTGATCACTATATTTGGCCTCTTAGGTTCCTTTCTATTCTCCCTCTTGGCCTCATAGACCCTACTGCCTAGTTTGACCCTCAATACTTCACTTTCTTTGGCTCTAGACACCAACACCCTGCCCGGGATGTCGATTCTTAGGCACCCTTGTCCCCTCAGTGTAACCTACACCTCTTTGTATCTTACTTGCTCCTTTTTGGGTCCTTTCTAGCTATTGGGCATCCTTATCTCTTAGGGGTCGGCCTTTTAGTGATCAATTACAAAATTCAAGCAAGGGAAGCATATAAATACAATGTTATGGGATCAAATTAAAGGACCAAGATCTAAGCATCTACTATCACCACCTAAGGTTGCATTCACAAACATCTAAAGAGCATCGTTGCATCTATCTAGCTTCACTCAAGGGACAAGGGATGGTTATTTTGCATCACATGCATAGGAGGGAAGTTCATTTTTTCATGCACACATCTATTTACATATTTTACATCTAGCTACTTGCTCATTATCAAGTGTGACACACACAAGAGCCTCTAGGGAACAATTCCACACACAGAGACACACATAGAACTAAATTGGGTTTGAGATGTAGTGCAGCACTCAGTCATAAGATCACTTGTTTGACAATTGAGGACAGTCTGACCCCTCATTTTGCATATTTATTTTTTAGGATTTGATGTGCTTTTAAGGGTTTTATAGGTGGCATTCTTTATTATAATTCATCAGTGACATCGGTGATCATAGCATGAAATTCTAAGCGCGACAGGTAGTGAGGGTTTTGGACAAGTTTTGACCACCAGTAAAATCCATTTCTAGAGCTTCTACACGGACCTTGGTGCAAAAAGGGATCCTAGTGCCTTGACGCCATATACCACCGGTGCACCGTAGTCCCTATTTCTCCCACACTCCCGCATTTTTTCGGGCTCGTTCATGACATTTACGTACTTTTTTTGTCATTCTTATACCTTCGCTCAATGTCGGGATCATTGTGAAATCAGCTAAGTGTTCTAACTCTTCATTGCACTTACGGTTTTACTTACTTTTCTTATTTCTTAGGGCATATTTGTACTTCATTTTTATATTACTATATATCTACATTGTTGTAGCCTATCTAGGAATTTAACAAATAAGGTGTAAATAGTTTATTTTTGTTAAATCACTAACAATAGCCACCCGAGAAGGTTTTCTTTCCCCAAGAGCTTCCCTTAGAGTTCCATAGGAAAAACTTATATTTTTTGACTCCAAAAGGATTTCTAAAAACATTCCCATCATTTTAAGGGGTCGTTTCTTCCTTCAATTTTAAATTTACCCCCTTTTCTATTATGCTCAAGCATGTGTGTTGGTGAAAGATACTGCCATTAAAGTTTATGATGACCACAAGGAAAAATAACACATTAGGTGTGAAGAGGGCCTCGCATATGTCACTTTGGATTTTCAATCGACCCCAACACTTCTGTTGAATCTCAACTAGGATCGGGAATCTTCATGTGCACTTTTGGGCCCATATCTCAAAACATGGATCATACAATCTCTTGAAACCTTTTACAATGTGATTTAGGTCCCCTTAGATTTCCGATGAGTATCTAGTTTTGTTATAAGTCATTTCAAGGCTCTTGAACCATTTAGAACATGCTAACTAGATTTTTCATTACTTCTGTTTCCTTATACCATGCCACAAGTAGCTCGGTGTTACAAAAATTGTTCCTAGACCTAATTTTTCTTAAAGAAATTTCCTAAACTACCTTTGATGATTTAATATCTCTAAAACACACTTCCTAGATGCTTTATCTATTCCCTGTATGTCGACGAGGGGTGCTCACTAGGTGTAAAAATTTTGAAAATAGGCCTCTGAGAGTACTTATCTTTGCTTGGATCTATACACGTTCATGAATCATATTGAATAACATCCTTTGCACATGAAAAACACTTAAAAATCATATTAGCACATTCCTCCTAGCCATTATGAGGGTAACACGATGATTGAGTTAGCCGGAGGACATGTTTACATCGACTGGGAGAAGGATTTTCAAATGTGGCTTAGGTTGTCATGGAAAAAGTTTTGAATTTTTCATGCTAGAAATTTTGCATGACAACACACTGCAACTAATTATTTTATGAAATTGGTAGAGGAAATGCTTCTGACCACTATCATTAGCACATTCATATGAAAGTTGATCCTAAATCAAATTATCTACATATTCGTAGTCCCCAAGTCATCATTTATTACAATAGGATCTCCTTCAAAACCAAAGGATATGAGAATTGTACAAAAATTCTCTATCTTTCACCACACCATATCTCACTATTATCATCAGTGCCAACATATAGGTGAAAAATCAAGCAAAACCTTAAAGTCCATTTTGTTTAAAACAAAAACCACCAAAACCGCTTCTCATTCCATTTCTTTACTCAAAGATGACCTTCTAGGTCCATATGCCAAAGTCATAAAAAGGAGAGCCTTCACATGCTTAAACATTACTACACAAACTAGATATCTGCAATTCCTCTTGATCATTACTTAGTCCTCCTTTTCATCACATTTCATTTTCACGTCATCTTCCACTTTGTTTGATTGTTTGATCCTCCTATCAACGTCTCCATTGTACTGGGCTTAGGAGTGATTTCAAGTAATTACACCGATATGCATTACCTAGTGGGATGTATTAACCTATCGTGTGCAAATCAAAAATGGGGAGATCTATTTTATGAAGGATGACCATTCTATCAATCTTCTTCATTGATCGTATTAGTGCATGGAGAAGCATGCATGTTGACATGCACAACACGACGAGATTTTCCTTCTATTTTGTCATTAATGGGAGTCAATGTTTGGGGTCGAATTCAACCTTTACAAAGTATCCCCTAGATTTGTGTAGGTAAGGGGATTTGGTGCTTTCTTTAATGTTGTTTCTGTTCATCAACTTCACATCATTGAAAATGAATCGTTTCTCTATTTTTTTCTTCAAATGGAACCGTTGCTAGGTGGCCTTCCATTACATGTGTAAGACTATGAATTAATGGTTGCCCTTGATTCATTTTCTAATGTGTTGTAGGTAACTTTTTAGGTCATCACTCAAATAGAGTATCTTGAATGTTTTATGTTTTCTCAGGTTTTTTATTTTGTAGATATGGAGTCTTCTTCCAATCATGCATGCTTCGAGAGGAGTATACTCATTATGCTCGCCTCCTTTGTGGCCATTTTTTTACTCTCACTAAACATAGAGGACTCTGTCTAAAAATGGAGTTTTTTTCTTTCCCATAGGTTTTCTTTTCAATTTACAACCCTCCACTTTTTCCTTGGTCTAAGCTTCACGTTGTGGTTTTGCGAAAGTCAACATGGCTTGGTTCCATTGCACCGCATCCTGTCAATGCTTCATAAGTTTAAAAGTGATAAATAGCCTCTTTGTTCCTAATTTTTTTGAAATAGATTGTACATTTAGAAATTATTTTACGGGTCCAAATTGTGTGTGCATTTTTTTATGCTCACACTTGAACCCAGAAAACAATTTTTGGATTTAAGGATCGTGAGAAAGTTGTGTATTCTCCTAGTCGATTGCTTACTTTTTAAGCCTTTCCATCCCAATGGGAATTTTTACTATTAATGTCTAAGTTATCCCAATTAATAGCATTTGTATTGTGAAGTTCCAAAAGATTGACCGGAGAAATGTTTAGTTTGAGGGAAAAAATCTTAATCAATATAAATCCCGAGGGCTTGGTAGTAGGTAAAGTGGTAGGTTTGGATTCCACCTAGTATGTCCCATGTCACACTCACATGTTAGGTATCTTTGAGAAAGTGTGATTTTTAATTCTTGGGATTTATTTTGTCCCGCTCTTAGGTTTGTTCTATTTCATCTAGGTATATCACATTATGTTGGAAACTCGGTAGGCCTGCAATTTTTAAAATTATTACTTCTCTCGTAATGATGCCATCATAATTCCATACCCAATTCATAGTTACTTGACCTTTCGCACTTATTGATTCTTGGTGGGAAAAGTTTATACAATCTTAGTAAATGGTTAAAGGCCCTTTATATATTTAATACTTTTTGATGTTATTTTATATTAATCCAAAAAATAATGAAGTCTTTTATTCCCTAACACACCACCTATTTAAGTGAATCTCTTTTTGTTTTTCTATTTTTTTGAAGCATTGCCTACACCGCACACGGTAATATATAAATTAAATTGAGACATTGCTTCTTGTTTTTGCAATTGGGAATGGCGAGTGTAGTAAAAAGAGTGTGTGGGCAAGCCTATGGTGCTAAATAGTACAATATGTTGGAATTCATTTGCTAAAGGTCCATGATAATAATTATTGCAACAATAATACTTCTTGTTTTTCTTTACTGGTTTGTAGATCCTGTACTGGTGGGAATTTGCCAAAGCAAGGAAATAGCTGTAGTAAGAGCCATTTTTGCAAGAGGGTTGATTCCTCATCTGTTTTCCTTTCTTTATAAAGTGCCTTATGTAGAGGTTTCTTAGGTTCATAACATAGTGGAACCTCAGCATATATTCAAGAGGGAAATTTTTGCTCCATATTTGCTAACTTCGTTGGTTGTTGCCAATTTTGGATTCGACCTGCTTGGGGAAACTTTAACCCTAAGTTTTTCATGGTGGATTATGGTCATTACTACTGCATCTTATATGGTATACATCCCTTCCCGTAAGAAGCCTGGTTGGGGTTCACTCTTAATGCTTTTATAGGACTTTGGTCTTACTTCAAGCTTACCGTGGCTTCGGCTTATATGCTAACGTATGACCTTTACATTACACCCCTATACTTGGTGTAATATTAGTTGCTTATTAATCCTAAATTCATTTGAATGTTAATTTTTTTTTCTCTTAGAGAGGATGAAGACAAACCGATGGTGATCTTTGTGAGGATGCAGAGGAGTCTATAAAAGAAGAGGCCAAAAACATGGATTGATGAGGATGGGATTGGAGAATATGGAGATGAAGAAGAGAGAAATGAAAATGAAGAGGAGGGAGATGGTCAGGCAGGTGAAGATGATGGTGCTACGGAGGAAGAGGATCAAGTAGAGGAGGATGAAGGTGAGGACGTTGAAGAAGGGCATCAAGGTGGTGAAGGTGATGAGGATGTTCGTTAGGTTAATGTCATTCCTAATCCTCTAAAAGATAAAGAGAAGTAAAAGGAATTTGAAATATTTTTGTAGGTGGGCTAAATAAAGATGCCAATAAGGAAAATTTGAAGAAAGTATTTGGTGAAGTTGGTGAAATCATGGAGGTTTGAATGTCAAGGAACCCTACAACTCAGAAGAAAAAGGTTTTGCATTCATACAATATGCAATTGTTGAGCAAGTTAAAAATGCCTTAACTAAATTGAACAACCCATAGGTATTTATAGGAAGAATAACGTAGTAAATTTTAAAGAATGCATAATTTTATTTTCAAGTGGAGATCCACTTTAATGTTTAAGTCTATCTAATCTATTTCGTTTTGTGTTAGGTAAGGGAGAAGCAGATGTGGTTCATCTCGAGATGCATTGGTTGGTTGATGAGGAGGCTATGTCACAAGTATACATCAATATTCTTTAATTGTTACACTTGGTTTTGTGAAATTTGGATTCTAGATAATTATATGTTATTTCATTTGGGTTGTTTCTTAGTTTTCATGGAATCAAATTTCATTTTGTTGATTAAACCTTTATCAATGTATATATGTCTAACACAACAATTTGATACATATTAACACCTGGGCCTTCTTCATTTTTTGGTGCATTTTAAGCTATACAATAGATTGACATGCATTATGGATTTTGCAGGTGAAGACTGTATTTATCGATGGATTGACAGAACATTGGGATGAAAATCATATTAAAGAGGAGCTCAAGAAATATGGAGAAATTGAGAAAATTCGTAACATGAGGATGCGGAAAGATTATGGGTGTGTTGAAGGTGTAAATAAGAGCGAGCTTGGTGAAGGTCATATCAAGGTATTTGCAGATTCATTTGAGAGTTTAAAGACATTTTGGGTTTGGTATGCTTTATAATTATGTCCTTTGTTTTTTAATGTTTAATATAGTTTTTATGTTTATTCTAATTGATTTTTTTTTTACCATTTCAGATTAAAGCCAATATTGCAAAGCCTCAGCATAAGAGTAGAGGAAAGCAAGGTTTTCGTGGGGGGTATCCAATCGGAGATGATTCTACTGATAATAAGCCACGAAAAGGACGCATGTCTAGACGTTTCAAGTCCAAGGGGTTACGAGGTCATGTTGGACGAGGTCCTGCTGGTCATAGGGGTCAAATTCCTGGTCGTGGAAAGGAAGTCAGAGATGGCAATAAAGACAAGGCTGCAGAGACTATCCAAGGTAAGGAACTGACTGGTGTTACCATGGTGGAATACCTTATGCTGCCTTGGTTATAAGTTGCTTATGAAGTGAATGTTTTTATGTCTGAACTTTGACTGTTGATAAAGCTTCAAATAATCCACTTGTTTTAGATAAATCGAAGAGAGTCTCAAAAAAGGATGAAGGGAAAAAGAGGAAGATGGACAATGAAAAAAGGGGAAGAGGTGGACAGGTTTCACGTCCCAGACATGACCAAAAAAAATATTGAAGATTTAGCTATATTGGTGAAGTTGGCATTTTGTAAATAGCTATATTGGTAATGGTGCAATTTCTGGATCAAAATGCCCGATATTCAGCTGTGGTTATTTTGTGAGATCGTATCTTAATATATGCATAAAATTGTGGTTTTTAATTTTTTTTTTTTTTTTGGTGATATGAAGGCTTCCACATGTAATTTAATTAGATTATTAATGTTTTTTAGAGTTATCTCAGTTTTTCTCCTATATTTTGGTAATTATTATGAGTAAGGGGGAGGAACCCATGAGCCTCTTTGCACATGGGCAAAGCTTTTGGAGCCTATGATGCTTTATGTCACCCTTCTCCTACTATTCTTACCAATGTGGGACTAACCCAAATACAACCCAATCATGTATTTGCATGTAAAGTAATTGAAGGGTACCTACCATTGGGAAATTAATTAGATTATGTTTAATGTTGTTATATCTACTTTTGTTTTGTCAGGATGATGTTCCCAGGTATGCAGTTTGGGCTTGGGAATTCAAGAGCACGTGTGGATTATGATGTTGGTGGTGCTTCTCTTTATGTGGGAGCTGCCTATGGGAAGTCAGTGAGGTGGATGTTTGCTATTATTTTACGATTTCTATTATACATATGATATCTCCCTTTTTACTATGCTTTGGCTAGCCTCTTAATTAATCATTGTGGATATTTTCTAGACTTGGTCGAGCTCCGAATGTTAGGATTATACCAGTTGTACAAATAAACAAGCATGTAATGAATAACGCAAAAAACGTAAAACAGAAAATAATGCAATAAAGCAGAGACACAGATTTAACGTGGTTCACCCAAAATGGGCTACGTCCACCAGAAATAGCCAATCCTTTTATTCCATCTAGCTAAAACTCTCTCACACAGTGCAACCACTGATACAATGAGCCTCTTACCTTACGACCCTTTAAACATATTAGGGTTTTTATCATTTCGAGAAAACATAGAAAACCACCCGTTAGATCTATGACCTAATAAGGAACGGTCCAGATTTCACAATGCATAAATACATATAAAATGTGGCTTACGGGGGCACCGCCCGAACCCCCATCGCCATCAAGCTCCACAACCAACAATCTCCCACTTGGAGACTGATTACTATAACTCCACCACTACAGCTCCTGTTTGGACTTTTCTTCTTGGCTTGTTTCTTCCATTTCAAGATCAATCTTGAAGACCCATAGAAGTTGAATGAAAATCCAACTTCTCCTTTGTCATTGGCTTAGTAAACATATCAGCAGGATTATCATCTGTATGAATCTTTACTAACTCAAGTTGCCCATCCTCCAACACTTGTCGTATGAAGTGATATCTTAGTTGAATGTGTTTTGTTCTTGAATGGAAGGTTGAGTTCTTTGCCAAGTGAATTGCACTTTGACTATCATTGTGTAACTTACAATCCCCTTGCTCCTTACCCAACTCCTCCATGAACCTGCTCATCCATAACATTTCCTTACTTGCCTCGCTGCAACATATTTTTCCTCTGTAGTAGATAGGGCAACTACCTTCTGCAACTTTGAGATCCAACTCACTGCCGCACCACCAACTGTAAACACGTATCCAGTAGTGCTCCTCCTGCTATCCATATCTCCTACCATATATGAATCCACAAATCCCTGTAAAGTATAATCTGACCCTCCGAAGCACAAGTGCCTACTAGTGGTCCCTCTCAAATACCTGAGAATCCACTGGACTGCCTTCTAGTGTGCTTTACCCGGATTTGCCATATACCTGCTAACAACTCCCACTGCTTGGGCAATGTCTGGCCTAGTACAAACCATGACATACATAAGGCTCCCAACTGCTGAAGAATATGGAACCTGTGCCATATAATCTTTTTCCTCTTGTGTTGTTGGGCATTGCTCTTTACTTAATCTAAAATGCCTAGCCAATGATGTACTAACTAGTTTTGCATTTTGCATCTGAAACCTCTCTAAAACCTTTTCTACATAGCCCTCCTGGGATGACACCAATTTCTTATTTTTTTGTCCCTCTTGATTTGCATACCAAGGATTTTCTTTGTTGTACCTAAATCCTTCATTGAAAATGTTTGTGCAAGCTTTTCCTTAAGCTTTGCAATTTCCTACATATTAGACCTTACTACAAGCATATCATCTACATATAACAGAAGAATAATGTAGCTCCCACTATCCAACCATTTAAAGTATACACAATGATCTGATTGACATCTAGTAAAACCATGCTCATGCATAAAACTATCAAAATTTAGATACCATTTTTGGGGAGCTTGCTTGAGCCTGTATAGGCTCTTCTTCAACCTACAAACCAATTTCTCCTTACCCTTCACCTCATATCCAAGTGTTTGTTACATATAAATCTTCTCCTCCAAGTCACCATGGAGAAATGTTGTCTTGACATCAAGTTACTCTAAGTGTAAATCTTCAACAACAACTAAACTTAATATAGTACGAATGGAAGACATCTTTACAACAGGGGAGAAAATTTCATCAAAATTGATACCTTTCTTTTGTTCATACCCCTTCACTACAAGCCTTGCTTTGTACCTTTTCCATCCACCTTCTTCTTCTTTCACATGGTAGACCCATTTATTTTTCGTACTCTCTTCCCAGTGCCTGCAATTTGACTAAATCCCATGTTTGGTTCTTCTCTAGGGAGTCCATTTCCTCATTCATGCCATGCTCCCACTCCTTAGTGGACTCCACCTACATTGCCTCATCAAATATCTCTGGCTCACCACTATCTGTTAGTAACAAATAATACAAAGCAAGGGAAAATCTTTCTGGAGGTCTACTAATATGTTGTGACCTTCTTACCAAAGATGGGGGTGTCTCGAGATCATTATTTTCTTGCTGCTCATTTTCTTGAATTTCTGACAAAGGTGCCAATGCTAACACTGGTTTTCATGCTCGGCCTACAAAACTATCAACCTCGGTACCTATAGGTGGATATTTTCCATCCGAGAGTTCATTTTTAGGAGCTATATCCTCAACCAAATCTTCCTTGGGCTTTTTGTCATCTTGTACATGATCCCTGTACATTCTATTTTCATGCTAAACAACATCACGACTCCTAATTATCTTAGATTCATCTAGATCCCAAAACTGAAATCCATAATCACCATTAGAGCCATAGCCTATGAATGTATAACGTTTGGATTTGAATCCAATTTTTTTCTGTTTTCTTTATTAACATGCACAAATGCCTCTAAACCAAATACTCTTAAAAATGAAAGGTCTACCTCTTTCCTGGTCCATGATTCTTCAAGAATTCCTCCATCTAATGCACTCGAAGGCCCATGGTTGATTAAGTACACAGTAGTATCTACGGCCTCTACCCAAAACTGAAGAGGCAACCCCACATGCAATCTCATTGACTGTGCACGCTCCATTATTGTTCTATTCATCCTCTCACTAACACCATTTTGTTGCAGAGTCCACGGGAATTGTTTTATCTCTACGAATCTCATTCAAGGAACAATAATCATCAAATTTCTTACTCCAATACTCACTACCATTATCGGATCTCAAACATTTCAATTTAAAACCACATTTATTCTCAAAGAAGTGCTTTCCATTTCTTAAATGTATCAAAGACATCAGACTTACGCTTAATGCAATATACCCATACCTTCCTTGTGGCATCATCTATGAATGTGAAATAGTAAAGAGAACCACCATGAGATGCAACATGGGCTGGCCCCCACACATCTGTATGAACTAGCTCCAACTTTTGCTCCTTCTTGGTATTCCCTGCCTTGAGAAATTTGAATTTTTTTCTGTTTCCCAAAAATGCAATGCTCACAAATCTCTAAGTTCGGATGCTTCAAATTTGAAATCTTACCTTTTTCTGTAGAATTTTCATGTCCTTCTCACTCATATGTCCCGATCTCTTTGTGACACATGTTGGCATCCTCATCGAAGTGGAAAATATGGTAGAAGAATTAGATTTACAAGTAGACAAATAAAGAGTGCCTACTTTCTTACCCCGTGTCACTACTGGGGCACCCTTGGAAACCTTCCAAGTGTCTCAAGTGAATGTGACTACTGCAACCTTCACCACCTAAGCGTCTGCAGAGATGAGATTTCTCCTGAGACTAGGTACATGCCTCACGTCTCTCAATATCCATGTAGTTCCGTTCTATGATTTCAGGTATACATTACCCTTCCAGAAAATGTTGCACAGCTCATCATCGCCTAAATAAACCTGTCCAAAATTTCCCTGGACATACTCTTTAAAATAGCCCTTATCAGGGGTTGTAAGGAAAGAGGCACCTGAATCTATTACCCAAGATTCTACTCTAGTATCAAGAGAAAGTATAAGAGCATCCTAAACAATATTACCTGTTGTATTTTCCTCTTTAATACCTTCAAAGCTAGTTTTCTTTGTTTCCTTTGAACCAACAATCCTTTTTAGCATGTCCTCTCTTTCCACAGTTCCAACAAGTAATGCCTCTACTCCTAGATTTGGATCTTCCCATATTCGATTTAGATCTCCCACGAGCCTTACTCTTTGATTTCTCCTTGCTCCTCCCTCTACTCTCCATATTCAACGCATTTCCAGAAGAATAATTTTCCCCTGTACTTTTCCTGCACATTTCCTCATTTAAAATGACACTTACTACATCTTCAAATTTAAGAGAAGTAGATGATGTATTACTAACTGCCATTACTAAGTTGTCCCAACTTTTTGGCAAAGAACATAGGAATAATAATGCTCTAACCTTCTCATCAAATGGGATATTAACTAAATCTAACTGATTTACAATAGTGTGGAAATCATTAAGATGGTTAGATACAGATCCACCTTCTTGCATTTGTAGATTAAACAATATTTTCATCAAATAAACTTTATTGGATGCACTAGGTGTTTCATATAAATTTTCTAGGGTTTTCATCAACTCTACCGTACTCTTCGCCTGTGAGATATTTAAAGCTACGGACAATGCCAGAATAAATCGAATTGCACCGAGAGCCTTCTTGTCTAGAACCTTCCACTCCTCATCAAACATGAATGGGGGCTTTGCTTCTACACCTCCCAATGGTAGGTATAGATCCTTTTGATACAGGTAATCTTCCACCTACATTTTCCATAGCTAGTACTTTCGGTCGTCAAACTTCTCAACTCTAAACTTATTCTCCTTTGTCATTGCTACTTCTTCCACTCAAATAGAAATCCCTCTGTGAGTATACTGCCAACAAATAAATCTCAAACGTTCTCTGATACCATTTGTTAGGATTATACCGGTTTAATGATAAACAAACATGTAATGAATAACACAGAAAAACATAAAACAGAAAAGAATGCAATAAAGCAGAGACACAGATTTAACATGGTTCACCCAAAATGGGCTATGTCCACCAAAAACAACCAATCCTTTTATTCCATCCAAACTAAAAATCTCTCACACAAAGTCAACCACCGATATAATGAGCCTCTTACCTTACGACCCTTTAAACATATTAGGTTTTTATAATTTTAGGAAAACATAGAAAACCACCGTTAGATCTCGTGACCTAATAAGGAACGGTCCAGATTTCACAATGCATAAATACATATAAAATGTAGCTTACGAGGGCATCGCCCCGAACCCCGTTCTTGCTATTAGGCTCCACAACCAACACGAGCGGGTTATGGTGGCCATCCAATGGGTTCCTATGGATACGACAACGATGTGGGATAGAGCCAAAGTAAGAGTTATACCTTGAATTTATAGTAGTTTACATGTATCTACATTGAAAGGCATCAAAAAATAGCCAGTGTATTAGTTTGGAGATGGATCTGCATAGTTGGAAGTTAAAGCTTGCTATCATCTTTTTTATGGGAACACTTACAATTAATGCTTATTACAGGTTCTCTTGCAGTGTTGGAGTGAGTGGAGTTTATTCATCTAGTTATGCTTCGCTAGCTCCATCCTAGGGAGAACATATTTAAGTATAAGAATATTTCTTACATTTTTTAGGTAGTTAAAATAACAACTTACTATTTGATGTCATAAGTGTTTTTAATGGCTTGGTTGGGAAGCATTTGTGTGTAGCTTATTGATTTTTTCCCTATATATAGTGCAAATTGCAGTAGTTTTTATTCATGTTTGTACCCAAGCCTTACATCGGGTGTTGGATATATGCCATCCCATGGATCTGGATCGTATTATTGAAATGTAAGGCTAGCATGCTCCTTCCCGTGGTGTTGGAGCGAGAATTAAGATTTATTACCTATACTTATTAGTTGATTTATACATTATTCATGCCTTAATTGTGATATTTTAAAACAATATAATTTTTTTCCAAA
Organism: Taxus wallichiana var. yunnanensis; assembly: GCA_018340775.1. NCBI lineage: Eukaryota > Viridiplantae > Streptophyta > Pinopsida > Cupressales > Taxaceae > Taxus > Taxus wallichiana. The sequence continues at coordinate 579,063,424 of CM031244.1, read as the reverse complement.
TATGTACAACTTTCTATCTCTTATATTATTGTTGCTTCTATCTTTATCTTTTTTGAGCAATTGAGGTTCCTTATGGATTTTCTTTACTGAATCAGGTTACTTTTCTAACCGACAAGATGCATTCTAAAGACCGAGGCCCGAAAATTCAAACAAAGGATTTAGAGATCATTGAGAAAAAATCCTCTTCCCAACCTACTTTACTTTCTGAATTCTTTCAGAAATTTGAAATGGGTTTTCCTGTTAAGGATCCCACACTTATTTACAAACATAAAGATATTGTGAGAACATACAATGTCAATTCATCCTATATTTTTGAAACAAATCAGTCATACCTCTCACTTGCAAAGGAAGATCATGAAGAAGAAGAAGGCGAGAGTGAGAGACTCGCGCTCCTCGACACGTCGTCTCCCAAAAGTAGAAGGGGCCTTTACCCGGATGCATCGACAATATCCTGCAATGATATGCTTTGTAATTGATGATTAGGAAAACCTTCCTTACAGAGGAAGAGTACGAAGAAGAAGAAGAAGAAGAAGAAGAAGAAGAAGGCATGAGTGAGAGACTGCTCCCTCAAACACGTCATCTCCCCAATGTAGAAGGAAGTGTTTACCCAGATGCATCAGCAGTATCCTACAATGATATGTTTGTAATTGATGATCAAGAAAACCTTCCTTTGTGGGACTGGCCTAAATGGCTTTGTTGTTTATGTTCATTTTGTGTGTTCTCCAATGTTAAGAATGAGAGAAAATTATTGTAACATCAAATTTTGAGAACCACTTTCGAAGAAAATTGGTCATTAGCCTACATGAGGTTTATCATATCTGGAAATTGGAAGTTAATAGAATATTTTGTCATTTTGAGGAGTGGATTCAAAACTTATAAGACACTTAGCCTATTCAAATAAAAGCAGCAGTAGATCTAAGAAATTTTATAAGAATGTTGTTATCTTGCTTTCCAATTTTGGTGTATGGGTTTCCAAAGAGCCATTTGACGGAAATGAAGTTTCTTGTCAGGACAAAAGCTAGCGTGTGATCGATTGAAGGTATTATTTTACTTATCTAGGTGATTGATAATGGTACTGTTTTTGACCAAAAAGAAATTACTAAACTAATATTAGTAAGAGATTAATTCCCCTTTCTATGTTAAGTAGTCATATATATATATATATATATATATATATATATATATATATATATATATATATATATATATATATATTTTCACATAATGATTCATCTCTTTCGAAGAAGCTGCCGAGAAGCCATTTTCACTTTATGCAAATCACTCAACATTTTTAAAAATGGTTTTAGAATTTGGTAATCAAATTTTTAAGATATCATTCATGTTTTATAATTCATTCTAATTTGTTACATTTGTTATAATTCAAATTTCCTTGTATATTTATAACTAAATCCAATTTTTTTTTTTTTTTGCTAAATAGGTAATATTAACTAAAATGGGGCTTTCCACCTATGATTAAATTTAATTCAATATTAAGAACAGGTTGTTCCTCTAATGTTAAAATGAAGGCATGACTCCATTAGTTTATACTAATAAAAAAGCCATGATGTTTTTTTTCATTTTATACATTGATGCTACAAAATTATGCCTCCTTATATATACATTTAGCATGGATAACTAGTTTGTATGTCCCTCCCTTGTCCACCTCCCTTATGTGCCACCTCCCTTATTCCCTTGTCCACCTCCTTTATGTGCCACCCTATCGACATTCCCATTGCACACTTATGGTGCAATTGCTAGTATTTATTTAAACAACTTATAAATTCTAAACATGGAAGTCTATATCAAAGAAAATCAACTTTGTTAATTATTGTATATATAAGAAATATCATGATAAAACTATTTCTAAATTTGTAAGATTTTATTTATTCTTTTAATATGTAAAAACATTATTACTCTAATAAAAATTTGATGTGACACTCTAATATATGAAATGTAAAATAATAAATGTAATTATTTACGACATTATTAACTTAAAAAACATATACATAATCAATTCCTCGACATGAACTCATCGTTATGCGACTCTTATTTTAATCATTTAATTTTACTTTGTAAGAGTGCTTCTAACAACATATATTAAATGCCCCGTGTATAAAGCAATTCAATACCCTCTCAACATATATGTTTTTAATAGTTTATTGTTTCATCTTATAAAACTCTAAATTTGTGTTCAATTAATTTATTAAGAGAGGTACTACTAGTCACATTACAACCTTGTAAATGTTTCACTTTCTTTCAATTAAATCAATTTTTGTCCAACCATTTCAATCCACAAACAATTGCTTATTGTGCTTTAGGCGACAAAAGAGACCGAGTCAAATAAATCAATGGATAAATTTCAAAACAAGAAACCAGCGGCGGACGGAAGTTTTACCAGTTCAAGTTTGCGTATGAGACGCCCAGTCAACCACCGCCACCAACGCACTTTTGACGCCGAGTGGTAACTGGCAACTGGCAGCTGGCAACCACTACTTATCCAACACGTCAAAATCACCACCGTAGTCGTCAACTCACGTTTTTCCTTCCTGTAACGCGTCAATACTAAAAAAGTAATTAAACTTTTCCCAACCAAAACGCATTTAAGGGGAAAAAACGATAATCTATGACGACTAAATATAATAAACCTCCGTCGAAATACTAATTAAAGGGTAATTAGTTCAGAGCGTTTAACTTTATAAATGGGGAAGCGCAGAGGTGGAGTTTCGTTGGAGTTTTCATGGAAGCAGAGCTTGAGAATTTTGACGCCTATTTCCTTGCGTCCCGTAGGAAATCAATTTATAGCAGAGCTTTAGTCTAGAGAAAACTCAATTTGTAACAGAGCTTTAGTTTAGAGAAATATCAGTTTAAAATGGCAACCGCTGTTTTGCAAGCACAGGATTGGTTTCCGAATTCGAAGAGTCGCCACAATGGTTTCGTAGGTGTAATTTATCGACCTCATGTAAAATCAAAATCCAAGTCTCCTCAGAGGAGCAATAAAAAACCAGACCAAGGCCATGGATCTGGATCTTCTCCTCGGAAAGCGAAAGCTCAGGAGGAAAAAAAATGGCCGACCAAGCCCAAGGCCCAGGACGAGGGTTTGGACGAGACGGGGAAAATTTTCGTCAAGAACCAGAATTATCACAGATACCACGGCAAACAGGCCGTCGGAAATAATCTGTCGATGGGGCAAGTCACTATTTTGAAGAGAGGACAGACGGTCGAGAGTTCGAGTCAAATGGTTAGCCCTGCCAAAACCACCGTCGCCGCTGCCCAGATAACCAGATCTGTAGAGATCTCTGTGAAAATGTCAAAGTTAACGTCAAAATCAAAGTTTCCTGCTGGTATAATGGCCGAAGGATGGGCTGGCCCTGCGATTGCCAATTCTCCGTCACCAAGATGCCTACCTTTGCCTAAGTTTCCCCTGAAGAAGACGGAGTCTACCGTAGAAGAAAAAGTTGGAGAAGAATTAGCCAAGGTTGAATCTTCCGCAACGAGGGATCTGAGGCGCCTTTTGGGTCTTGTTTAAGATGGACGATGTTTGGCTTTACTTTAGCGGAAAAGATGTTCCTGTGGTCTGTTCAGCGAATCGAACCTTAGAGCCATGGTTATCCCACATTTTAATAGGGAAAAACCTGGTTTGAATTGCTTTACTTTGCTCTGGTATTTCTGTCAACTGACATAAATTTGTAGCATATTCATCTCCATCAAATTCTTCCATGAATGGAGAAAACTGGTGGAGTGTAATCAGTAGTTTGATGTTGGAACTCTGAGAATCTGTAATTTCTGGTGAACCTGATGGGTCACACCGTCACAGGAGTTGTTTGTTTTATTATATAGGAAATTAGAGTCGATTATGCCCAAAATAGTTATATTAATTGGTAAGTACTTTTAACTGTTTTTCTTGAACTGGAAGAGCTCCTTCCTCAGGACGGTCAGGGGCAAGCGCAGTCTGGGAATCATCCTTCGATTCCAGGGAATCACTCTTCGACTTCAAGGAATCACTCCTTTTAATTATGCTTCAAATACCACGCATGGGGTTTGAATATGTGACCTATATTTTAGGAGCACATTATTACCACATGGTTGTACCCATTCATTAGTTAAATAATACATAAGAGAGTAAAACATGGAAATGATGTATTGTATGTAGTTGGAGATGTTGTAGTATATGTATGTGGCTAAAAAAGTGGCATATTTTCATTGTGGGAAATCATGGATCAAACGAGTGTAGTTTTGACCTAGGAGAGAGGAGCCAATGATTATGAATTGGACTAATAAAGAGTGACTTAAGTATCATATAAATAAAATATTAAAAATATTCTAGAATAGATTGTATTTTTAATATTTAATTTTTATTGAGCATTTAAATTATACTAGAAGTATTTTCTTAACAAATTTAAATGAAGTAGTGTTGAATACAATTTTTTTTTAAGGTGATCCGTTAAAAACGAACAAATAGATGTCACTATTTGATTGGTTAATTTGTTGGTGTGAATGATTTTTTAGAGTTATTTTTATTTTAATTTGAAGAACAAAAGTGATATTTATTTTATTTTATTTAAACATTTAATAATATTTTACTTCACATGTGTAATCACCATTATTACAATCATTAACTTCTCAAAAAAAAAAAAGTATATGTAAAATATGTAGTATAAATTACATTATTTACACTATTATAATTGGCTTATGTGATAATAAAATAGGTAACTAATATTTTTCCTTTCTTACATTTTAACATAATATGAAAGGATGTTTTATGAAATATACAAAACTTTCATTTCAACATAATATGAAAATATGATTTAAGAAATGTATTTGTTCATAATTTGTTAAAATTATTTAACAATTTTTTGTTGTTTGTTTTTATATTATATTTAGTTGAAGCATTTGATTGAATAATTTGAATAATTTGATTCTATATCTATACTCTTGAAGTTTAATGCTGATTGAAATAAATGAAATGAAAATTTATTTTCATTTTTTTTTTTTGTATAGACCTCCATACTTTAATAGAGAAATCTTGTTCACATGTTGATTATGTTTGAGTTAAGTTGATTTGCAATAGGAACATAGTTGTATGAGAAGCTTGATATTAAGATTTTACTATAGATTTTATTTTAAATGTATTTATAACTATCTTTGATTCAAATTTTCATTTTTAACATGGCATTTAGTACATTCTTAATTTATATAAATTTATTTATCAACAATACAAGAATTTTAATGATAAAGAATCTCATTGAATTATGAATAGATATGAAGAATTGTAAAGTAGAGTTTATTCTCCACAAAATCATGTAGAGTCAATTTGATAATTTGCATCGCAAAATCAAGTGTTCATTGCTTAGTTTGGGAGAACCCTAATGTATAGCTATTTTTGGTGCCATGCATGTCTTATGGACAACTCTAAGAACCACAACATAGTACTAAAGTCTATGATTTCAATATTGAAGCTCTTAATGTTACCCCTCATTCCAAATAAATATTTTTTTCATTAGTAAACACTTTTGATCAAAGTGATGAATCAAATAGTCACCAAAGTTTTCAAGGACCCACCATATGTGGATTGGGCTTGTGACTTAATGTAGATTAAGTGTTTCACTATCTAATTGAGCCAAAACCCACAAGCCTCATTCGAAATCTATTAATCACTAATAAATACTAGGCAAGCCATGGGAAAAAAATTGACTTTTATTAATTACTACTAAACTAATTTCCCTTCCACCGATTTTCACCTTCCCACACTTTTAGTCCCACCATTTTTAAATATTTTGAAGAATTTTTGTTGCTTTAATATCCATATCCCTTTTAATTCTTGAATTGACCTATTTTTAAAAACATTCCTTCAAATTAATATTTGTCTTTTGGTAGCTCATTGCTCGATTACCCTTTTATGATATTAATCCTTTATTCACACTACCATTTGTACTTCTCTCATTATAACAAGGCTTTGCACTCACATTTCATGTCAAGTGTCTCCTCAATTAGTCTCCCCATGTCTTCACTTGCCTAGTATTCCTCGCGCACAAGAACATAACATTCAATAAGCATGGTTCCCTTCTTTCTTAACCATTTACTAGATGCTCTTATACAATGGTTGGCCATTAAAGGAGAACCAACAAAAATGGATGAAAATATTCTTTAAAATAGAAAAATCACAACTATTTGTACAAAAGAGGGGTCGATATTCCTTTATAAAGTGTTTGAGTTTAACAAGCTAAATATTTTAACTCCTTTATCTTTTATCTTTGGTAGGGTCAACATCATAGACCAAGCCAAAATATTTGTTTATTCCCCCATGAAACCTTATATCCCTCACATCCATCAACACCTTGAACACAAAAACAGCGAAGCTCTACTCATGCTTCCTCTTTTGGGTTCCAAAAACATAGGATTTTTGAATGTCATTATAGTACCTTAAGTTTGGATCAAAGGCACTTGACAACTATCATTTGGAATTTATCCCAACCTATTCCCATTTTTACAATTAATTGACTTAATCCTACACACATCTTGTTCAATCCCATACTCAAAAGCCACCAAGTTAGTATGTCACTTGGCTAATCAATTACCTTTGCACCATATATAGAACACATCTTCGAACTCATGGCAATCTATCTCCACTTTCATATCGGGATTTGAGCTAAGTTAGGGGAAGATTCGCCTAACATAGGCAAAATTGGTTGACGGTTTCTTGATTGATGTTTTTTTCCTAAAACACTTCCAAAAGTCAAATTTTCAAATGCACGAGTTAGTCAAGTCATTTGAACATCAATTGAGCAGGAAAACCATTCACACAAGCTAGATATAAAAGCACATACACCTTGCTCATTAGGGAACCTCTCACATCTTTCATTATCTAAGGGATCGTACATACAAAACGTCCAAGAGGAGTATCATTGTTGTAGCACTCCTTGAAGAACACCAACAAACTACCAAGTCTCGAACACATCTCACATTACTTCCCTATATCACTATCACATGATACAACTCACAAAAAAATTTATTGTCATGTTGTTGAAGATCTTCTTATGGTTCTCTTTCCCAAACACACTACTATTGGACATTTTCACACATTCACCGGATGAGAGAACTACATCGGTCGAGGTATCTTTAAAGTATCGCTATGTGGGAAACTCTCAACTCAAAGGGGGTTAAGAAAGCTCAACCAAATCATATCAACACCTTTTCAGTCTTCAAGCATGAAGAGAGCTAGTGCTTGCATTATGCAAAATAATAACTATATAACCCCTAAGTATCTTTCACCTAATTGTTCTTTCATAGTTAGGGAAACTCAAGGAGGGTGCTTACAATCATAGAAAGATTACTATGAATCATATAGAGAGAGGAGCTACTCGGATCACAAGGGTGAGGCTATACTTGACAATGTTTCTAGTTTATGTTTTTATCATAAATTTCATTCTTACATTCATGAGAATAATGTCTAAGAACAACAATACTCAAGATAAAAAAACTTGAAGTGGTATAATCATTACCAACAATATCAACTAAGGCTCTCGAGATTTCAAGAATAAGACACAATATTCAGTCCATGTATTCTCTTAACATCAAACCACCGAAAGAGTGTTTCTATACAAAATGGCAATGGTTAATAAGGCCTTCACATAAAAAGAGCATTAAAGAGATATAATAACCACTCCCGATAAGTGAATCTATACTATTTAGGAACTAATTTACATTCTTTCCAGTTAAAGGACAAGTGTAATCTACTCACTCTTGAGTTAAGGTTATTATCCACTTAAGATGATGAAAGTAATAAAAATCAATGTAACAAACACCACAACCACTTATTTCACATACAAGAAGGTTCAGACATCTAAAATGTCGAAATGATCAATTACAATTAATCTGTCATGTTTCATCATCTAAATCCATATAATAATTAATCGGAAGATTAATTATTATTAATTTCAATATTTCATCATTTATCTAAATATTCCATTTTATTATTTATCCCATTAAAAATCCCTTTTATCACATTTACCCTTTCATCATTTATCATTTATCTCATTTCATCCTTAATCCCTTTTATTTCATTATTATATCCTATTAATCCCTATTAACATTTTATAGGAATTTAATATTCCTACATCTCACCTACCACCTACCCTACACATCCCTACACCTAGCCTTTCTATCAAATCACATCCCTAATAATCATTAATCAACCTAATCTAATCACATCCTCACACCTCTAAATCTAGAGGCTTCTATTTCTAGAAGCCTCTCTAAACTTCCCTCCAATTAAAAATTAAGAAAAACCTCCAACTCTCCATTGAATCTTCTCTCAAATTCTAGAAATCTCCATTCTATAATTCTCCATTCTTCTCATGCATCCTCCACCCTTGATTCAAATCCAACATGGCTTCATCTTAGCCATTGAATCCTCCACCCACAAGCTATAAATCAAGCTCTCCTCCTCCATGAGAGCCATCTTAAGAATCCATATCAAAACTATGCTATTTTGTTCACCCAATCATCCATTCTATCATCCACTCAATCATTTCATCTACAATCAAGAAATCTTCATCAATCAAGCAATCATCCAATACAAGCAAAGGGGAGGTGTTGCCCAAGTGTCTCCAAAATATGAAGCATATCCAATCCACCATCAAGAGCACATCAACAAATCAAAGGGAGCTCTACTTTGGTAAGTAAAAGGTATTGCATTCTATTCCCTTTCCATCTAGCTCAATCTGAGGTAGTGATAGAGAGTGTTAGATTAGGAATTGATCTAGTTTGATTTCTAGTTTGCATTTTGCTCTAACATCTCTTTTTCATCTACAAAGGTCAAGAGGGTTAGAAGAACAAGAGAGATGTGTGTGAGCAAAATCACTCATTGGAGCAAGCACAATAGTATAGATCAAAAGGTTTCCTAGTTTGAGCTCCAAAAGCCAATGTGCTCCACAATGAGCAGGGTAAATCCCCGACCTATCTTCTCAAATCAACCTTCTCAAAACAACTCCCAATATTTCAAGAGTGCTCGTGGCAACAATTGGTAAATTCCTTAAAACTTCACAAATCAAGTATGAAAATACCAAAGATTTCCCAAATAATATTTCAAGTATGCAAAACTTCCATAGTGTGATCTCAATGCAAACATCTCATGTTTTGGTATCCTAATTCCTTTTCCCCTTATAGATTTTCCTTTATTTTTGAATTAAGTTTTTAGTCCAACTCGTGGTTTCCTCTTCTTCCAGTGTCATTTTTTTCATGTTGCTCCCATATTTTCAGTCCTAAGATATAAATGCTTCGTAAAAATAATTTAATGAAATGAATCCTCCGTGTTATTATAAAATAGAGCTTGGTCAAATATCCGTTAGTATGTCCACACAATTATTAATATTATTTAATACGCCATTAGGACCATGTCATTAAGACAAAAACATGTCTAACTCTCCTAAAACTAAAAGAAGTAAATGTTTTCTATAAACTATAATTAATACATAAATCTATCTTATCATTACAAGTCGTACACCGTATGCCTTGGTCTATTGTAAATATGTGTGTACCGCTTGCTTCACTTACCATAAAATAATCGACACCGAATTATTGCCAATGTTTGACATGATGGAAATGGTTAGGATCTCTCACAATACTTCTTATAATAATCTTGGAGACATACTCGACTATAATGTGATATTATAACATTCATTTTCAAAAACTAAAAAAATAAGAAATCGATTCTTTGTTACCTCTTATACCTTATCAATGTGAATCTTGTTGTGATACAAAGCCTTTGTTTATAGTTTGTATCTCTTAGCATCGCACTTATGCCCATAATTGTTTTTTGCATTTCTCACAATGATATCGACTACAATAATTTTTAGAAATATTTGATTCTACCATTATAGCAGTCATTATATATTTGCTTAAGGTTATTGACAATTCTAATAGTTAAATGAAGCTTTTGTTTTAGACAATATTTGGAGATCCTAACACCATTTTCTATATTTTGTAAGTACCTTTCTTCTTTGAGAAAGTTGGTTGTGTTGATTAACTTACATTTTAGGAAGTTATGTCATCTTCTATGTAACATTCAATTAACTTTGTGCCATCATGACTGTAAATGTTAGTAATAATTCCCATTTGTGTCATGCCCTCATTATTGGTACTTTTATATTGTTTTGAGATAATGGGTGGCTTATTCCTTTCATTGTGGTCTTGTGTGATATTTCGCAAGGTATAACCACGACATGGATGTATTCTACCATGAACATTGTAGGTTTTTTCCTCTTTTCTTATTTCCTACTCAATTTAAATAATTTTTGTTTCACAAATGGTTTCATGTGTAGTTTCATATTTTAATTTTTATAGTGCTCCAAATTTACATGTAAGGGATATGTCAATCAATACAAAATTCTTATATTACGCAAAAGTTAATGTACACATGATGGTATTTAGATAATTAAATATGTAAAATAAAGATGATGATTCTTTACTCGTTGATTGATATAAAAAGAGTATGATAGAACAAAATTATAAGAACAAAGATATGTTGGATGAAATACTCAACATGAACAAACAACATACTCACTTGTTAGAAAATGAAGAGTTTAGTGATTTATCGTGGTATATTTAAATGTTAAGCATAAATTATTTAGATGTATCATAACATACTTAAATTTACACAAAATGTAAAATAAATACTAACTAAAAACCCATAATTTTTCATTTGGGTCCAATTTCTTACCTTCTATTAATCAAATAAACAAGGCCATGATATGGCAAATCCTGCCGAAGGTGAAGATTTGTGGTGTTGTTTGTTATTTATTGCAAGGATTTTTCGTTGCATTGGCGATGGTGTTGTGGAATGTATGAGACAAATCCATTTGCTAGTAAAGTAAAGTTGTATGTGGGTAAATAAAAGCGTTCATATTTGTTGTTGAAATGATCTGTTTTGTAGTAGTTCTTGAAATAGTAGCACTTGATTTTAGCTTTGCTCCTTGTGAGTTTGGTTTTTAATGTTGGGGAACTTCTGTTGGTTTTTGTGTAGATTATCATGAAATACAAGTGAGTTAATTGTTTTCCACCTTGACAAGTGCATAGGCAAGAGCGAAAGATAGTGGGTAGTGTTGGTTGCGCAAGGTGGCAGGTGTCAAGCTTTATGAGGAGTTAAGGATGTCATCGACAAGCATAAACCTCGTAGCAAATATATTATTATAATTGATCAAAATCATAAAAGATCAGAGGAATTGAAAGGAAATTACGATTGAGGTTGTAAAAAATGTACATAGTTTTTATTTAGCAACCCAGTTTCACAAAAAATAAACAGATGTTGAAGATCTTTAGTTCTGAACATTTTTTATATAAAATTATTTCATGTACAGAGTTATAGGTCGAGACGGAGAAATTCATCAAAGAGGTAAATGGGATGTGCAATTTAGAAAGGGAGCTAAGCCGCAAAGCGTAAGAAAATGTCTAGAAAGATTTACTGCTCATCTCAACTGACAATGAAAGAAAACAATTCATAGTTTTCTCCACCTTTGCAAAAAATCATGAAAGCTTTGAGTCAACCAGATTGGCACAACTAAAAGGAAACATTTCAAAATCATGGAAGTGATTATGTGTTCAGTGTTTTACATACACTATGTCTTACACCACCATCGTTATTAAAGAAATTTGTGAACCAATTGAAGACCTGGTATGTTGACATTGACATAGTTGAGGTGATAGTTTTATTGTTTCCTTTCACTAGTAGAAAAATGTTTCATATTGATTTTGTGCTCGAGTGCAAACTGGTGGATAATTTTGGGAAAGGGACTATCTAAGCTTGAACAAAATGCAGCGGTAGAATATTAAAATAGTTACTACTTTCCTTTTAAAATTTCATACAAACATTCATTTTGAAGACTACTGACAGTTCTTGCAACTCTCTGAAGCTATTGAGTTGTCGACATCAAGCGACCACATTCATTGAATGGTGTCTTTTCAAGTCTTCAAGTTCGGACTGCCATAACATTTTCCTTTCCTTTAAAGCCTCCTCATATGCCTGTTGCAGCTCAATGAGATGAGTCGTCCCGTTCTTAGTAATCTCCAGAGCTCTCTTCTCAGATTTTTCAAGCTTTGCAGAAGTTTCTTCCCTAAGTTTTTTAGCCTCTTGCAAAGACTCCAACGCTTGAGCAGTCATTGTCTCGGCTGCTATGAACTGTTCCTTTGTCTTCTTTGTCTCTTTTTAGACCTCCAATGCATGCGCCCTTTTAGTCTCAACTACAACGTGTTCCTCCTTCATCTTCTTCATCTCTTCTTGAGCCTATGCAACCTGTTACTGCAGCTCAGATACCTTGGATACACGTTGAGCCAAATCTCAGTGCAAAAAATAAAATCTATGAATATATCACTAAGAAAACAAAGTATTCCATGAGAAATATCAGTTAAACCAAGCATTCCTGGAATTATCTCAATGAAAAGAAACATTTGCTGAAATTATCTCAATGAAAGTAAGTACGAGTGAACCTCAATGAAAATAGATGTCTCGTGATAAAATCTAGATTAAAAATGCTCCGCCAAAGACAAAATGTTCTTGTTACATGCACAGGTTGAAGCCAACGTTAGCTGGAGGGGCACTTTTCAGCTTTATTAATGTAGGGAACAAAAATCAATTCATTTAATCTTTGTTTTTGTTCTGTCATTTTCTTGATCTCCATCTTCGGTGAGGGATGGTTAGCTCCCAGTGTCCTAGTTTCTCGCTAGGATTTTCAATATGACTAGGAGGAGTTGTCTGACAGGAAGCATTAATTCACTGGAGAGGAAGTCAAATATGAGTCGGCAAAGAACCACCTATGAAATTTTAGCCATACATGGGTGGCTACAACTAAAATCCAGTGGGGGTGTGGAAATTGTGAAATGTTCGATTTTTCTGGAGGAAGGGAATGGTGAGAATGGTTTTTGTGTGCAGGGTATGTAGGAGGATGTAAAAACCCTTATTGACGGAGACAAATTATTTATGAATATTAATACTAATAACACAGTCAATATAGAGGAAATAGGCAGTTTGTTAGCACAACTTTTATTGGTAGTATATATGTTTTTTTTAGTAGTGATGGCAGTCTTTTAAGATTCCTGACTACTTTCCGTCGATTTATATATATACAAATACACATCACAATGATTGGTCATGATTTGGTAGGAAAGGGTTTTTGATTCTGGGATGCACTTGAATTTTCAAAATGTGATCACTGAAAATGTTAATATAGAACAATGGCAGATTGAGTTTGGGGCTAGTTGAAAGACGAATGTAGAACAACCACAGTTCATCATTTTGGACAATTTGAGTGGTCTTAAACAAAAAGCAAGAGGCTTCGAGAGTGGATGACAGAGCCTAAAAGGAACCATGGAAAAAGAATCCATTTACTTATACATTGACAAGGTTTTGTATGTAGAGCCCCCACAAAAGCTTCCACCCGAAGAAAGTATCAAGCCCAGAGGAACTCCGGTTGCTATTTACAGCTAGGAAAACAATTGTCTTAGAAGTAATGAAAGATTATGGGATTAAAATTTGTAAAAATTAGCCCATTGAGTCCCTTTCTCTTGAAGTAGACATAGAAATGGATGTAAACTCTATATTGCAAAATCGAACACAGGTCATGCAGATGGCACAAATATGTATATGTTGTCCTCTATTTTTTGAAGTGATTGGAGACCACATTTGTAAATGAGAAAACAAAGTTGAAGGTTATGAAAAATTATTTGATTGGCTACAACAAGAAGGACCCTTCTGCAGTGACAGTCAATTCATTGAAGGAAAGTTCAGTCTGTGTGTTGCTGGCAACAAGTTATATCTATGACAATTAAACCATCATTATGTAGGCGATGATTCAAACAATTACTATCCAACACAGATAGACTGAATTTTTCTTCAAGCAATTGAATTACATAGCAATTACTTATGTCAAATCCAAAGAGAGTAAAGAAGAAATGTATTGATTAAATGATTTGCGTTAAATATTGTATTATCCATCATTTTTAAAGCAATACGAGATTAATTTCAAAAACACATTTCAACATCTAAAACAGTAACCATCAAGCTTGCCCTGACTTGTTTACATTGTCATCTTAACCAAGCAATAAGTGCAATGGCACAGATATCTAGTCGCGTCTAACAAAATATTACGATACTAGAGATGTTTTTGCAAAATCCATGTTTGGTGATTGCAATGAATCTCCATATTCACACATTTTCCTCACTTTTAAACCATAGGTTTTTGATAGATTCTATGCAGGTTTTTGACAGACTTAATTCAAACTATTTGATGAAATATGGGTCAATTTGAGATCTGTGGACATCGCTTCAGATTTGTATAGCCTAACATCTAAAATCACAGGAACATGGAAAGGAATAGAAAGCGAAACAGATCGAGTACGAAAACAAGCATAGTATGAAGAACAAAACCAAACAAAAATGGAATGAGTTTACATGCCAACTGTTAGATGAAATTCCTCAGCTAAATTACAATGTCAGAGCAGCCAACAAAACCGCATAATTCTATTTTGAAGTTTTTAATGATATATGGTTTGCATATGTTCTGGGAGACGATCCATTTAGGTTTGGCACAAAGGCATGCGAGCAAAACATTTTTGGTCTGTCATTGTTAGATATGTTTAGTTTGGCGATGGTGATCATGAGAATGGCCATGAACAATAGTTACTTCACAAGGTCCCATGATCTTCACCATGCCGATGCTTTTACTGCAATTTTCACCACTTTTTTAGTGCAGGGCTACATGACCAATGGAAATGATTCCATTTTAAGGAAGAAAAAGTTGTGAGCTGAACTCAATGTTTGGCTTTATTCTCCATTTATTCATTCCTAGACAATGTAGTATATGTAGAAGGTAAGATCTTTATATTCAATTCCACTTGTTAACAGTTCGTTTTGTGTTGGGTTTATTTCAGTATTCTCATATTTTATTCTAATCCTTTCACTTGATGTACATATGTAACGTACAACACACTACAAGGTTGGTCCAACCACATGGAACTACCGATGAGGAGCAAGCTTTAATAGATTGCATATCTGAAATGATTTCAAAGGCCTTTGGGAGTGCACCAAATATCAAATATGCTCTAGTTCAAATGAATTAGGTAAGATGTTACTTGATCGATAGTAAATGTTATTTTCCTTCATGTCTCTTTAAAAACAATCCATCATAATAACTAATGAGATACAAATTTTATGTATTGTGATAAGAAAATGTTATTAAATATTACTAATATTTATTATGTGTCTGTCGTGCATAGGGTAGTTCAGGTATTATTTCTCGCGTGTTGTCCCATGTCTTGACAGACAAGCCACGAGAGGCCCATACCGATAACCATACCGTCCATACAGATCACAACAGAATGACCACAAAATCAAAGTGCCATTCATATCATAACAGTGTAGACTAAAAGAAGCCATACACCTTTTTACATCTTGAATCCACAGAGATCAATCCATTCCAGAATAGTAATATCATAAGTACTCTAGACAAGGAAAAATAGATATAAGATAAATTGATCTGTAAATGCACTAGTGTTTCAGAAGTGGTCCTCTTTATAGAGTGATGGAATTCGCATTTGTCATGGTGGGAAAACTTGGCAACAAATAATTGTTGCAGACTTGGCAGTAAACATTCATCAATGATGTGCATTTTTTGGTCTAAATATAATAAGATCTGGGTGATATTTGAGTGTTTCTCAATTTGAAAATCAAACTTGGTTCTTCTGGCAAAATCCAGAAATCCAAAATCAGAATCCACTAATGGACTTCTGAACTAGAAACTATAGAAACAATTTGAACCTCTGCTCTAAAAATTAACAATCCTTCTGATAACTTAGCTCCCTTAAAAAACCCTTCATGTGTGTTATGTAGCTAGCTAATAAATGGCCTTAAAAAACCCTCTCTCCACTCATGAGTAATCATATAAATCATATGTGAACAACAATATTGCTTCGTAGAAGCTTTTTCTAAACCCAAAACTATATTTTTATAAGTGGAATCACAATTGTTTCTACGACGAGGGAAAACAAGTGTCATTGTCCTCAAAACAGGGCATTTCTGAGAAGGAAAACAACTAGAGCGATTTCACTTCTACTACAACCTGACACATTCACCTGCACTTTCTTCAGCTTCTCCAATGAAAAGTCATTGCTAAAATCAAATCTATACTCTTTTGCACTTTCTTCATATTCCTTAATGGACACATCCCTTTCATACTCCAATGATATTTACCCCTTTCCTGTCATGCATGCAAATCAAGTTTAATGAAACTCCACAATAACAATAATAAATTTGGAAGATGCAGCAGAAAAATTACTTACTTTGAATTCTCTAATATCCATAGTGAGTTCCTCCAGGCTGGGAAAATCGTTGAGGGCACCAATACATGGCCAATCGGGATAATCACCGGGGTTAATTCAATAAATTTTTTCAGTGGTTTCATACCTGAAAAGATTTTTAAAAGATAAAATTCCACACACAATTGTTGGCAGAGGGGCATATTTATTTCTTCAACCTTACAAGCTGGATAGTATCCATCCAAGGTAATCTAGAGATGACAGAGACTTGTAGACTACAAATCATGTGGATACCTGAAATAAAAGGAATGTACACCAATGATCTGCAAGGGTGTTTTCACTGGAAATAAAGGAGAGAAAATAGTCTTTTTAAAAAAATTTGATGCCACAAATTATAACATGAGAAGAAAACGATCTTAAAATTCATAATCATCTATTTCTCAGAGGAAGAAAGAAGAAGTCTCGGTTAGTAAGGAAAATGATAAAGAACTGGAAAAAAAAACACAACAATCATTAGCGGCGCCTCCAAAGAGAAGCGGAGACGAGGGGGTGGCCTTACCAGCCAAGCAACAACATCGCCTAGTCTTTGATTACATTGAAGCCGCGGCCGAGGGAAGCGCCTGATCAGATACTCACCCTGTGTGTCCATAAAATTGTTGAAGACCACTTAAGGAAACCTTCGCACCAAACACAGGGGCCAACTCAAAAATCAAATATACATTGCATGTTTTTTTCTAAAATAATGGGCTTAAATTTGAGATTATGCGGCAAGTTTTTTCTAGAATAATTTGTTCCAAATCAAGGGAGAGAAAAATGCAACGGGTCAAGTGAATCTGGTTTTTTGTCAAAGCAATGAAGTGACTAGATTAAATGCAATCCAGGACAATTTCTTTTATTCAAACACAATGTCAAATAATGATGTGGAAAAATTCAAAGATCTCTAGGAAATTCATTCTTGAGCCCAACAACACCAATCAAACCTGTCATAAACAATGACTGTCTTAAATGCAATGCAGGTCAAATTCTTTCTCACAAATAATGCCAAATAAAGGGATTGGCCAATGAAATGGAACTCAAGTACAATATTGGAAAATTAAACTTTAGCCCAATTTCAAAATAATCCACATGGCAACATTTGATTGAGGAAAGAGAAATAGATTAATGAGAGAGGTGAAAACAATATCCTAGCCTTCGGCAGGATAATAAATTACCATCATAAACAAAATTTATTAAAATATTAAAAAATACTAATAATTCATTGCGCATACCATGTCATGTTCCTTTCATTTCGAACTTTACTTTCTACACATTGCCATTCTTAATAGCTACCCGTGAGGTCGACAAATACAATTTTATGCCAGGTGGCAACACCTGCTCGACACGTCAAAAACACTACCGTCGTCTTCCACTCACGCTCTTTCTTCCGGTACCTAACTCGTGTGGCTACCTACTTAGTCGGTAATTAAAAATTGGACAAGAAAACGTACCGGTAACAAAAACACGTTTAATGCAACTTACAAGAGCCCACAATTTTGAATCCTTCGTAGAACACGATATTCTATACTAAAATACAATTAAAACCGTATAGCTTTATAAAAGGGGAAGAGCAGGAGCGGAGTTCCAAGAGCTTTCGTGGAAGCAGAGCTCGGAGGAATTTGATGCCTATTTCATGGCGTTCCGTCCCCTCCCTCGGAAAATCAATTTGTAGCAGAGCTTTAGTTCATAGAAAAATCAGCTTAAATATGGCGACAGCTGTTATGCGCGCGAAGGATTGTTATCCGAGTTCTTATCAGAAGAATCGCCACGAGGGTTTCATGGGCGTAGTTTATCGACCTCCTGCAAACTCAAAATCCAACTCTCCTCAAAGGAGCAACCAAAAACCAGGCCAAGGCCATGGCTCTGGATCTTCTCCTCGGAAAGCGAAGGCTCAGAAGGAGAATAAACGACCGCTCAAGCCCAAGGCGCAGGACAAGGCCGAGGAAGAGAATTTGAATGAGACGGGGAAGAAGTTCGTCAAGAGCCAGAATTATCACAGACACGATGGCAAACAGGCCGTCGGAAATAATCTGTTGATGGGGCAAGTCACTATTTTGAAGAGAGGACAGACGGTCGAGAGTTCGAGTCACCTGGGGTTAGCCCAGCCAAAACTGCCGTCGCCGCCGTCCAGATAACCAGATCTGGAGAGACTTCTGTGAAAAAGTCCAAATCGAAGTCAAAGTTTCCTGTTGTGATAATGGCCGAGGAATGGGCTGGCCCTGCGTTTGCCAATTCTCCGTCACCGAGTTGTCTGCCTTTGCCAAAGTTTCCCGTCAAGAAGACGGAATTGACTGTAGAAGAAGAATTAGCAAAGGTTGAATCTTATGCAACGAGGGATCTGAGGCGGCTGTTAGGCCTTGTTTAAAGACGGACAAGGTTGGTTCTGTTATAGCGGAACCGATGTTCAATGAATCGAACTTAGCGCCATGGTTATCCCACGTTTTAATAGGGAAAACCCTGGCCTGAATTTGCTTTGCTCCGCTCTTCTGTCAGCTGACGTAGATTTGTATGTAGCATAGTTATTTCCTATCAAATTCTCGCTGAAAGGATATCTGACTATCTGTAATTCTGTGGAGTTTCCGGGAAACCAGAGGGGTCAGAAAGGTTCTACTTTTGTTTTTATTATAATAATAATTAGGAGTAAGTGGGGTATGACTCATGAGGTAGTTGAAGATGCTGTATTGTATTATCAAATTATTTGTGGGCAAGAGAAGGGGACATATTTTATGTATTGGTGATGGTGGGT